>BTPG01000006.1:212797709-212847709 GCA_036245525.1 Semisulcospira habei
AAAAAAAGCCAGAAGTAAGAATCCTTTACTTCTGAAGAAGAATCCGACAGTGACGGTGACGTAAAGCACGAGACACTTTAACTTTATACGAAGTTCCTGAACTGACGTACAGCCTCAGACACGTCAGTGTTAAACATTGACGTAAATCTCTCTCTCTCTCTCTATCTATCTATCTATCTATCTATCTATCTATCTATCTATCTATCTATCTATCTATCTATCTATCTATCTATCTATCTATCTATCTATCTATCTATCTATCTATCTATCTATCTATCTATCTATCTATCTATCTATATATATATATATATATATATATATATATATATATATATATATATATATATATATATATATATATATATATATTATATATATATATATATATATATATATATATATATATATATATATATATAGTGCATAGCCAAACGTGTTGTGCTGAATGCGACTAGACAGTTTGGTTTATTCCATATTTTCCCTCATGATCACTCCTTTCAGTAACTGGACGCTTTCATTGAGTTTCTGATATTGACAACTGTATATTTACATTTTCTTCATCAAAATGTGTACGCCATCAAACAATTACATGCATGCCCACGGGCTGAAGGTCGGACACCTTAATGTATTTCACCTTTACAACAAGGTTCCTGACATTTCAATATTTTTAAACCAGCCTTCACACTTCCATCTCTTTGGGCTAACTGAATCACGTCTGGACTGAAGAATTAGCGACGAAAACCTGTGCATTCCAAACTTTTCCTTAATTCGTCGTGACCCAAACACCCTGAAACACACAGGGATTGCTGTTTATGTTCATAACTCGATTGCACATATGGTACGCAGACGTGATGATCTAGAGTCAACTGAGATCGAGTGTGTATGGCTGGAAGTAAAAATTAATAACTCATCGCCAATTATAATGGGTTATGTATATAGAAATCCATCGTCCACTGCCGAGTGGTACGGATGACTTTGTGCAGATGATGGATAAAGTAAATGACACTGACAAAGATGTACTGCTGGCAATCGACAACAACTCTGTTTGGGTTGAACCAACTTGTCCAAACTCCTACTAGAATAACCCAATCATCCGCTACACTCATTGATCACATCTATACCAACAACTGTAAGTCAATACTAGAGACCAGCGCCCCTCCCCCCCCCCCCCCACTAGCTGTCAGTGATCATTTTCCAATCACCTGTACATGGTCGTGCAAGATGCCCAAACAAAAGAGGGATCAGCATCTGTACATAACTTATAGGTCTTTTAAAAAAACTAAACAAAGATGTTTTTCTACACGATCTTAGCCTTACACCCTTTCATGATGTGTAATAATAAATAATAATAATTACGGTATTTATAATGCGCTTATCTTATAATAATTATAACTCTAAGCGCGCACTCACAACTCACGCACGCATGCGCACGCTTAGACAACGGCTCGCGTACCACAAAAAGTGAAATACATTACGACAGTCGACTTGGGGTGGGGAGTGTGGTGATATAGTGCTAGAACTGTTGAAAGAGGTGAGTTTTGAGGACTGAGTGAGAGAGTGGGAGAGTGTACCAGGCGGATGGACCGTATACTGAGAAGGAGCGGGGACCGAAAGTGCTGAGTTTGGTGCGGGGGATGTGGAGGCGGAGAGGGTCGGAGGCGGAGCGGAGGGAGCGGAGAGGAGTGTAGGGGTGAAGTAAGTTAGAAAGATAGGCCGGAGCGCAGTTGTTCAGGGATTTATAGCAGAGAGACAGAATCTTGTATTGGATGCGTTGGGGGATGGGGAGCCAGTGAAGGAGTTTGAGCAGGGGAGTAATGTGGTCGGATTTCTTCTTTCTGAAGACGAGGCGGGCAGCATTGTTCTGGACACGCTGGAGGGTGAAAGTGGTGGAGTGAGGGAGGCCGGAAAGGAGGGAGTTGCAGTAGTCGATGCGAGATAGGATGATAGAGACAGCAAGTTTGGTGGCAGCTTCGGTAGCGATGCATTTTCTGATCTGACTGATGCTGCGGAGGTGGAAATAGCATGCCTGTGCCGTGGCAGAGACAAAGCTGGTCATGGAAAGAGAGGAATCGAGGATAACGCCGAGGTTTTTGGCCGAGTCCGAGAGGGAGATGGGGGTGCTATCGAGTTGAAGACGGAGAGAGGAAGGGAGCTGGGAAAGTTTCTGGAGAGTGCCTACCAGCATGGTTTCCGTTTTGTCGTCGTTCAGTTTAAGCTTGTTTGCTGTCATCCAGTTTTTCACGTCTTCGTAGCAGTCAGCCGTGCGAGTCAGTAGTGACTGAGTGTTGTCGAGTTTGTCTTTGTCTAGTAGTTGTGAGTCGTCAGCGTAGAGGTGGTGGTTTATGTGGTGAGACTGGATGATGTTGGACAGGGGAGAGGTGTAGAGCGTGAAAAGGACTGGGCCCAGGACGGACCCCTGTGGAACTCCGCAGGAGAGCGTGACTGGGTTGGAGGAGATGCCGTCGATGGTGACGGACTGCTGTCTGTCGGAGAGATAGGAGAGAAACCAGGAGTGAGCAGAGTCAGTGATTCCAAAGGAGTGGTGAAGGCGGTGGAGGAGGATAGAGTGGTCTATAGTGTCGAAGGCGGCAGAGAGGTCGAGTAGCGTAAGAAGAAGGGAGATGTTGCCCGAGTCGGTGGAGAGAAGCATGTCGTTTAGGAAATATAGAAGGGCTGTTTCAGTGCTGTGATTTTTGCGATATGCGGACTGGAAGGGGCTGAGGAGGTTGTTGTCGGTGAGGTGGAGGTTGAGCTGGTTGAGAACAACCTTCTCAAGAAGCTTGGACAGGAAGGAAAGAGTGATTGGAGACTGGGTGAAAGTGTTTGAGTTCGTTTGGGTCGAGGTTGTGTTTTTTAAGGAGAGGACGGACGATGGCGGACTTGAAGATATCGGGGACGGAGCCGTTCTCTAGAGATGTGTGGATGATGTCGGTAATGAAGGGCAGAAGTTTTGGAAGGCCGTCCCGGTAGAGAGAAGCTGGGAGGGGATCTAGTTCGCAGGTTTTGAAATGCATGGACTTTATGGTCTTGAGGACTTCATCCTGAGAGACGGGGTGGAAGGACGAGAGGGGGGGGGGGGGGGGGTGCCGGAAAAGGGCAAGGCGGAGAAGGCAGAGTGTCGAGTGTGTTGCGCAGAGTTTGGATTTTGTCGGAAAAATAGGTGGAAAAAGCGGACGGGAGTTCTTCTTTGTTGTGTGTGTTGGGGAGAGGAGAGTCTTTAGAAGTGCCTAGGAGTGTGTTCATGGTGGCGTAGAGGGTTTTGGAAGAAGTGGATTCCAGGATTTTGTTTTGAAGATGTTTACGTTTTGAGTCGGAGATCATTCTGCAGAATTTTGATCTAGTTGTTTGGAAGATCTGTCTGTGAACGGTGAGGTCGGATGAGCGCCAGCGGCGTTCCACTTGTCGGCGCTTGCGCTTGGCCTCAGCTATGTCGTCAGTGAGCAAGGGGGAGGGGGGGGGGGTCGGTTGGGTATGAAGCAGGTGGTGACAGGGGCATGGGTGTCTAGAAGTTTTCAAAGGGAGGAGTCGAAATGGGATGCAAGATCGGGAGAGGAGGCGGGGTCCAAGAGAAGGTCGACAGCTTCGTCGAAGAAGCTCTCTCGGTTGACAGATTTTAGTTTGCGACGAGAGACAAGGAGCTTGGTTTTTTTCGGGGGAGGTAGGTTGAGGGAGATGAGAATAGCGAGGTGGTCAGAGGGAAGCACAGAGGAGGTGTCAGAGTGGAGAAAGAGTTGATCGGAGTTGCGGGTGATGATCCAGTCGAGGGTGTGGCCGAGTCGGTGGGTGGGTTTGGTGATGTGTTGCGTACGATTGTGGTTTGAAAGTGATGTGCGAAGGCGTTTTGTGTCAGGGTGGTCGGGTTTGTCGAAATGGAAGTTAAAGTCGCCAAGAAGGATGTGTTTTCCGGGTCGTGTGGTGTAGTAGTCGAGGAGGAGGTCGAACTCGGTGAGGAACATGAATAGTAAATTCGTGGGTCATCAGCATAAATGATAATAAATGGCTGGTGCTGTCTTCTTGGAGCTAAGAAAAGCGTTTGATATTATCGATCATACCATCTTACTGAAAAAGCTTGCCACCTACTTCAACAATAAGAGCCCGTCAGCTCTTTCGTTTCTAAACTCCTATCTTACAAAAAGAACACAAACAGTCGACGTAAATGGAAAATGTTCTTCTGAACAATTTGTCGAGTATGGAGTGCCCCAGGGGTCTATTTTAGGCCCACTACTGTTTTGTATCTACATTAACGATCTACCGTTACATATAACCCTCGCGCTGGGACCATAATATGGCGTTGAGGCGCGTCCCCTGGGTGGTGGATAGGGGTCCCTCGCGAGAGGGGTGCACCGAATGAAATAAGGTGCCGTGAACCAACATGGTCTAAGGGAAGGTGACCCCGACAGACAACCCCTGGCCCTCATAGTAAGGGGTCTTCCCCACCCTGCAAAAAAGGAAATAGCTACAAAAACGCAGACGAAAAGACAAACAGTAATTCCTTTCCTGGAGGAGGAAGGTTCTTCCAGCAGAAGATTTATGACGTTCTGTGGTGAAAGCCGGAAGTCTTCGGAAGCCACAGGACCGAACCGCCTCTCTCTATCCAGGGACACAACCATGGGCACATGGAACGTCAAGACCATGTACCAGAGCGGCAAGGCTGGCCAGATAGCAGTGGAAATGCAAAAGTACAACCTTTCCTCCTAGGTATCAGTGAAGCCAGATGGACGCAGTCTGGCCAGAAAAGGCTGTTAAGTGGGGAGATGATTCTGTATTCAGGTCATGAAGAGGAGAATGCCCCCCATACAGAAGGAGTAGCATTCATGCTGTCACCAGTGGCACAGAGAGCGCTGATGGGCTGGGAACCTCTTGGGCCAAGAATTATCACAGCAGCCTTTAGAACCAAGAAAAAGCTCAAGCTGAACGTCATCCAGTGTTATGCGCCCACTTGTGACAGTGACGACGAATAGAAACAAGAGTTCTACGACCGACTCCAGAGTGCCGTGGACAAATGTGCGGAGCGAGACATCACCATCGTCATGGGCGATTTTAATGCCAAAATAGGGGAGGACAACACCGGATACGAAGAGGTGATGGGGAGACAGGGACTAGGGGAGATGAGTGAGAACGGGGAGAGGTTTTTAGACTTTTGTGCTCTAAACAGACTTGTCATTGGAGGCAGCATCTTCCCACACAGAAGAATACACAAAGCAACGTGGTCTCACCTGACCATACTACAGAGAACCAAATAGACCATATCTGCATTAGCAAGAAATTTATAAGATCCCTTCAAGATGTTCGAGTGAGGAAGGGAGCAGATGTCGCCTCCGACCACCATCTGCTTACCTTAAGAATAAAACTCAAGTTAAAGAAAAGCCGCACAGAGACAACAAGAAGACAGCGCTATAATGTAGGCCTCCTGAGAGAGACTGGAGTGAGAGAAGAGTTCAAACTGGTGCTGTCCAACCGGTTTCAAGCGCTACAAGAGCTAGTAAATGAAGAGGAGGCGGTCACCACAGAGCAGCAGTGGAAAGACACTGTAGGGTTCAGGAAACACCATCACAAGGACTGGCTGTCGGCACAGACCTTGAAGAAGATAGAAGTGAGGAAGCAGAAGAAAGCAGTTGTCAACAACAGTCGCACGAGAGCAGCCAAAGCTAGGGCACAGGAGGAATACTCGGAAGCCAACCGCGAGGTGAAGAGGAGTATCAGGGCAGACAAGAGGGCCTACACAGACAGCCTGGCAGCAGAGGCAGAAAAGGCAGCAGGCAGCGGCAACATGAAACAGCTCTACGACATTACCAGAAGATTTTCGGGCAAGTATGGCCATACAGAAAGACCAGTAAAAGACAAAGAAGGCAAGCCTGTTCTGACAGAGCAGATCAACTTGACAGATGGGCCGAGTATTTTGAAGAGTTACTGAACAGACCCAGCCCACCCGACCCCCCAGACATCCAGCTAGCAGAGACCTACCTACCCATCAGCTGTGACAGACCCAGCCGGGAAGAGATCAGAAGAGCAGTGGCATTTTTGAAGAACGGCAAAGCAGCAGGGCCATATGGCATCCCAGCAGAGTCTCTGAAAGCAGACCTAGAGACAACAGTAGAGATGTTGTACCCACTGTTTGGAAAGATCTGGGAAGAGGAGGTGATGCCGGCTGACTGGAA
This sequence comes from Semisulcospira habei, assembly GCA_036245525.1. NCBI lineage: Eukaryota > Metazoa > Mollusca > Gastropoda > Semisulcospiridae > Semisulcospira > Semisulcospira habei. The sequence goes on from BTPG01000006.1 coordinate 212,803,868, forward strand.
GGAGGGGTACCTAATCAAGCTTCCCAAGAAAGGCAACCTCAGAAAGTGTTCCAACTACAGAGGAATCACCTTGCTGTCAGTACCAGGAAAGGTCTTCAACAGGATCATCCTGGAGAGAATGAAGAGCTCCGTTGACCCCCAGCTGAGAGACCAGCAAGCAGGATTCTCGAAAAACCGATCATGTACAGACCAGATCGCCACTCTCCGCATCATCGTGGAACAGTCTCTGGAATGGAGCTCCCCGCTGTACGTCAACTTTGTGGATTACGAGAAAGCATTTGACAGCGTGGACCGAGAGACCCTGTGGAAACTCCTACGACACTACGGTGTACCCACAAAGCTCGTCCGCCTGATCAAGAGCAGCTACGATGGCATGACATGTCGCGTGATCCACGAAGGGCAGTTGACCAGGGAGCTCCAGGTCAGAACCGGTGTCAGGGAGGGGTGTCTGCTGTCTCCGTTCCTCTTCCTACTGGCCATAGACTGTGTCATGAAGAGGACCACAGAGCACAGACGAAGTGGAATACAGTGGACACTGTGGACACACCTTGACGACCTCGATTTTGCAGACGATTTGGCATTACTGTCCGACACTCATCAACAAATGCAGGACAAGACCACGAGGCTTCCTGACATCTCGTCCCAAGTGGGCCTCACCATCCACAAACAGAAAATAAAGACAATGAGGCTGAACGCAACCAGGGAAGAACCAGTCTTGCTTGCTGGCACCCCGTTGGAGGAGGTGGAGTCCTTCACCTATCTCGGGAGCATCATAGACAAAAAAGGCGGCACTGATGCAGATGGCAGAGCACGAATCGGTAAAGCCAGAGCAGCCTTTCTCCAGTTGAAAAAAGTGTGGAGTTCCAGAGAGCTGTCACAACACACCAAAGTCCGGATTTTCAACTCCAACGTAAAAGCAGTTCTCCTATATGGAGCAGAGACTTGGAGATTGACAAAAACCACAGTCAACAGAGTACAGATCTTCACAAACAGTTGCTTTAGAAAAATTTTGAAAATCCACTGGCCAGAGAAGATCAGCAACGTCAGACTCTGGGAGAAAACAGAGCAGAAAACAGCAGAGAATGAAATTGGGCGAAGAAGATGGGGATGGATTGGTCACAGTCTGAGAAAGCCAGCTTCCAGTATCACTCGGCAGGCATTGTCATGGAACCCCCAGGGAAAGAGGAAAAGAGGTAGGCCGAGAAACTCCTGGCGTCGAGACCTCCAAGCAGACATCAAGAGACTGGGAACCACCTGGAGTAAAATCGAAGGAGAAACACAGGACAGGAGTCGCTGGAGGTCTCTCGTCGACGGCCTATACCCGGGTAGGGGTGACAGGCGTAAGTAAGTAAAGTAAGTTACATATAACATGTACTGAGGCTGAGTGTGACATGTTTGCCGACGACTCAACATTATATTCTGCCGGTAAAACTGTGCCTGAAATTGCAAATAATCTTCAAAAGAGTCTTCATGAAGTCTCTCGGTGGTGAAATGAAAATCGTATGCTTGTAAATCCCACAAAAACAAAAGGCATGCTTATCACAACCCGCTGCACCAGCAGAGGAGAGGACAGATACCTCGGGTCGGGAAGAATTAATTTTGCCATTTTCCTCTGTAAAGAATTTAGTCTTTTTAAGTGAACATCAGTACAACAATCGCACACCGTTGAGACATAATTTATGTGTGACATGATGTGCGCATTGCTGAACAGTTTTCTGGTTTCAGGATCTGTGTAATGCCTTAATTTCAACATAAAAACATTTCGCGTTTTACAAACACGCTCAGTGTGGTTTTGCCACTTAAGTTGATTATCAGTGGTGACTCCAAGTAGACGATGTTCGGTTACTTGTTCAATGGGGTTGTCGTCAAGTGACAGATGAAGTGTTAAATGTTTCAACTGATGCTTTTGACGTGTTGTAATAATCATTGATTTTGTATTTGTTTTAGTAGGAAGAAGAATCATAGAGTTGGTTTTCCACGCAGTGATATGCCATCGAGGCTTTGTTGAAGGGTGTTCTCAACTAATACTTAGGTCTTTGTTAGCGGTGTGGAGTAAGGTGTCATCAGCAAACAAATCGCACTGAATTGCATAGTAGGTTAGACATAGGGGAAGGTCATTAGTAAATACAAAACAAAAGAGGGCCTCAGATTGACCATGCGGAACTCCGAGTTTAACAGCATTGATAGATAAGTAGGTTCTATTAACAATTACTTTTTGTTTCATCTTCGAGGCATGACGCCAACAAACGAAACAGCTGTGTCATCTGGAAGATAAAATTTAAGTTTCGAAATCAAAGATTTGTGGTTTACTAATTCGAAAGCCTTTTTGCAGTCAAGATAAATTACACCTGTCAGTTGCGAGCTGTTCATATTTGAAAGCCACGTGTCAGTTAACCTAGTCAGAGCTGTATGACATGAGTGTCCGGAACGTAATCCGAATTGAAAATAACGAGGTAGCTTGCGTGATTCTAAGTAATCCAACAGGTGTTTATGTTTAAGGGGCTTTGACAGAACTGAGAGTAAAGAAATGGGTATAGGTAAAGAAATGGGTATAAGGTTAAGAAATGGGTCTAAGGTTAAGAAATGGGTATAAGGTTAAGAAATGGGTCTAAGGTTATTGGGGTCAAAGCGTTCTTTAGATGTTAGTAGTGGAACCACTCTTGCGACTTTGAGGTCTGTGTCGAATACGGTATTCTGAATACGCAAGTTGTAGATGTAAGTAAGCGTAACAACAATATACTGTAGGGACAATGGTAATAGTTGTGGCTTTATATCGTCAGCACCAGAGGACTTTTCGTTTGCTAAACTATCAATTAGTTTACCTACTTCATGCACAGCCAAGAGCGGAATTTCAAAGGGTATTGTACCAGTTGTTTTTTTCCACTGCAAAAGTTTGCTAAGTATTCTGGACAGTTGTCAGCCTTTGTGTCACTATTTGGGGCAGTTAGTGTGTCACTATTTGGGGCAGTTAGTGTGTCACTATTTGGGGCAGTTAGTGTGTCAATATTTGGGGCAGTTAGTGTGTCAGCAACGGATAGAAAGTAGTCATTAAACGCGTCGGTCGAGATATTACTAGGGGTAGTCATTGACCTATTACTAGGGGTAGTCATTGACCTATTACTAGGGGTAGTCATTGACCTATTACTAGGGGTAGTCATTGACCTATTACTAGGGGTAGCCATTGACCTATTGTTATTGCCTCGGGTGATGGAATTAAGTACCCGCCACACTGCCGACACATCCTTGTTGTCATTAACAGTCTTGCGGATAAAGTCCTTTCTCGCGACACGCACCATTGATTTAACACGGTTTCGCTGCTTTTTAAACTCACTAAAGTTTTTTTACATTGTAAAATAAATCACAGTAACAAGACATCAGTAACTAACTTAATGTACATAAAACATGCAAAACTACTACAAAGTACTATTAGTATTAATTAAGAAACAAATACTAACAACTAAATGTACATGAAAAAAAGGGTCGGTTAAAGATTGCAAGTAACAAAGGTTTTAGGGTCTCTTTTATTGAGTATAGGCGAAATAAGAAGTATGTGTATACATACTACTAGCCATGAACGGACACGTCATGTATAGTTGGGGACTTCCTGTAAAGTACATGCATGCTGTGCTGGAGCAACATACTGAGCAGAAAGATAGAACATTCACAACGACAGCAGATATTTATAGACGCGAGCTCTGAAGATAGATAACTTTGAAATAGACTTTAAATGAGAGGGCAAGTTGTTCTATGACTTAGCACTGGAAATGATATGCTAGATTTGAAGATGTCGATTCTCAGTTTTGGGGGATGGCCGGAGTAAGCTGTTCCTTGTGTTCTCTCTCTTCGTGTGGGAAAACAGCTCATCGTTTAAAATTGTGTGCACAAGTAAGCATCTGTTCCAATCTTTTTACTAGGTCGTAAGATATTAAGGGCCTTCAGTCTTTCATTTGTAGGGGACGAACCAGAAAGAATAATCTTAATACCTCGCCGGCAAAGGGAATTTTTGTTTTCAAATGAATATCTCCACAGCCGTCCCAGATATTGGAAGCATAACTACAATGTGTCTTAATGTGTGCGTTAAAGAATAGTTTCCGAGCACTATGTCAACTATACGACTTAATTTGGATAACAGAAAGAGATTCTTCGAAATAATTTTACAGGCAGTTTCTATGTGAGGCTCCCAGCTGAGCTGTTCGTCGACTGTCACTCCTAACAAACGATGTTTTGACACTTGCTCTATGGGCTGAGAGTGAAGAGAGAGAGAGAGAGAGAGAGAGAGAGAGAGAGAGAGAGAGAGAGAGAGAGAGAGAGAGAGAGAGAGAGGAGAGAGAGAGAGAGAGAGAGAGAGAAAGAGAGAGAGAGAGAGAGAGAGAGAGAGAGAGAGAGAGAGAGAGAGAGAGAGAGAGAGAGAGAGAGAGAGAGAGAGAGAGAGAGCTTGTGTTTCATGGGTGCTGTATGTGAAACACTACTGCGTTGCCGTTTGAAATTTCCTCCCCCCCCCCCCCTTCCCCCCCCCGCGTGCTATCGAGGTCTGCCGAATGACGTCATCACTTTCTGCGGTAACGCCCTTGGAGGGCAGCTTGGCGGAGTAGACCGCGTGGACTGTCTGTTTCCGATAGCCGTTTGATCGCGTTCACTTCGGCAAATGTAAAAATGGTGAACACATGTTGTGTGAGCGGCTGTTTTATGAGAAGTTCATCGATTGCAAAACCGAAGTTCTTCAGAATTCCTTCGTTAATTGCCAACAAAGGGGATAATCTACGGGAACTGAGCGAGAGACGTCGCCGGGCATGGTTTGCGAAAATCAACAGGAAGACCGTCACAGAAACAACAGTGAAGTCGTGGACCCGTGTCTGCTCAAAACATTTTCTAACTGGTAAGTGCATGATAAGTCATTCATTAGGGGTATTATAAGTCATCCATTAGTAGGACAGCTAAATCAAGGTGGCCAACAGGAACCAACTGAACTGGTTCACTACTTCGAGCACGGCAGCCTTTGCTTTCTCTCGTTCGTTATGTTTCTTTGTGATGTGCTGAACTGTTAAAAATAAATCGTTTAAAACATTTTTATTCAACAGGTAATAAGTCTAGTGTGCAACGTGAAGTTGGTACACAACTGATAATCATTGTGTAGATGTGGGGATTGCTCCGTCACAATTACTGCCAGGCTGTTCACACCATTGCATTATTCTACACACTGACTTCACATGAATTAAATAATATGCTACAGTTCTGTAGGAGTTGTTGGGGTCGGCATCACTCCACTGTAATAAACAGCAAAGCCGCCAGACAGGCAAGCTGAGATGTGACACTAAATCTAGAGTGTTCCACATAGTAACATTTTTTTTTATTTCACAGGAAAAGCAGCCGAGCTGTATGATGCAAAGAACCCAGACTGGGCACCAACTCTTCATATGGGTTATGCCTGCAAAGCAGCCAGCGTGGGCCGATTTCAGCGGTCTCAGAGCCGTGAAGAAAAGAAACAACAGGCCAAAGGAAGTACAGAGATGGAGTCCGCTGAAGATGTGCCAGTGCAGGATGCAGATGACACTGACAACACTACTCTTGCTGAGCACAACGCTGATGTAGCAGACCTACAGGCTAGTATTGGGAGACTGACTTTAGATTTGCAGCGGTTAGAGAGAGAAAAAAGTGCCTTGAAAGTCAAGGTTTCAAGACTGCAAAATGAAAACACTGGGCTGCTGTCAGAAGTTCAGTGTCTTCGTAATGAGAACATAACTCTCAAAACAAACCTCGATGACCAGAACTTTAAAGAAGAAGCTTTCATGAAAGATGATGATAAGGTCAAATACTACACTGGCCTACCAAACTATCTCATGCTGCTGGCTCTCCTGAATTTTATTTCCCCACACATCTCCAGCGGGCCAAGAAGTGTCAACACCAAGTTCCAAGAACTGCTGATAGTGCTCATGCACCTCAGGTTGGCTTTGCCAGTTAGGCTTCTGGCTGATGTGTTCAGAGTCGGACCATCCACCATTTCACGCATTTTTTACAAATGGGTGGATGTGATGCACGTCCGTCTCAGTCCACTGATCATATGGCCAGACAGGGAAAGCCTGTACCGCACAATGCCACTGGAGTTTGTCAGAAGCTTTGGGAGAAAAGTGACTGTGATTATTGATTGTTTTGAACTGTTTATTGAAACACCGTCTGGTCTGAAGCCCAGATCACAAACTTTCTCCTCATATAAGCATCATAACACTATCAAGTACTTGATCGGCATCACACCTCAAGGTGTTGTGTCTTTTATCACAAATGGCTGGGGTGGTCGGTGTAGTGACAAACATGTCACTGAGAACAGCGATTTCCTTGACAAACTGTTACCTGGTGACCTTGTGTTAGCTGACCGTGGATTTAACATTCATGAAAGTGTAGGTCTGATGTGTGCTGAAGTGAAGATCCCAGCATTCACAAAAGGTAAAAAGCAGCTGTCGGCGTATGATGTCGAGTCCACACGAAAGATCGCACATGTTAGAATTCATGTTGAACGTGTCATTGGTAATGTGATCCAAAAGTATACCATACTTGACTCGACCATTCCTGTCACATTCTTAAATGTAGCAGAGGGTGATACTGTTACAACTTTAGACAAGGTCGTTACCATCTGCTGTGCTCTAGTAAATATGTGTCCCTCAGTTGTGCCATTTGACTAAAACCAGAGATTTGCATTGTGCTCTACCATAAATCACTTGAGCAACAGAATACGTAATTTTTGGCTTACGTGCGTATGTTTCGGGTCAGTGGTCATCTGTCCGTCATGGTGGTAAACTTTAATGTTGGCATTTTCTCTGAGACTATTCAAACCAACAGTCTTCAAACTTGGCCCAAGGATACTTTGTGGCAAGACCTTTCTGAAGATGCCAATTTGAGTGGTATGTTAAACCCTCGGTCAGCTAACACAATGTCACAAGGCAAGTTTGTCAAGGAACAGACCAATTAAAGGTCACAGGGGATCATGAAATGTTTTTTCTTAAATCCTATATACAACTTTCATCCCAAACCTGGTACAAAGATACCTGATGTTAAGAACTTCCTATGCATGCTAACTTGGATGACCTCTTGGAAAGGTCAAGGGTCATAAGAGATCAGCAAATGATGTAAAAAGTGTCTTTTTTTTTTTTAAAGAATTTTTTTTGGGCACGATTTTTGCAAAACTGTTCACAAAAATTGTGTGGATCGGATGCACATGAGCCTTGAAGGCATTGCCATTCTTGCTATGTAATAAAGATGCATTTTAGAAGATGGAATTGTCATTCATGTGTATGGTGTGTGTGATGCATGTCTAATTTCAAATGTGTTTAGTGTGGTGCTCAGAACCAAAATCGAAGTGTATCAAATTTTGAAACTTGACAGTAAAAGAATAGAAAAAGAAGTACCCAACGGAGAAAGAAACACGCTTAGAAAAGACGGGTACAACACAATTTATTAATATTTCGGGTAAATACCCTTTGTCAAAATAGACAAACAAACAAACATAGAGATTAGCCGCTACTTATCTTCAATGGCAGAAGGAATGTGGCAACTGAAGGAGGTGACGTAAAATAAAAGAAAAGAAAAGGAAGAACAAAAGTGCGGAAAAAGTAAAAATGACGTCAACGAAAAATCGCGTAAGAGAGAGACTCGGAAAGAACCTGAACACGAGAGACAAGAGTGTGTGCAAGCACGTGCAGGAGCGAGCGAAAGAAAAGGCGTGTAGATGAGACCAGAGAAAGAGAGAGAGAGAGAGAGAGAGAGAGAGAGAGAGAGAGAGAGAGAGAGAGAGAGAGAGAGAGAGAGAGAGAAAGAGAGAGAGAGAGAGAGAGAGAGAGAGAGAGAGAGAGAGAGAGAGAGAGCGAGACGGAGAGAGAGAAAGAGAGAGAGAACGAATGGGGAGTACCCTTGGGCACGAAGTAGTCTGTGTCTAATACACAAAGCCTGCTAAACACCAACCCGAAGGCAAACTTTATATCACCTTCAAGTTGAGGACTACCTCGGGGAAAAACGGGAGGGGGGAAGGAGTAAGAAAAAAAAAAAAAAAGGGAGGGGGGGGGGGGCGGAAGACAATCAGCCAGAGCCACCAACCCCACCCAACGGGCACCCACCAGCCCACAGAAAAACACACAGGTACGCAACAAGACGACCACATACATCCCCAAGGGATGCACACGATCGCCCCGCCCCAAAACCGCGTATCAAACCGTGAGCCGGAGACCCGGTGCCCGACAGGGAAGGGCAAGGGATCCAACTAAACGTTCGGCCAGCGCTGAGAAAGTCCCCAAGGGAAATGTACATATCAACCAGCGCCAACATCACGTAACTGATTAGTGAGTAGTAAATCAGTGAGGTAAAGGAGCAGACACAAGCAAGGTAAACAATGTTAATCTTTCATATTCATCCCGAGTGGCGCCACAGTGCCCAGTTTATTAATCAGAAATTTTTCACGGTCTTTCCTGGCCCAGACATTACTGGCTTGCATAAGCCAGAGGCCTTTAACTCGAATGTCTGAGACGGAGTGGTCGGCCTGATTGAAATGTCGTCCGACCGGTCTGTTGTATTGGTACTTGACAGACTGAAGATGTTCTTTGAAACGGTCGTTGATGGTTCTTTCCGTCTCTCCAACATAGAGGTGGCCGCATTTAACACAGGAGATGACATAAATCACGTTGGTGGTTTGACACGTGAAGTATCTGTCTATGTTGAATTTGTAACGTGGACCATTGACCACGGTGGAAGGGCAAATAAAAGGACACGTCTTGCAATTAGGAACATTGCACGGAGTGGAGCCGGAGGCTCTGGTGGTATGACGAGGCTTGAGAGTAGAGCGAACAAGCATGTCCCGCAAATTAATATCCCTCTTGAAAGCTACCAACGGAGGTTCAGAAAATATAGCAGCAGATTCTTGACTGGATGACAAAAGACCCCAGTTAGAAAGAAGGATTTTACGCACCGGATTGGTGTGGGGATGGTAGATCATGGTTACGATAGGTCTGTCACTATCAGCGGTAGGTTTAGTCTGCAGTGTACTCGCGCGACTAAGTTTTTGAACCGTTTGGAGAGATCCTTGAACAACAGTATGTGGGTAGTGTCTGTCGATGAAAAATCCAGCCATTTCTTTGGATTGAACATCAAAATCTGATTCTTCGGAACATATTCTTTTTAGCCGAAGAAACTGGGAATAAGGGATGCTGTTTTTAGTTTTGGGGTTGTGAGAAGATCGGTAGTCGAGGTAGGAATGTGAGTCGGTAGGTTTGTAATGTATTGAAGTTTTCAACATTCCGCAGTCAATCCTGATGTTCATGTCCAGAAAGTCGACTGAAGTAGCTGATATAGTGTAAGTGAACTTGATGGATGGGTGGAAGTCCTGCACGAAGTGAATGAAGTCTAAAAGTGCAGCTTGGGTCATGTGAGTAGCTCCTAAACCGTCATCGATGTAGCGTTTATACATCTCAGGGACAGGCCCAGTGTATTGCTGAAGAATCTGTTGCTCAAGGATAAGAATAAGTAAAAGAATAGTAACTGATGTAACAGGCACCGTGGGAAGCAGTCATTTATTTTGAGTTTAACGCCAAGCAGGCAACTACGGCCATGTCATGGAAAGCACAAAACAAATCAGGTACTATCCTTCACTGTCGTGGTTGTACTGTAGCGTGCCATAAATGAGTTCATCATTTCAACTTGTCATTTGATGAAAACGTATGCATGCATACCAATAAGTCTCTAATCTAATAACACTTCAAACTTCTACTGCATCACAAATAACACGACGAAAAAAAAATAACTAATTCAAACATAATAAAATTGTTGGGCAAATTTATTATGCACATGTATAACAACTGCAATCACTTTCACGGAGTAACTGCTTTGTGTCTGCACTTTGCAGCCATCAGTAATGTTTACACACAATGAGGTTACTAATTGTACAATGTGTAATACCAGCAACGGGTAATTAACCCATTTAGTCCTGCCACACTACACCAGGAGTTGGATCAATCATGATTCAAGAGTAGTGCCAGATTAGCTTGCCACCTGATGGCACCAAGCTCACTTGGCAAAATACCATTGAATTATCAGGGTCGATCCATCTCCAGCAAATGGTACAGACAGGTCTTAGGTGACACCTCCAATGTTGGGAAATGCAGCCTTGGGGTTAACCCATTTCATACTGAGGCTAAAAACTTCAAATTACTACACTGCCATATATGCAAGCTACATTATAGTACTTACAGGTAAGGATATAGATCAATGGCTTAGTTTAAGGGTGGTGCCAGCATAGCTTGGCGCCTAGAGGCACCAAGCTATTCTGGCTCTACCCTTGAACTATATTAGTCAAACTTATTTCACGCACTGGTGTATTCCGAATGATAAGGGTTATATGGGGTCAACTGCAAGCTGACCGAGTGACATGACTTCAGTTCTGTTTTCACTTCATCTTCGGACGAGATTTCCCTTTCAGTCGAAATTCAGGAAGCTGGCGACAGTCGGGGCAGTACCAACGTCCCTTCGGTGTAGTTTTGATGCCCACACAGAAAAAATGAAACCACTGCATCTTGCAGTTCACATTGTCACAAGCAACCATGTCATCTTCCTCCTCTCCACGGTTACAATAGCAGTAATGTGATCTGCCAGCAGCCTGAGTGTTGGCCTTGCTGGGGGAATTTTGAAGTGGTTGTGGGCGGGGTTGAGAGAAACTGTGAGCGACAACCTCAGGCAGAACAGCGACTCTGAAGAAATGTTCCATTTTTGGCAGCATCTCATCCCACCTTTCTGCATCTGGAAACACCCTCTCAATGAAAATGTCCTTGGGTGTCCACACGATAAAATCACAGTACTCTGCCTCTGTCACAAAAATCTGAGTCTGTACCTGCGAATAATATGAAAGTGATCTTTTCAGCATGATTTTCCCATCTGTGTTCTGAAGACAGAAACTCGGATCATCACAGCTCTCAAGGATGGTGTTCGAAGATTTGAAAGCAGGACATTTTATCTCAAAACAGCCACGACCATGGCACTTGCAGAAACTCATGCCATCAGGAGAGGCTCCAATATAAGGAAAAAGGGGATTGATGAAAAACCCACAGGGAAGCACAGTGAATTCTTCATGCTGCTCCACCATCAGCTTCTTGTACTCTCTCCTAGCATCCTCCTCATGAGTGATTCCCCATTTCATAGCTGCTGTTTGTGGCTTTCTTACACAGGTATTTGTGATGCTGTAGATGAGGCTGAGGGATGGTTGTGCCGGGTTAGTGTGACACACCTGGTGAGCTGTGGAGGCTGTTACTCGGCCGGCCCTGAGGTTTAGCCATGTCTTGCTGCTGCTCTGCCCCCTGGACTGCTGCTCTGCATACACAGCTTGCTCCTGTGTGACTGAAACATCAACAGTAGCACAATAGTCCAGAATTTCTTGATAATGTTTGTCTCGAAGAGATTCATTGTAAACAGTGCTCAAAATAACTGGTAGTAGTTGTTGTGGAGAAGGTTTGTAATCCTCCTGGTATCCTGGGATGACAGACAAGATAGCTGGTCTGACACCTGTCTTTGACAGCTGCATTGATTTGTACAGCTCCTCCATTTCAGTCCTTGTCGGTACTGGGGCCTCAACGCGTTTCCGTTTACTTCTGCTGGTTGATGATGTCCCATCAATTGTTGCTTCCATCTGTCGCCTCTTTGTCTGGGCTGAGGTGAAGTCTATTTTGTTTGATTCAGAGTAGATACCCTCCTTTGCTGATGGCACCACCCATCCCGCAGGAAACTGTGTTGGCGTCTTGCTGTCCCTAAGCCGAACTGCAACATCCACAGAGAACAGCAAGGCTGCAACATGTGAGCATGTTTCCCCAAGGCCAGCCATACACGTACAGTGTGCAGTAATGATGTTGCCATCCGGTTCTGCGATGACCCATGGTCTCAGCAGCTTGTCCGTCAGGGACTGGGAATGGTATACCTGTGACAGGTAAAATATAAATAAATGAATAAACCAACAAATAGTGGAAGCAGATCATACTGATTTATGTAAACAACACAAATGCATATGTCTTGCAGCAGTACATGTCTACAGAATCAAGAGTGCCCGTGTCAGCTACACTCGGGATCATTGGCACATGTATGCATGCTTTCATCTACATCATACGGCGTCACTTCACAGCCCTATCAAAACTGAAAGTTAAAGTAGTTTCCTTGCTTGCCGTGTTACGCCATCAACCACTGAGAAAAATATCCCCACACAAAATGGTCTTACCACATGGTCTCAAGTTGAATGCTCTTTCTCTTAAAAGTGTTGATTAAAAATAGCCACTTTATTCTCACCTGTGCTGTGATGACAGTGTTCTGGCAGCCTTGTGGTCTGTAGGTCTGGATGGGGCGCTGTACCCAGCCAGCAGTCAGCTGGTTGTGAGCCCCCAAGCTCTTGTCTGCTTTAAACTTTTCCCTCGTGTAGAAGCTTGTTCTGTGTACAAGGTAGTCGCTGATGTCAGCTTGCTCGATGTTTGGTAAACATTTCGCTTCGTCCGACCACTCGGTGTGCTGGTACGGATCTACGCCCCCCACCGCGCTCAATTTTTGCAGATACCGAGTTTTACTTACACTGTCAAGAGTGTCTACATACTTTTCAAAAGTTTCTTTTGACATCTTTGCCATGAAAACAGTAAAACCACAGAGAAGAATGCACGCGCTTGCTCGCTAAAGAAAGTGTCGGTTGCCCTCCACGCCTCTTTTGTGTGTGTCACGTGATACGCACAAACGGGCCGAAAGGCACGCAATCGGCAGACCTCGATTCACGCCTGCTGAAGAGTTCAACGCCCCCTCGGTGACGTAAGTATCGCTCCACGCTACCCACCGGGAGCTGCTCAGAGCTAAAGTCCGGCCGTGCTCAGTGGAGGGAAGCCGAAGACAACATTCACCTGTATTTACTTGTATTTACCCAGATATTTACCCAGGTATTTAGCCAGGTATTTATTCCAGGGAAAGAGGTAAGAGCGCGGCCGGCACAGGCAATCTCTCACCAGAAGCCATTGTGCAGTGTTCCGGTGGTGAGCGAAGAGAATAGCCAGGGGACGGATGGCTAAACAATTTGCACGGCACTAATATAGCTTTTTTATGTTACGAGGGGTGAGGAGTGGTGGAATGGATAGGGAGAGGGGTAGTGGGTTTTGGTGAGTGTGTTTGTGTGGCGGGGGGGGGGGGGGGGCCGGGGGGGAGATGTCTTTCAATAAGAAATCGTTTGTTTGTCAGCTGTCAGTGCCATTGTATTACAGGGCCGGGTGTGTTTCTGTCTGATGCTGTCTCTTGTTGGTTGTCAGTAGGAGTGTGTTTGTGTCTGACACTGTCTTTAGGAGTGTGTTTGAATCTCACTCTGTCTCTTGTTGGCTACAGCAAGCTTCATTGGCTTCAGTTTGTCTTTGGCCCAGATGTGGTGCTGTCCTCACTTGGTTTAGGTCGTACCTAACAGAACGATCACAAGTTGTGTCTGTCAGCGTATCTCTATCTAGCCCAAGACATCGTCTGTTCGGAGTGCCTCAGGGCTCGGTTCTGGGTCCGTTTTGTTCTTACTGGATTTTTCACCAACTGTACGAAATCTTGGTGTTACGCTAGACAGCAGTCTTTCATCGTCCAGCCGTGTTAGAGCAATCTGTAGATCTGCCATATTAGAGCAATCTGTAGATCTGGCATGTTAGAGCAATCTGTAGATCTGGCATGTTGGAACAATCTGTAGATCTGGCATGTTAGAGCAATCTGTAGATCTGCCATATTAGAGCAATCTGTAGATCTGGCATGTTGGAGCAATCTGTAGACCTGCCATGTTGGAGCAATCTGTAGATCTGCCATGTTAGAGCAATCTGTCATGTTAGAGCAATCTGTAGGTCTGCCATGTTAGAGCAATCTGTAGATCTGGCATGTTAGAGCAATCTGCCATGTTGGAGCAATCTGTAGATCTGCCATGTTAGAGCAATCTGTAGATCTGGCATGTTAGAGCAATCTGCCATGTTGGAGCAATCTGTCATGTTAGAGCAATCTGTAGATCTGCCATGTTAGAGCAATCTGCCTTGTTAGAGCAATCTGTCATGTTAGAGCAATCTGTAGATCTGCCATGTTAGAGCAAACTGCCATGTTAGAGCAATCGGTAGATCTGCCATGTTAGAGCAATCTGTCATGTTAGAGCAATCTGTAGATCTGCCATGTTAGAGCAATCTGTAGATCTGCCATGTTAGAGCAATCTGTAGATCTGCCATGTTGGAGCAATCTGTAGATCTGCCATGTTAGAGCAATCTGTAGATCTGCCATGTTAGAGCAATCTGTAGATCTGCTATGTTAGAGCAATCTGTAGATCTGCCATATTAGAGCAATCTGTAGATCTGCCATGTTAGAGCAATCTGTAGATCTGCCATGCTAGAGCAATCTGTAGATCTGCCATGTTAGAGCAATCTGTAGATCTGCCATGTTGGAGCAATCTGTAGATCTGCCATGTTAGAGCAATCTGTAGATCTGCCATGTTGGAGCAATCTGTAGATCTGCCATGTTAGAGCAATCTGTCATGTTAGAGCAATCTGTAGATCTGCCATGTTAGAGCAATCTGCCATGTTAGAGCAATCTGTAGATCTGCCATGTTAGAGCAATCTGTAGATCTGCCATGTTAGAGCAATCTGTAGATCTGCCATGTTAGAGCAGTCTGTAGATCTGCCATGTTGGAGCAATCTGTAGATCTGCCATGGTAGTGCAATCTGTAGATCTGCCATGTTGGAGCAATCTGTAGATCTGTCATGTTGGAGCAATCTGCAGATCTGCCATGTTGGAGCAATCTGTAGATCTGCCATGTTGGAGCAATCTGTAGATCTGCCATGTTAGAGCAATCTGTAGATCTGCCATGTTAGAGCAATCTGCCATGTTGGAGCAATCTGTAGGTCTGCCATGTTGGAGCAATCTGTAGATCTGCCATGTTAGAGCAATCTGCCATGTTAGAGCAATCTGTAGATCTGCCATGTTAGAGCAATCTGTAGATCTGCCATGTTGGAGCAATCTGTAGATCTGCCATGTTAGAGCAATCTGCCATGTTGGAGCAATCTGTAGATCTGCCATGTTGGAGCAATCTGTAGATCTGCCATGTTAGAGCAATCTGCCATGTTAGAGCAATCTGTAGATCTGCCATTTTGGAGCAATCTGTAGATCTGCCATGTTAGAGCAATCTGCCATGTTGGTGCAATCTGTCATGTTAGAGCAATCTGTAGATCTGCCATGTTGGAGCAATCTGTAGATCTGCCATATTAGAACAATCTGTAGATCTGCCATGTTAGAGCAATCTGTAGATCTGCCATGTTAGAGCAATCTGTAGATCTGCCATATTAGAGCAATCTGTAGATCTGCCATGTTAGAGCAATCTGTAGATCTGCCATGTTAGAGCAATCTGTAGATCTGCCATATTAGAGCAATCTGTAGATCTGCCATGTTGGAGCAATCTGTAGATCTGTCTATCGTGAACTGAGGCGCATCTGCTTTATTCGTCATCTGCTCCCGGTTGACGCTGCTAAAACACTGGTATGTTCATTTGTGCTGTTAGAATCGGACTATTGTAATGTGCTACTATGTGGTTGCCCTCAGTACTTGATCAAGAAAGGTCAGAATAGCACAGCTCGTCTTGTCGTGAAAGCACTATAATCTGATCATACACTAGTCCGCATAACAGGGTCTCTTTTCAGCAGATCTCACAATTTATTTTTTTCTCCAATAATGTAGAGTGCGATCAGGTGTAAACTGAGTTGCACTGCGACTTTACATACTGCCCTACATGTCTAAATCTGAGTTACACTGTGACTTGACATACTGCCCTACATGTCTAAATCTGAGTTACACTGTGACTTGACAACCTGCCCTACATGTCTAAACCTGAGTTACACTGTGACTTTACATACTGCCCTACATGTCTAAACCTGAGTTACACTGTGACTTTACATACTGCCCTACATGTCTAAACCTGAGTTACACTGTGACTTTACATACTGCCCTACAGGTCTAAACCTGAGTTACACTCTGACTTTACATACTGCCCTACATGTCTAAACCTGAGTTACACTGTGACTTTACATACTGCCCTACAGGTCTAAACCTGAGTTACACTCTGACTTTACATACTGCCCTACAGGTCTAAACCTGAGTTACACTGTGACTTTACATACTGCCCTACATGTCTAAATCTGAGTTACACTGTGACTTTACATACTGCCCAGGACATGTCTAAAACTGTTCTGCAGACGCTGCGAAAATTGCACTAAAATGTGGCCGCTTTGAGCTTACACAGCAATGATGCTGCAGGATATTGGCATAATGCACGTGCAAACAATGACACCCGTTAACACTGTTTAGTACACACTGGGCACAAACGGGTACTTAAAGGGCGGTAAACGGGGTTCGCCGGGTTGTTGTTGTTCTGGGGCGTCCAGAGCGTGGGTGCTCTTCGGCGCTTCCTGTGGTCTGAAAGCGTTCCTGAAGGCGCCGGATGACCGAGTGGCTCACTCTTAGCCGCCTTGAGACTTCTCGTCCGGAGATTCCGTCTTGGAGCCATCCCAGAGCCCGGCCACGATCCGGTGTAGACAGTCTGTGTCCTGGAACCATCCCAGAGTCCGGCCACGATCCAGTGTAGACAGTCTGTGACTTGGAGCCATCCCAGACCCCGGCCACGATCCGGTGTAGACAGTCTGTGTCCTGGAACCATCCCAGAGCCCGGCCACGATCCGGTGTAGACAGTCTGTGTCCTGGAACCATCCCAGAGCCCGGCCACGATCCGGTGTAGACAGTCTGTGTCCTGGAACCATCCCAGAGCCCGGCCACGATCCAGTGTGGACAGTCTGTGTCTTGGAGCCATCCCAGAGCCCGGCCACGATCCGGTGTAGACAGTCTGTGTCCTGGAACCATCCCAGAGCCCGGCCACGATCCAGTGTAGACAGTCTGTGTCTTGGAGCCATCCCAGAGCCCGGCCACGATCCAGTGTAGACAGTCTGTGTCTTGGAGCCATCCCAGAGCCCGGCCACGATCCAGTGTAGACAGTCTGTGTATTGGAGCCATCCCAGAGCCCGGCCTCGATCCAGTGTAGACAGTCTGTGTATTAGAGCCATCCCAGAGCCTGGCCACGATCCAGTGTAGACAGTCTGTGTCTTGGATCCACCCCAGAGTCCGGCCACGATCCTTTGTAGACAGTCTGTGTCTTGGAGCCATCCCAGAGCCCGGCCACGATCCAGTGTAGGCAGTCTGTGTCCTGGAGCCATCCCAGAGCCCGGCCACGAACCAGTGTAGACAGTCTGTATCTTGGAGGCATGCTTGCTGCAAGCCCCGGTTACCACCCTTTAAGTACCCGTTAGAGCCAGTGTTTACTGAAAATGTCCTGCAGCAGCATTGCTGTGTACGCTGAAAACGGCCAAAGTTTATTGCAATTTTCGAGAATTGGCCAATTTTTCAGACGTTGTTGTACGCAGTTATTGAACCGCAGCGTCTGCAGAACAGTTTTAGACATGTCCTGGGCAGTATGTAAAGTCACAGTGTAACTCAGGTTTAGACATGTCCTGGGCAGTATGTAAAGTCACAGTGTAACTCAGGTTTAGACATGTCCTGGGCAGTATGTAAAGTCACAGTGTAACTCAGGTTTAGACATGTCCTGGGCAGTATGTAAAGTCACAGTGTAACTCAGGTTTAGACATGTCCTGGGCAGTATGTAAAGTCACAGTGTAACTCAGGTTTAGACATGTCCTGGGCAGTATGTAAAGTCACAGTGTAACTCAGGTTTAGACCTGTAGGGCAGTATGTCAAGTCACAGTGTAACTCAGTTTACACCTGATCGCACTCTACAGTATTGGAGAGAAAAAAATAATTTGTGAGAGCTGCTGAAAAGAGACGCTGGGCCATAACTTATGCGGACTAGTGTATAAGTCCTATTCTCGAGTCACTACACTGGCGGCCAGTCTCTACCCACATTCAGTACAATCTCCTGTCCATCTGCTGTAACTGTCTGTCAGACACGACCCCATAGTATTGATTGACACGCTACATGATGCACCTTCTCGAGAGCTTCGCTCTGCAGCTGATACAAGGAAGCTACGAATTCCATCTGTCCATACAAAAACCTTTGGCCAGCGTAGCTTTGCTCACCAAGCTCCTGTCTTATGGAACACCCTCCCCTTTGACCAGCGCATGCACGCACTAACACACACACACACACACACACACACACACACACACACACACACACACACACACACACACACACACACACACACACACACACACACACAACACAACACACACACAGATACACACATCGTCGCGCTTTCAGAAGAGCATGCAGGCGACCCGATATAGCTAGTTTGGAGAAAGACATTGGATGAGTTCGTTAGCCAGCTTTGTACCCTTTCAACTTCTTCAGCAAAAATTAATTCTTCTGCCAGGCCAGCTAAAACAACGCCGCCCTTTCAGTGTGGAGCCTCCCTCTGCCAGGCCAGCTAAAACAACGCCTCCCGTTCAGCGTGGAGCCTCCCTCTGCCAGGCCAGCTAAAACAACGCCTCCCTTTCAGTGTGGAGCCTCCCTCTGCCAGGCCAGCTAAAACAACGCCTCCCTTTCAGTGTGGAGCCTCCCTCTGCCAGGCCAGCTAAAACAACGCCGCCCTTTCACACTCGCATGCAGATGGAACTTGCTTCAACTTTGGATGTTTTGGGGATTCTTATCAGCCCCACCGGAGCGCTGCTGTGTACGTGATAATCTGTGTCTGCTGCAAATGGAGGGCGTTTTTGCCGTGGGACTGTACACCCCAAGAGCAGGTTGTACAGTTTCCAGGTGACTTAGCATGAGGTAAGTTTCTGTAGACCAAATCCCGGATTAGACTTGCCTTCCGTGAAAGAACAATGGCCGACTTACCGAGCAAGTCAGCTACAAAGCCAAAAGGCAAAACCATGTTTACTGGCATTGAGCAACTCGCGCTCAGCCGCCATGGGGTTAACATTGGCATTAACTGTAACTACGCCAGGGGCAGGTGCGACCGACGAAGTGTTTGACAACCAAGTCAGCATTGAGCAAAACAAAAGTTGCTTAACTCTTTGTACCCCAAGACCAAAATCCCCAAATGTTGCCGTTGTCCTCTGAAGACTGCATTGCAGGGCAGGACGCAGATCGACTATAATAGTTCAAGGGTGATGCCAGAATAGCTTGGCGCCCATAGGCGGTCAGTCAGTCAGTCAGCCCGTAGGCGCCAAGCTATTCTGGCATCACCCTTGAACTATCATGGTCTATCTTTATCTTGATGTGATGTGTCTGGGGTAGAACGAATTAATGTCTGTACACAACAACTATGACTTTCGTCCGACTTTACTGAGCTGCTGAACACAAGGCAAAGTTGTTACTCCGCAGTCATGTGTGGGTGCACTAAAGCCAGGCATCCTACCTGTGTCATGTGTGGGCGCACTAAAGCCAGGCATCCTACCTGTGTCATGTGTGGGTGCACTAAAGCCAGGCATCCTACCTGTGTCATGTGTGGGCGCACTAAAGCCAGGCATCCTACCTGTGTCATGTGTGGGCGCACTAAAGCCAGGCATCCTACCTGTGTCATGTGTGGGCGCACTAAAGCCAGGCATCCTACCTGTGTCATGTGTAGGCGCACTAAAGCCAGGCATCCTACCTGTGTCATGTGTGGGCGCACTAAAGCCAGGCATCCTACCTGTGTCATGTGTGGGCGCACTAAAGCCAGGCATCCTACCTGTGTCATGTGTGGGCGCACTAAAGCCAGGCATCCTACGTGTGTCATGTGTGGGCGCACTAAAGCCAGGCATCCTACCTGTGTCATGTGTGGGCGCACTAAAGCCAGGCATCCTACCTGTGTCATGTGTGGGCGCACTAAAGCCAGGCATCCTACCTGTGTCATGTGTGGGCGCACTAAAGCCAGGCATCCTACCTGTGTCATGTGTGGGCGCACTAAAGCCAGGCATCCTACCTGTGTCATGTGTGGGCGCACTAAAGCCAGGCATCCTACCTGTGTCATGTGTGGGTGCACTAAAGCCAGGCATCCTACCTGTGTCATGTGTGGGCGCACTAAAGCCAGGCACCCTACCTGTGTCATGTGTGGGCGCACTAAAGCCATGCACCCTACCTGTGTCATGTGTGGACGCACTAAAGCCAGGCGACCTACCTGTGTCATGTGTGGGCGCACTAAAGCCAGGCACCCTACCTGTGTCATGTGTGGGCGCACTAAAGCCAGGCATCCTACCTGTGTCATGTGTGGGTGCACTAAAGCCAGGCATCCTACCTGTGTCATGTGTGGGCGCACTAAAGCCAGGCATCCTACCTGTGTCATGTGTGGGCGCACTAAAGCCAGGCATCCTACCTGTGTCATGTGTGGGCGCACTAAAGCCAGGCATCCTACCTGTGTCATGTGTGGGCGCACTAAAGCCAGGCATCCTACCTGTGTCATGTGTGGGCGCACTAAAGCCAGGCATCCTACCTGTGTCATGTGTGGGCGCACTAAAGCCAGGCATCCTACCTGTGTCATGTGTGGGCGCACTAAAGCCAGGCACCCTACCTACGTCAATGTTGCAGTCAACTGCTAGTACAGGCAGTCCGCATGCCCACACTAGCTGCCACAATCACAGTGTGCCTACACTAACGCGTCAGTAGTCGACATATATGGTGGTGGATACAGCAGAAGGCAGAAGACTAAATTCTGAAGTTTAAATTGGCTGCCACTCGTGTAAAATGCAGAGTTCACCCCACGGTTTCTATGCGTGTTTCGTTCTTCGTTGGGATTCGTTGGCACTAAAACATTAGACTACAAAATGCAAGCTCAGGCGGATATTGCCGGTTAGCCCGTTTTTTTTTTTTTTTTTTTTTTTTTATTTTTTTTAAAATTTTTTTAACGTAATTTTATATTTAACGTGATATCAGTTTCGCTTTCGCTTCAAGACTTGGGAAAATGGTGACAAAACTAGAATTTCACGGTACAATTTCAGTCTTGCTATAATTTGTGTGAAATCAGGTTGACTTTACCTAGCTACATGATATACTATGTACACCTGCATTTTCTTATGAAAGCGCGACGATGTGTGTGTATGCGTGGCGTGTGCGTGTGCGTGAGTGCATGCGCGCGCTGCAAAATTCCTCAAGAGGCATAGATGTTCATGCGCCCTCCGGACATTTGACGATCTATGCCTCTTGAAGATGCGCGCATAATTATGTGTCATAGATGTTCATGCGCCCTCCGGACATTTGACGATCTATGCCTCTTGAAGATGCGCGCATAATTATGTGTCATTGGTTTGTCAAACGTCATTTGTCATGACGTATATTTTTGTTTTTACGTAAATTTATATTTAACGTGATATGAGTTTCGCTTTCGCTTCAAGACTTGCGAAAATGGTGACAAAACTAGAATTTCACGGTACAATTTTAGTCTTGCTATAATTTGTGTGAAATCAGGTTGATTTTACCTAGCTACATGCTATACTAAGTACACCTGCATGCTCTTCTGAAAGCGCGTCGATGTGTGTGTATGCGTGTGCGTGAGTGCATGCGCGCACTCCAAACATCCTCAAGAGGCATAGATGTTCATGCGCCCTCCGGGCACATAAGGATCTGTGCCTCTTGGAGATGCGCGCATATGTGTGAGAAAGAGCGAGAGAGAGAGAGAGAGGGAGAGAGAGAGATGATGATGATGATGAAACGTTTTTATTCAGGATAAAAAGTTTTAGGCATAGCAATGCCTATCTTCCAAACTGTCCTGCTACTCTACACATATAAAAATACATCAGAGAGAGAGAGAGAGAGAGAGAGAGAGAGAGAGAGAGAGAGAGAGAGAGAGAGAGAGAGAGAGAGAGAGAGAGAGAGAGAGAGAGAGAGAATTACGTCATATTTACAGTATGTCTGCGTGGTGACGGAGTTGCTTTTTTTACGTCACCGACACTGTCTGACTTTCTCTAGAAGTCAAGTTTTTTTTTTTTACTGTTTTAATTATTTTCTGAAAAGAATTAATTTTTACTAAAGAAGTTGAAAGGATACAAAGCTAGCTAAGGAACTCATCTTGTTACTTCAATTGTTAGAGTTTTAGCCTGCCCGCCTTTGACATCATGGACATGCTATTGAATTCGCCCCACCGCGACCAGTCCTAAAAAGTCCCTTCTATAAATAGAAGGGACTTAAAAATTGCGTGTTGTCTAGTTACGCTAACCTCGCAGCTGAACGTACATTTGGCGCGAAGCGCCGCTGTATGTGCATATGTATGTGTGTGTGTGTGTGTGTGTGTGTGTGTGTGTGTGTGTGTGTGTGTGTGTGTGTGTGTGTGTGTGTGTAAACACGAGAATCTCCGATATTGCTGTACGCACATGCTTGACACTTGGCGATATATTATATTTATGGAGTGGCTAAGACAGTCTCCGAGCATGTTGTACCTGGATGTCTCCTTGAAGACATGAAACACCGTTTATAGAAAGTCGTTTGACCCAGATTACAGTCCGTAATTTGTGTCATATTTACTTTCAATTTTGGAGAAAGACATTGGATGAGTTCGTTAGCCAGCTTTGTATTTGACTTCTGGAGAAATTCAGAAAGTAGCGGTGACGTAAAAGAAGCAATCCGTCACCACGCAGCCATTGACGCAATACTCTAAATATGACGTAATTCTCGCTCTCTCTCTCTCTCTCTCTCTCTCTCTCTCTCTCTCTCTCTCTCTCTCTCTCGCTGCGCGCGCGCGCGCGCGTGTGTGTGTGTGTATGTAGGCCTATGTGTGTGCGTGCATCTTGCGTGCATGTATGTGCGTGTTGGGTTAGTCAGGAGGAAGTAAAACGTCTAGATAATCTTGACGTTTATGCTTACAGTTTTTGCGTTCAATGTACCGAATGTAGTCTTATCAGTGTGCAATGTATACTATATATATGTGTCTATTATGTAGTAGTATTTCATGTACCGTGTGTAATGCATATTAGCCAGACGTGGGTCGGGACTGTGCTTCGTCTGACGCGGACGTTGGTTGAAGGCCCGGGACATACATCACGATACAACGTTTGTCCCGGCCTTTAATCCAACGTTTGAGCCGTAGCGGGGTCTGACCTAACTCTGATTTACGTACTTCCGTGTGTGTGCGTGCGCGCGTATGTGGGTGTGTGTGAGTGTGTGCAAGCGCGTGTGCGTGCCGGCGTGCGTGCGTGTGCGTGTGTGTGCGTGCGTGTATGTGCGTGTGTGTGTGTGTGTGTGTGTGTGTGTGTGTGTGTGTGTGTGTGTGTGCGTGTGTGTTTTCATGTAGTTTGTAGCAAGGACAAGAATGAAAAAAGGTCTGCGCACCCATTCTTTTATCCTTGGAAAATAAAGTTTCATTTCATTTCATTTCTCTCTCTCTCTCTCTCTCTCTCTCTCTCTCTCTCTCTCTCTCTCTCTCTCTCTCTCTCTCTCTCTCTCTCTCTCTCTCTCCTGAATAAAAACGTTTCATCATCATCATCATCATCTCTCTCTCTCTCTCTCTCTCTCGCTCGCTCTCTCTCTCTCTCTCTCTGTGTGTCTCTGTTGCTGTTCAAACTAAGTTTTTAACGTTCATGTTTAATCAGGTTCTTAGTGTTAGTGTGTGTGTGTGTGTGTGTGTGTGTGTGTGTGTGTGTGTATGTGTGTGTGTGTGTGTGTGTGTGTGTGTGTGTGTGTGTGTGTGCGAGTGACTGCTAACTAGGTGTTTTTTGTGTTTTTTTGTGGGTTTTTTTATGCTCACGTTTTGCCTTTCCAATTTTATTAGTTTTAGTCACGCGCGTGCGATTGTTGTGTGAGTGCGTGTGCAAGGACATGATTGAAAAAAGGTCTGTGTACCTAATCATTTATCCTTGAGAAATAAAGTTTCATTTCATTTCATTTCATTTCTCTCTCTCTCTCTCTCTCTCTCTCTCTCTCTCTCTCTCTCTCTCTCTCTCTCTCTCTCTCTCTCTCTCTCTCTCTCTCTCTCTCTCTCTCTCTCTCTCTCTCTCTCTCGGGGAGATGATTCTGTATTCTGGTCATGAAGAGGATAATGCCCCCCATACAGAAGGAGTAGCATTCATGCTGTCACCAGTGGCACAGAGAGCGCTGATGGGCTGGGAACCTCTTGGGCCAAGAATTATCACAGCAGCCTTTAGAACCAAGAAAAAGCTCAAGCTGAACGTCATCCAGTGTTATGCGCCCACCAATGAAAGTGACGAGGAAGAGAAACAAGAGTTCTACGACCGACTCCAGAGTGCCGTGGACAAATGTGCGGAGCGAGACATCACCATCTTCATGGGCGATTTTAATGCCAAAATAGGGGAGGACAACACCGGATACGAAGAGGTGATGGGGAGACAGGGACTAGGCTCGGAGATGAGTGAGAAAGGGGAGAGGTTTGTAGACTTTTGTGCTCTAAACCGACTTGTCATTGGAGGCAGCATCTTCCCACACAGAAGAATACACAAAGCAACTTGGGTCTCACCTGACCATACAACAGAGAACCAAATAGACCATATCTGCATTAGCAAGACATTTATAAGATCCCTTCAAGATGTTCGAGTGAGGAGGGGAGCAGATGTCGCCTCAGACCACCATCTGCTTACCTTAAGAATGAAGCTCAAGCTAAAGAAAAACCGCACAGAGACAACAAGAAGACAGCGCTATAATGTAGGCCTCCTGAGAGAAACTGGAGTTAGAGAAGAGTTCAAACTGGTGCTGTCCAACCGGTTTCAAGCGCTACAGGAGCTAGTAAATGAAGAGGAGGCGGTCACCACAGAGCAGCAGTGGAAGGCAGTTAGAGAGGCGCTGAACTCAACCTGCAAAGACACTGTAGGGTTCAGGAAACACCACCACAAGGACTGGCTGTCGGCACAGACCTTGAAGAAGATAGAAGCGAGGAAGCAGAAGAAAGCAGCGGTCAACAACAGTCGCACGAGAGCAGCCAAAGTAAGGGCACAGGGGGAATACTCGGAAGCCAACCGCGAGGTGAAGAGGAGTATCAGGGCAGACAAGAGGGCCTACACAGACAGCCTGGCAGCAGAGGCAGAAAAGGCAGCAGGCAGCGGCAACATGAAACAGCTCTACGACATTACCAGAAGATTGTCGGGTAAGTATGGCCATACAGAAAGACCAGTAAAAGACAAAGAAGGCAAGCCTATTGCAGACAGAGCAGACCAACTCGACAGATGGGCCGAGTATTTTGAAGAGTTACTGAACAGACCTAGCCCACCCGACCCCCCCCCCCCCCCCCGACATCCAGCCGGCAGAGACCGACCTACCCATCAGCTGTGACAGACCCAGCCGGGAAGAGATCAGAAAAGCAGTGGCATTTTTGAAGAACGGCAAAGCAGCAGGGCCAGATGGCATCCCAGCAGAGTCTCTGAAAGCAGACCTAGAGACAACAGTGGAGATGCTGTACCCACTGTTTGGAAAGATCTGGGAAGAGGAGGTGATGCCAGCTGACTGGAAGGAGGGGTACCTAATCAAGCTTCCCAAGAAAGGCGACCTCAGCAAGTGTTTCAACTACAGAGGAATCACCTTGCTGTCAGTACCAGGAAAGGTCTTCAACAGGATCATCCTGGAGAGAATGAAGAGCTCCGTTGACCCCCAGCTGAGAGACCAGCAAGCAGGATTCAGGAAGAACCGATCACGTACAGACCAGATCGCCACTCTCCGCATCATCGTGGAACAGTCTCTGGAGTGGAGCTCCCCGCTGTACGTCAACTTTGTGGATTATGAGAAAGCATTTGACAGCGTGGACCGAGAGACTCTGTGGAAACTCCTACGACACTACGGTGTACCCACAAAGCTCGTCCGCCTGATCAAGAGCAGCTATGATGGCATGACATGTCGCGTGATCCACGAAGGGCAGTTCACCAGAGAGCTCCAGGTCAGAACTGGTGTCAGGCAGGGGTGTCTGCTGTCTCCGTTCCTCTTCCTACTGGCCATAGACTGGGTCATGAAGATGACCACAGAGCACAGACGAAGTGGAATACAGTGGACACTGTGGACACCGCTTGACGACCTCGATTTTGCAGACGACTTGGCATTACTGTCCCACACTCATCAACAAATGCAGGACAAGACCACGAGGCTTGCTGACATCTCGTCCCAAGTGGGCCTCACCATTCACAAACAGAAAACAAAGACAATGAGGCTGAACACAACCAGGGAAGAACCAATCTTGCTTGCTGGCACCCCGTTGGAGGAGGTGGAGTCCTTCACCTATCTCGGGAGCATCATAGACAAAAAAGGCGGCACTGATGCAGATGTCAGAGCACGAATCGGTAAAGCCAGAGCAGCCTTTCTCTAGTTAAAAAAGTGTGGAGTTCCAGAGAGCTGTCACAACACACCAAAGTCCGGATTTTCAACTCCAATGTAAAAGCAGTTCTCCTATATGGAGCAGAGACTTGGAGATTGACAAAAACCACAGTCAACAGAGTACAGATCTTCATGAACAGTTGCCTTAGAAGAATTTTGAAAATCCACTGGCCAGAGAAGATCAGCAACGTCAGACTCTGGGACAGAACAGAGCAGATAACAGCAGAGAATGAAATTGGGCGAAGAAGATGGGGATGGATCGGTCACAGCCTGAGAAAGCCAGCTTCCAGTATCACTAGGCAGGCATTGTCATGGAACCCTCAGGGAAAGAGGAAAAGAGGTAGGCCGAGAAACTCCTGGCGTCGAGACCTCCAAGCTGACATCAAGAGACTGGGAACCACCTGGAGTAGAATCGAAGGAGAAGCACAATACAGGAGTTGCTGGAGGTCTCTCGTCGACGGCCTATACCCGGGTAGAGGTGACAGGCGTAAGTAAGTAAGTAAGTAAGTAAGTAAGTCTCTCTCTCTCTCTCTCTCTCTCTCTCTCTCTCTCTCTCTCTCTCTCTCTCTCTCTCTCACACACACACACACACACACACACATACACATACAAACATCTCCAAGAGGCATAAATCCTCATGCGCCTGGAGGGCGCATGAGGATCTATGCCTCTTGGAGATGTTTGGAGCGCGCGCGCACGCACGCACTAACGCACACAGACACACAGAGACACAGACAGACACACACACACACACACACACACACACACACACACACACACACACACACACACACACACACACACACACACACATCGACGCGCTTTCAATAGAGCATGCAGTTGCAACCACGTTTCTAAATACGCATAGACTGAGTGCCTACGCCCCTCAATACCCATGGACTGAGTGCGTACGCCCCTCAATACCCATGGACTGAGTGCCTACGCCCCTCAATACCCATGGACTGAGTGCCTACGCCCCTCAATACCCATGGACTGAGTGCCTACGCCCCTCAATACCCATGGACTGAGTGCCTACGCCCCTCAATACCCATGGACTGAGTGCCTACGCCCCTCAATACCCATGGCTCAAGTCAATAGCATCAAAAGAAAGAGAAAGAAAGGATACACTGTGGCAAGGCATGCACCAACTCATGACGCCGTTATGTCGTGAAAGCCGATACAGGGCGCGAAGCCTGCACGTCAACACCGAGCACCTACGCCGGATGAGGATCTTACTGCCCCCCCCCCCCACCCCCACCCCCCTAACCTCCCAGCGCCGATAAGAGAATGTAACTGATGAATGTACTCCTCTTGTAGATGGAAGGATCTGTGAAACAGGATGAAAACATTCGCCTGCTGTTTTGGGTTCAGAAGACAAGGAGGGGACGGGGAGTGGGGAGGGGGGGGGGGGGGGGGGGCGGGGCGGGTGTAGGGGTGAGGGCGGAGGAGGGTATGGTGCGCTCATTAACTCAGGCGGTTTTTGACCGAGAAAAGCCCAAAACACAAAACTTTAGCAGAGTTTAGAAGAGTAAAGAGACATCACATTTCCCAGGAACAAATGGGCAGGTTGACTGCTCTGTCTTTGGAGCGAAGTATTCCCTCTTGCCAACATTTATTGTCCAACATCTGACGTACACTGTTCGCACAATCTATCCAAATAACAGCCTGTGAAAAGTCGACACTTTTGTTTTTATACATACGCCACTTGAATGATCACTATTAAAGGTCGAAATCATGAGCACATAAAAAGTGCGGAAGTGGCCATATTGCAGCAAAATATTGACGTCAAGAAATGTCAAAGTGAAGTCATGTACGTGGACTGTGATACTCATGTGACGTCAATCATGGGGTATACGTGGACTGTGATACTCATGTGACGTCAAGCATTGTGTCTACGTGGACTTTGATAAATATGTACGCCCTCCGACCAGACCCAGGTACGTTCAAGGTTTAGTGAAAGGGTAAAAGACAGTGTTCCTAGTCCTTCCATTTTGGAGTTTGGAGTGCCTCAGGGCTCTGTCTTAGGCCCTGCATTGTTTACGTTGTATTCACAACCGCTGTCAGATGTTATTCCCAGCCATCAGTGTTCTTATCATAACTATGCCGATGACACTGAAATCTCTCACAGGGAACCTGGGGAATTTCAGTCTGTTGAAACTGGCATCAAGTCTTGTGTTGACGCTGTCATGACATGAATGGACAGTAACAAACTTATGTTAAACCCAGAAGAAAACAGAGTTACTCCCCGTCGGCTCAGCATCTCGGCTTCAACAAATTCACACTGAGTCTTTACGAACAGATGACACTGATATTCCATTTCAGTCTTCGGTCAAATACCTTGGTGTCAAGATCGATAAGACTTTGAGTAAACAGGATCACTTCGGTGAAATCTGTCGTTGTGCTTCATACTCTCTGAGACGCATCGCCTCTGTCCAACACAGTCTTTCTGAACCTGCCACTGCAATTATATTCTCTTCTTTTGGTCTTCCATCTGAGTATATTAACCGCCTACAGAGAGTTCAAAATAATGCCGTAAAGCTTGTGAAGCGCAGGCGAAAACGAGACCACGTAACCCTTATAATGAAAGACCTTCACTGGCTTCCAATCCAATCCCGCATACAGTTTAAGATTGCGACCCTTGCATACCGCCATTTTGATGGCAGTTTTCCGTCATACCTTTTCTCCAGTCTAATTACTTACTAGCTCCTTACTTTTTAGTTCCCAGGGTCACCCTGATCAGCCCCACAGGGTGGGTTTTCCACTCTATTCTGGGGCATGTGTTTCTGTCTGCCCTTGGTCCATTCACCTGTATTTTCCTTTTTTAAAACTCTCCCTACTGTCTGCGCTGCATGTAGCTCTTGATATTGGATGTGTGTTGCTAAAATAATGGTCTTAGGTTTATTTAGCGTATTAGACCGGCTGGCGACATACATTCAATATTCTGTTTAGTTCTTGATGCTGTCGGGACGTTAAGCAATGTCGAACCTACAACCAAACAGTACACACCCCCTGCAGACTCTGTGTGTATGTATGTGTGTGTGTGTGTGTGTGTGTGTGTGTGTGTGTGTGTGTGTGTGTGTGTGTGTGTGTGTGTGTGTGTGTGTGTGTGTGTGTGTGTGTGTGGTGTGTGTGTGTGTGTGAGTGTGTGTGTGTGTGTGTGTGTGTGTGTGTGTGTGTGGTTTTCGCCTGCCACTGATTTATATTATAAATATGAGAAATGCGCCATGTAAATACCATGTATTATTATTATTATTATTATTATTATTATTATTATTATTATATGTACTCAGACGTATGCAACATGGCGACAAATGAGGTCGTTCAATGCTGCTTGCATTGTTCTGAAAAAGAAACGACGTGTAAGTGTACTTGGACGGTAACGATTCTTATGTCTGATAATGATGAGACCGGCCTTGTGCAGGATTTATGTTTGCTTTTGCTACATCTGTCATCCCATGCAGCCATTTGCCCCCCCTCCCTTCCCCCTTCCCCCTTCCCCCGCACCCATACACACCACGCGAAATCCTGCAAGGTACAACACACATATTCTTTCAACATTGTTTGCCTAGAACATTATCATTACGCCTGTATGCCAATACATCATAACAAGAACTTATCAAACATTTATGTGTATATGGCACGTGCGTTTCTTTTTAAGTGTGCTCTCGACACCCTGTCTTAAAGCTGAAGTGCAATAGAAAAACCCGTCCAGCGCGTGTTTTTAAAAGACTTTCCAAGAGCCAGCTTGGGCTCTGCTGTCAGCCGCAGGGTACCTTGCCCCTACTGAAGTGGGTCAAATCGGTTCGTAACTCAGTTGACGGAGCTTGCAACTGCATATGCCGAGCAGGCAAAACTCTCGGGAAAAGACAGGCCACTTTCTGTTGCACGAAAATCATCGTGATTAGCAGATCGGAGAACAGCAGACGATTCTGTGACACATTCGAAACTGACAGACTGCCACGGATTTTTACGCGCTGGGGATGATGGCAGGATGTACGGCGGTACAAGCTGTAAGTATGAAACCTGACACTTTGTATTTGTGGACGAATCTTTTCCACACGTAAATCCAGTCCATGATATTGTACACATATTGCAGGTGTACAGTTTTAGCAGTTACCATGCACGCAACTTGAGCACTCGCCATTGCCAGCGAGGCATCGTGGGAAAATAAGGGGCAGCTACTCGGAGTGAATTGTTACCTTGGATATGCAAGATGGTGGTCAAATCTATACACTGGTTTCGATGGGGGAATTTCACGCGACCATATTCGTATAGAATGAATTCTTATGCTGCAAGTAATTAGTCTGAACAGAACAAGCAAATGCAGCTGCTTCTTACGGATGACTCGGGGGCTGTTTCGTATTGGGCTGATCTTGTAAACTAAAATGGGCTATCAGATAAGTGACATTGTTTTTATCCCTACGTCACACGACCAGTCACTTTAGCGCAAACCGTACCACGTGACCGTGATACAAAAACCCTTGTAGCGAAAAATAGCGGACTTTTTGTAGCCCTCTTTGTGACGCATCTTGGATGCGAGTTTTGTTCTATAAAAAATCACCGAAACGTTCTAAAGTAAAAAGTTACTTAGTGTTGTTCGAAACAACAAGCACTCAGTACTGGAGACGGCAACGTCATGAAATATTTTAAATTACATCATAAGTCTATTATATATAAATGTATATTCCTTTGACGTCAGTCATGTCTGGCGTGATCCAGGTCGGAAGTTGTCTTCTTGATTTCCTTTACGAAAATAGTGGAGGAATGAAAACAAATACGTTATTGGTAGCAGGGGCTTGCTGCACAGACCGTTGTAGGCCTTCGGGAGGTCAAAGGAACCATTGTATCCCTCAGGCCTTCGGGGTATAGTGGTTCCTTTGACCTCCCTTAGGCCTAAAAGGGTTACTTACTTACTTTACTTACTTGCGCCTATCACCCCTCCCAGGGTATAGGCCGTCGACGAGAGACCTCCAGCGACTCCTGTCATGTGCTTCTCCTTCGATTTTACTCCAGGTGGTTCCCAGTCTCTTGATGTCTGCTTGGAGGTCTCGACGCCAGGTGTTTCTCGGCCTGCCTCTTTTCCTCTTTCCATGGGGGTTCCGTGACAATGCCTGCCTAGTGATACTGGAAGCTGGCTTTCTCAGACTGTGACCAATCCATCCCCATCTTCTTCGCCCAATTTCATTCTCTGCTATCTGCTCTGTTCTCTCCCAGAGTCTGACGTTGCTGATCTTCTCTGGCCAGTGGATTTTCAAACTTCTTCTAAGGCAACTGTTTATGAAGATCTGTACTCTGTTGACTGTGGTTTTTGTCAATCTCCAAGTCTCTGCTCCATATAGGAGAACTGCTAAAAGGGTCCGTGTAGCATACCCTTGCGACCAATAACTTATATTATTTTCATCCCTACGTCGCACGACCAGTCACTTTAGCACAAACCGTACCATGTGACCGTGATACAAAAACCCTCGTAGCGACAAATGGCAGACTTTTTGTAGCGCTCTTTGTGACGCATCTTAGTTGCGAGTTTTGTTCTATAAAAGATCACCGAAACGTTCTAAAGTAAAAAGTTACTTAGTGTTGTTCGAAACAACAAGCACACTCAGTGCTGGAGACGGCAACGTCATGAAATATTTTAAATTACGTCATAAGTCTATTATGTATAAATGTATATTCCTTTGACGTCAGTCATGTCTGGCGTGATCCAGGTCGGAAGATGTCTTCTTGATTTCTTTTACGAAAATAGTGGAGGAATGAAAACAAATACGTTATTGGTAGCAGGGGCTTGCTGCCCGCACCCTTGTAGGCATTCGCGAGGTCAAAGGAACCCTTGTACCCCTCAGGCCTTCGGGGTACAAAGGTTCCTTTGACCTCCCTCAGGCCTACAAGGGTCCGTGTAGCAAACCCTTGCGACCAATAACTTATATTGCATAATTCATACAATTTACAGTTTTAGCAGTTGTTTTCTTTTCCTTTCCTTTCTATTGTGTGTTTGCTTAGTATTATGTAGTACCCTATGCGTTATTTCTCTCGCGCATTTGAGTGCTTTTTTCCTGACAACTTTATCGAAATAGAAGAGTACATATTGGTTGTGGGACATTGTGATCTTATCTGATCTGATTATTCATTGCAAGTCAGGTGTATGTACATGAGTACACGCAAACACAACCCTTTTGTATTACCTCGCATCTTGCGTGCCTTGTTAGCATCATGTTATTTTGTGTTCATTTGATTTTTTCCTTCAGGGGTCCAAATGTTGCCCATGCGTGCCATTGTGTATTGGATGGGGCGTGCCTTGTGTATTAGTTGGGGCGTGCCATTGTGTATTGGTTGGGGCGTGCCATTGTGTATTGGATGTAGCATGCCATTGTGTATTAGATGGGGCGTGCCTTGTGTATTGGATGGGACGTGCCATTGTGTATTGGATGGGGCGTGTCTTGTGTATTGGATGGGATGTTCCATTGTGCATTGGATGGGGCATG
Organism: Semisulcospira habei; assembly: GCA_036245525.1. Lineage (NCBI taxonomy): Eukaryota > Metazoa > Mollusca > Gastropoda > Semisulcospiridae > Semisulcospira > Semisulcospira habei. The sequence continues at coordinate 212,836,616 of BTPG01000006.1, forward strand.
CCATTGTGTATTGGATGGGGTGTACCATTGTGTATTGGATGGGGTGTTCCATTGTGTATTGGATGGGGCGTGCCATTGTGTATTGGATGGGGTGTGCCATTGTGTATTGTATGGGGCGTGCCTTGTGTATTGTATGGGGCGTGCCATTGTGTATTGGTTGGGGCGTGCCATTGTGTATTGGATGGGGCGTGCCTTGTGTATTGGATGGGGGGGGGGGGGGGGGGGTGCCATTGTGTATTGGTTGGGGCGTGCCATTGTGTATTGGATGGGGCGTGCCTTGTGTATTGGATGGGGTGTGCCATTGTGTATTGGATGGGGTGTGCCATTGTGTATTGGATGGGGTGTGCCATTGTGTATTGTATGGGGCGTGCCTTGTGTATTGGATGGGGCGTGCATTGTGTATTGGATGGGGTGTGCCATTGTGTATTGGATGGGGCATGCCTTGTGTATTGGATGGGGTGTGCCATTGTGTATTGGATGGGGCGTGCCTTGTGTATTGGATGGGGCGTGCATTGTGTATTGGATGGAGTGTGCCATTGTGTATTGGATGGGGCGTGCCTTGTGTATTGGATGGGGTGTGCCATTGTGTATTGGATGGGGCGTGTCTTGTGTATTGGATGGGGCGTGCCTTGTGTATTGGATGGGTGTGCCATTGTGTATTGGTTGGGGCGTGCCTTGTGTATTGGATGGGGCGTGCCATTGTGTATTGGATGGGGTGTGCCATTGTGTATTGGATGGGGCGTGCCATTGTGTATTGGTTGGGGCGTGCCATTGTGTATTGGTTGGGGCGTGCCATTGTGTTTTGGATGGGGCGTGCCATTGTGTATTGGATGGGGCGTGCCATTGTGTATTGGTTGGGGCGTGCCATTGTGTATTGGTTGGGGCGTGCCATTGTGTTTTGGATGGGGTGTGCCATTATGTATTGGATGGGGCGTGCCACAGCTTGGGGTGTAACTGCTTCCTTGTCATTACACATTCACATGTCTACATCAGTCTCGCTCCGCGATCTCCATCGTTCACGTCACAACAAGCATAAACAAAACAATACTAAACGCTATGCAAGTACATTGTACTACTAAATGTTAGACTAACCTACATGGACATAATACCCTTTGTGACCCCCCCCCCCCCAACACACACAGACACTTAGATAAAATTACTCTGACATTTCCTATCAAAATAAGAAATAGAACAAAAAGTAAACATTCGACATTTTATCAAACATTACTAAACTAGTCTCACTTTAATAATCTACTTCTAAGCCTCGTCGAAATGCTTACGTCATTGCTCAAAGCTAATCACAACTGCAAGCGCTCTGTGGTAAATACAATCAAAACCGAAACTTATCAGCTCTTAACGTTTTTCAAACACCCAGCATTGCAGCCTTCATCTAATGTTAGAAAGTTCATGGATCCCGAAGTGACTCTCACTTTTTACATTCTGCATTGATTAGTCAACATGTTGGCAGGTAGGTGTGGGGGTGTTAGTGCACCATCAACAGGTTGGGAGACATAGTGAGGGTGTTCCGCTCATCAACAGGGTAAGGGCATTCATCTCATCAACAGAGTGATGTTGTTCGAGTCATCTACAGACAGGGTGAGGGTGTTCGTCTCATCATCAGGGTGAGGGTGTTCGTCTCATCAACAGGGTGAGGGCATTCGTCTCATCAACAGGGTGAGGGTGTTCGTGTCATCTACAATCAGGATACGGGTGTTCGTCTCATCAAGAGTAAGGGTGATGGTGTTCGTCTCATCAAGAGTAAGGGTGCGGGTTTTCGTCTCATCAACAGGGCGAGGGTGTTCGTCTCATCTACAGGCAGGGTGAGGATGTTCGTCTCATCAACAGGTGTCACAAACAAGTGCGTCAGTGTGTTTGTGATTTTTTCGGACTATAAAAGAACACCATGCTTACTGAAAGCGGTTAGCCGCAGTGCGACTGAAAATAGATGCCGTACAGCGAGGTTTGCCGGCACGCGAAATTCCTGCCGAGTTCAGTCACTTAATGCAGGGCAAACTGACAATCAGTTTCGAAATGTTTTTCGTCAGTTTGCCGACTCCAGAGCCCGTACTGTAAGCAACGGTTGACTGCTGCCACTCTGTCGAGTCCGCTCCGTCTTCCTTGCCCGCTGTTCTATTGACCGAAGGTGTTTTTGCCCAGTTCCATTTGACCTGGGTTTTTGCGCCGGGGCCGTGCTTGAGGCGACCAGTGGGCGTCTGCAGGCCCCGAGACAGGGTCATAGCCTACTGATGTCGGACACGGCGACTGGGCCTAGAGACAGGGTCTTAGCCTACTGATGTCGGACACGGCGACTGGGCCTAGAGACATGGTCTTAGCCTACTGATGTCGGACACGGCGACTGGGCCTAGAGACAGGGTCTTAGCCTACTGATGTCGGACACGGCGACTGGGCCTAGAGACAGGGTCTTAGCCTACTGATGTCGGACACGGCGACTGGGCCTGGAGACAGGGTCTTAGCCTACTGTTGTCGGACACGGCGACTGGGCCTAGAGACAGTGTCTTAGCCTACTGACGTCGGACACGGCGACTGGGCCTAGAGACAGCGTCTTAGCCTACTGATGTCGGACACGGCGACTGGGCCTAGAGACAGGGTCTTAGCCTACTGATGTCGGACACGGCGACTGGGCCTAGAGACAGGGTCTTAGCCTACTGATGTCGGACACGGCGACTGGGCCTAGAGACAGGGTCTTAGCCTACTTATGTCGGACACGGCGACTGGGCCTAGAGACAGGGTCTTAGCCTACTGATGTCGGACACGGCGACTGGGCCTAGAGACAGGGTCTTAGCCTACTGATGTCGGACACGGAGACTGGGCCTCCATTTTCACCAAGTGTGCGGTAAGGCTTTGTATGCCTACTCCTAGGTGACCGCTGCCTCGTGTTCCGACAGTCATCGTACTATAGTGGAGTGTATTTCTCTAGGGCCGTGTGGTGGGCCGGTGTGGTCTACGTTAAACGTGTGAAAAGCTTGTCGTGATCGAGTGCATTTCTCTATGGCCGTGTGGTGGGCCGGTGTGGTCCACGTTAAACGTGTGAAAAGCTTGTCGTGATCGAGTACATTTCTCTAGGGCCGTATGGTGGGCCGGTGTGGTCTACGTTAAACGTGTGAAAAGCTTGTCGTGATCGAGTGTATTTCTCTAGGGCCGTATGGTGGGCCGGTGTGGTCTACGTTAAACGTGTGAAAAGCTTGTCGTGATCGAGTGCATTTCTCTAGGGCCGTATGGTGGGGCCGGTGTGGTTTACGTTAAACGTGTGAAAAGCTTGTCGTGATCGAGTGTATTTCTCTATGGCCGTGTGGTGGGCCGGTGTGGTCTACGTTAAACGTGTGAAAAGCTTGTCGTGATCGAGTGTATTTCTCTAGGGCCGTATGGTGGGCCGGTGTGGCCTACGTTAAACGTGTGAAAAGCTTGTCGTGATCGAGTGCATTTCTCTATGGCCGTGTGGTGGGCCGGTGTGGTCCACGTTAAACGTGTGAAAAGCTTGTCGTGATCGAGTGCATTTCTCTAGGGCCGTATATGGTGGGCCCGTTGTGGGTCTACGTTAAACCGTGTGAAAAAGCTTGTCGTGATCGAGTGCCATTTCTCTATGGGCCGTGTTGGTGGGCCGGTGTGGTCCACGTTAAACGTGTGACAAAGCTTGTCGTGATCGAGTGCATTTCTCTAGGGCCGTATGGTGGGCCGGTGTGGTCTACGTTAAACGTGTGAAAAGCTTGTCGTGATCGAGTGCATTTCTCTAGGGCCGTATGGTGGGCCGGTGTGGTCTACGTTAAACGTGTGAAAAGCTTGTCGTGATCGAGTGTATTTCTCTAGGGCCGTATGGTGGGCCGGTGTGGTCTACGTTAAACGTGTGAAAAGCTTGTCGTGATCGAGTGTATTTCTCTAGGGCCGTATGGTGGGCCGGTGTGGTGGGCCGGTGTGGTCTACGTTAAACGTGTGAAAAGCTTGTCGTGATCGAGTGCATTTCTCTATGGCCGTATGGTGGGCCGGTGTGGTCTACGTTAAACGTGCGAAAAGCTTGTCGTGATCGAGTGTATTTCTCTAGGGCCGTATGGTGGGCCGGTGTGGTCTACGTTAAACGTGTGAAAAGCTTGTCGTGATCGAGTGCATTTCTCTAGGGCCGTATGGTGGGCCGGTGTGGTCTACGGTAACTCATTTTAGCCCAAGACCGAAATCCCCAAATGTTGCCGTTGTCCTCTGAAGACTGCACTGCAGTGCAGGACACAGATTGACCAGCCCATAGGCGCCAAGCTATTCTGGCATCACCCTTGAACTATCATGGTCGATCTTTATCTTGCTGTGGTGTGTCTGGGGTAGAGTGAGTTAAAAGAGTTTAAGATCGTCATGATCGTGAGCGGGCTGGTATAGCCTTGTTACCGGTGTAGTGGTTGTGGCGGACTTACCTTGCCACCACCGACGTCACAGTCTTCAAACGTCATAGTTTTAATTATATTTTAGTTTCAGTTTTGTTGCTGTTGTGTTGGGTTTAGTTATTATGAAACATTAATTTGGTTAAATAATTTAAAAAACTTTCTTCGCGTGTTTTTGCCTTTACTTTTTAGTGTGCAAGAACAAATGTGTGTCCGCATGTAAGACCAGGTAATCTAGAGTTGCGCGTTCTTACACGAGGACTGTGTGCATGCAAACATATACAACCCGGGACGTGAAATCTAGAGTTGCGCGTTCTTACACGAAGACTGTGTGCATGCAAACATATACAACCCGGGACGTGAAATCTAGAGTTGCGCGTTCTTACACGAGGACTGTGTGCATGCAAACATATACAACCCGGGACGTGAAATCTAGAGTTGCGCGTTCTTACACGAGGACTGTGTGCATGCAAACATATACAACCCGGGACGTGAAATCTAGAGTTACGCGTTCTTACACGAGGACTGTGTGCATGCAAACATATACAACCCGGGACGTGAAATCTAGAGTTACGCGTTCTTACACGAGGACTGTGCGTATGCAAACATATACAACCCGGGACGTGAAATCTAGAGTTACGCGTTCTTACACGAGGACTGTGCGTGTGCAAACATATACAACCCGGGATGTAAAAAGAGGGTGAGGGTGTTCGTCTCATCTACAGTCAGGGTGAGGGTGTGCATCAACGGGGTGAAGATGTTCGTCTCATCAACAGGGTGAGGGTGTTCGTCTCATCTACTGTCAGGGTGAGGGTGTTCGTCTAATCTACTGTCAGGGTGAGGGTGTTCGTCTCATCTACTTTCAGGGTGAGGGTGTTCGTCTCATCTACTGTCAGGGTGAGGGTGTTCGTCTCATCGTCTCATCTACTGTCAGGGTGAGGGTGTTCGTCTCATCTACTGTCAGGGTGAGGGTGTTCGTCTCATCTACTGTCAGGGTGAGGGTGTTCGTCTCATCAACAGTCAGGGTGAGGGTGTACATCTCATTTACAGTCAGGGTGAGGGTGTTCGTCTCATCTACTGTCAGGGTGAGGGTGTTCGTCTCATCTACTGTCAGGGTGAGGGTGTTCATCTCATCAACAGTCAGGGTGAGGGTGCACATCTCATTTACAGTCAGGGTGAGGGTGAACATCTCATTTACAGTCAGGGTGAGGGTGTTCATCTCATCAACAGTCAGGGTGAGGGTGAACATCTCATTTACAGTCAGGGTGAGGGTGTACATATCATTTACAGTCAGGGTGAGGGCGAACATCTCATTTACAGTCAGGGTGAGGGTGTACATCTCATTTAGAGTCAGGGTGAGGGTGTACATCTCATTTACAGTCAGGGTGAGGGTGTACATCTCATTTACAGTCAGGGTGAGGGTGTTCATCTCATCAACAGGGTTGTATTCGTCTCATCAACAGGGTGAGGGTGTCCGTCTCATCTACCGTCAGGATGAGGGTGTTCGTCTCATCTACAGACAGGGAGAGGGTGTTCGTCTCATCTACAGACAGGGTAAGGGTGTTTGTCTCATCTACAGACAGGGTGAGGGTGTTCGTCTCATCTAGTCAAGGAGAGGGTGTTCGTCTCATCTACAGTAAGGGAGAGGGTGTTCGTCTCATCTACAGTCATGGAGAGGGTGTTCGTCTCATCTAGTCAAGGAGAGGGTGTTCGTCTCATCTACAGTCAGGGAGAGGGTGTTCGTCTCATCTAGTCAGGGAGAGGGTGTTCGTCTCATCTAGTCAGGGAGAGGGTGTTCGTCTCATGAACAGACAGGGCGAGGGTGTTCGTCTCATGAACAGACAGGGTGAGGGTGTTCGTCTCATCTACAGTCAGGGAGAGGGTGTTCGTCTCATCTACAGTCAGGGAGAGGGTGTTCGTCTCATCTAGTCAGGGAGAGGGTGTTCGTCTCATCTAGTCAGGGAGAGGGTGTTCGTCTCATCTAGTCAGGGAGAGGGTGTTCGTCTCATGAACAGACAGGGTGAGGATGTTCGTCTCATCTACAGTCAGGGTGAGGGTGTTCGTCTCCTTAACAGTCAGGGAGAGGGTGTTCGTCTCATCAACAGTCAGGGTGAGGGTGTTGATGGATAAAGACTCACCCCCCAACTGTGGACAGCTCATTACGTTGCGTCCTCCTTCAGTGACAGAACTTGGGAACTATCATGATTCTTTGCTCTCTTACTGCACACACTATCCAGGTTCTACGGCCTGCTATGGACTCCAATACCTGGTATCAAGTGACGCCACCTCCACCGCCACTCTTGTTTCTAAACCGCTGAGTGACACAAAGCACATCGGTGTACAAACTGCTGACCTCATGCTACACTGCTGACCCCATGCACGTGTTGAGTGGCAGTAAACGGGAAGGTATCGCACATAAAGAGGTATTGCTTTCCATCAGTACGTGTGACTGAACTGAAAGGTATCGCACATAAAGAGGTATTGCTTTTCATCAGTACTTGTGACTGAACTGGAAGCGGCACATGCAATTCTATGGCTGGCAGACTGACTGGGTGGGGCGCCAGACCAGCAGAAACTGAATACTTGCCCAGCAGTCCGCAGCTTATTACCAAATGGGCACCTCAGCGGCCTGAAGATGCAATGAGGATATTATCTCAAAGTAAGATGTACGGCTTTTCATGAGCCTATGTGAGTGTAGGCGCTCATGCCACTCTATGTCTGACTGACACGCTGTGACGTGGTGCAGGTCAGCAGTGCCGAGTGAGGATATTTGACAAGTCCCCTCAACACACTAGGCCCACCCCCCGATTTCCTAAGGATCAGTACAAAATACACTGTATGAGGAAACGAGAATAATCGAATAGTAATAAAAGACACAAACTGTCAAGGCACACAGACTGTTACGACACATAAGCTGTCAAGACACACAGACTGTCAGGAGATACTGACACAGACTGTCAAGGCACAAAGACTGTCAAGACATACAGACTGTCAGCAAATATTGACTGTCAAGACGCACAGACTGCCAAGAGATATTGACTATCAAGACACACAGACTGTCAAGACGCACAGACTGTCAAGACACACAGACTGTCAGCAGATATTTACTGCCACGGCACACAGACTGTCAAGACACACAGACTGTCAAGAGATACAGACTGTCAAGACACACAGACTGTCAAGATACACGCACACACTGTCAAGACACACAGACTGTCACGCCGCACAGACTGTCAAGACATACAGACAGTCAGCAGATACTGACTGTCAAGCCACAAGGACTTCTCAAGAGACACAGACTGTCAGGACACACAGACTGTCAAGACACATAGACTGTCATGACCCGCAGACTGTCAAGAAATATAGACTGTCAAGAAATATAGACTGTCAAGAAATATAGACTGTCAAGACAAACACCATGTCAAGATACACACTTTCAAGACACACAGTCTGTCAAGACACATAGACTGTAAATACACACAGACTGTCAAGAGATATAGACCGTCAGGACACAGACTGCAAATACACACAGACTGTCAAGAGATATAGACTGCAAATACACACAGACTGTCAAGAGATATAGACCGTCAGGACATTGACTGTAAATACACACAGACTGTCAAGAGATATAGACCGTCAGGACACAGACTGCAAATACACACAGACTGTCAAGAGATATAGACCGTCAGGACACAGACTGTCAAGACACACAGACTGTCAAGAGATATAGACTGTCAGGACACAGACTGTCAAGACGCATATACTGATATGACACACAGACTGTCAAGACACAGTCAAGACACACACTGTCAAAACACTCACTGTCAAGACATATAGCCTGTCAAGACACATAGACTGTCAAGACACACAGACTGTCAAGACACACAGACTGTCAAGACACACAGACTGTCAAGACACACACACACCACACACACACACACACACACACACATACACACACATACACATACTGTGAAGACACACAGACTGGCCAGACACACACTGTCAGGACACACAGACTGTCGAGACACACACACACACTGTCAAGAAAGACAGACTGCCGTGATCGACGCTGCAGGGGCCGATAAGAATCCACATCTCTTTCTATAGCATGGTCTTTCTATAACATAATCTTTCTATAGCATGGTCTTTCTATAGCACGGTCTTTCTATAGCATGGTCTTTCCATAACATGGTCTTTCTATAGCATGGTCTTTCTATAGCGTGGTCTTTCTATAACATGGTCTTTCTATAACATGGTCTTTTTATAGCATGGTCTTTCTATAGCCTGGCCTTTCTATAACATGGTCTTTCTATAGCATGGTCTTTCTATAACGTGGTCTAAGAAGATTTGCATAAAAGTCGCTAGATTTTTCTTACAACATAGACTGTAGACTGTGAAGACACACACTATCAAGACAAACACACTGTCAGCATATACAAAATGTCAAGACAAACGCACTGTCAAGATACACAATATGAAGACGCACATAATGTCAAGAGATATACACTGTCAAGAAAAACAGACTGTCAAGACACATTGGCTGTCAAGGCATACGAACTGTCAGCAGATATTGACTGTCAAGGCACACATACTGCCAAAATGTACAGACTGTCAACACACACATACTGTCAAGACACATAGACTGCCATGACACACAGACTGCCAAAAGATATTGACTGTAAAGACGAACACACTGTCAAGACACAGAGTGTCAAGGCATATAGACTGTCAGGACATACACAGCCGAGACACACATTGTCAAACTGCAAGACACATAGACTGTCAAGACACATAGACTGTCAAGACACACACTGTCATGCCACACAGACTGTCAAGACACACACCCTGTCAAGACACACAGACTGTCAAGACACACAGACTGTCAAGACGCACACACTGTCAAGCCACACAGACTGTCAAGCCACACAGACTGTCAAGACACACAGACTGTCAAGACACACACACTGTCAAGACACACACACTGTCAAGACACACACACTGTCAAAGCACACACACTGTCAAGCCACACACACTGTCAAGACGCACACACTGTCAAAACACACACACTGTCAAGACGCACACACTGTCAAAACACACACACTGTCAAGACGCACACACTGTCAAAACACGCACACACACACACTGTCAAAACACATACGCTGTCAAGACGCACACACTGTCAAGACACACACACTGTCAAAACACACACACTGTCAAGCTACACACACTGTCAAGACGCACACACTGTCAAGACGCACATACTGTCAAGACGCACAGACTGCCGTGATCGTGGCTGAAGGAGCTGCTGAGAATCCACATGTCTTACTATAGCTGGGTCTAAGAAGTTTTGCATTCCGAAATAATTTGAAAAAAAAGAAGAAAGCATCTGCCACTGAAGTGAATAAATCCTTGTACACTTATTGTAGTTATTCTTGTTGAACAAAAATGCTTTCAACCTAAAAGCGCAGAGGCACTGTGGGAAGACAAATGGGGTGACCGTCGCAGTGCAACGACGGCAGCCTCTTAGTCCCCATTCGAATTCAACGTGTGAGAAATTGTCGGCAGGGTACTTTTCAGTTAAGGTCAAACATTGTCAATAATAATAATAATCATAATTACGGTATTTATAATGCGCTTATCTTATAATAATTATAACTCTAAGCGCGCACTCACAACTCTCGCACGCATGCGCACGCTTTAGACAATGACTCACGTACCACAAATACATTACAACAGTCAGCTTGGGGTGGGGAGTGTGGTGATATAGTGCTAGAACTGTTGAAAGAGGTGAGTTTTGAGGGCGGACTGGAAGGAGGAGAGTGAGTGTTTCTGACGGAGAGAGAGTGGGAGAGTGTTCCAGGTGGATGGACCGTAGACGGAGAAGGAGCGGGGGCCGAAAGTGCTGAGTTTGGTGAGGGGGATGTGGAGGCGGAGAGGGTCGGAGGCGGAGCGGAGGGAGCGGGAAGGAGTGTAGGGGTGAAGTAAGTTGGAGAGATAGGTAGGAGCGTGGTTGTTCAGGGATTTGTAGCAGAGAGACAGAATCTTGTATTGGATGCGTTGGGGGATGGGGAGCCAGTGAAGGAGTTTGAGCAGGGGAGTGATGTGGTCGGATTTTTTCTTTCTGAGGACGAGGCTGGCAGCATTGTTCTGGACGCGCTGGAGAGTGAAAGTGGTGGAGTGAGGGGGGGCCGGAAAGGAGAGAGTTGCAATAGTCGATGCGAGATAAGATGAGAGAGACAGCAAGTTTGGTTGCAGCTTCGGTGGTGAGGTATTTTCTGATCTGACTGATGCGACGGAGGTGGAGATAGCGTGCCTGTGCCGTGGCGGAGACGAAGCTGGTCATGGAAAGAGAGGAATCGAGGATAACGCCGAGGTTCTTGGCCGAGTCAGAGAGGGAGATGGGGGTGCTGTCGAGTTGAAGGTGGAGCGAGGGAGGAAGCTGGGAAAGTTTCTGGCGAGTGCCTACCAGTACCAGCATGGCTTCCGTTTTGTTGTCGTTCAGTTTGAGCTTGTTTGCTGTCATCCAGTTTTTCACGTCTTCGTAGCAGTCAGCCGTGCGAGTCAGTAGTGACTGAGTGTTGTCGAGTTTGTCTTTGTCTAGTAGTTGTGAGTCGTCAGCGTAGAGGTGGTGGTGTATGTGATGAGACTGGATGATGATGGACAGGGGAGAGGTGTAGAGTGTGAAAAGTGTGAAATAACGCTAATGTCT
>BTPG01000006.1:212852709-212912709 GCA_036245525.1 Semisulcospira habei
CCAACATACTTTTCGTTTTAGGAATACTAATAATCATATGATTTTCTTCACACCAAGTTGACACTTCATCTAAACTATGTTGGAGGACAGCGCTCACGGTTGAAACATTTTTATCAGATACATGTAATGATGTATCGTCAGCAAATAGTTCACAGTTTGTGTCAGGGTGTGATATTGACAGTGGAAGGTCATTTATAAAGATGTTGAATAATAACGGTCCTAGGGTGGATCCCTGAGGAACACCATGGGTCACCAGTCCTTTCGCTGAGTATTTACCATTCAAGAACACTTTCTGCGTTCTGTCTAAGAGATAGGACGAGAGAAAAGCGACTGCATTTGAGTCAATGTGATACAAAGGTAACTTCTTTAGTAAGATTGAGTGGTTAATGAGATCGAAGGCTTTTTAAGATCTAGAAATACTACACCTGAAAGTTTGGACTCATTTATGGCAGTAAGCCATTTGTGGGTTATGAGAGTTAAGGCTGTCTGACACGAATGTTTAGGCCGAAAAGCTGATTGTGCAGTACTAATAAGGCGGTTTTTCTCCAGGAATTGAAGTAAATGATTATGTATATGCTTTTCAAGTGGTTTGGACACTGCTGATAAGATTGAAATTGGTCTGTACTCACTTGGGTCGCTCAGATCTTTGCTTTTTGGTAGAGGACTAACTTTTGCTATTTTCAATTCATCGGGAAACATGTTCTTTTGAATCGAAAGTTTATATATAAAGGTTAATGATTCAACAATATAAGGGAGCGCAATTTTCAGGATTTTACTGCTAATACCGTCTACACCACAAGATGTTTTACTTTTCATGTTGGTTATAGATTTTCCTACATCAAGGATGGTCATTAGGGGAACTGAGAAAGTATTGCCGGCGTTTATCTGACTGTGCTGTTTCAATTGTTCTGAACATACGTATTCACCTGGCTCACTGGTGTTCGTCTGTGACAGGGTTTTAGCAATGTTAAGAAAGTGTTAATTAAATACATCAGCTGTGAGGTGCGGGGGGACACTCGTTGATTTGCTAGATTGTCCTTTAGTAAATGTGTTAATCACCTGCCACACGCTGCGTATGTCTTTGCCGCCCGCAATAATCTTTTCAGCATACTGCCTCTGTGCTTTACGAACTAATGATTTAACTAGGTTTCACTGTTTTTTGTACTCGTCAAATTTCTTTTGTTGTTTCAATAGATCTCTTAGTTCCATCGCAGTTTTAATCTCATCCGTCAGCCACTCAGGCACAGTGGGATGTTTAACACGCTTAGTGCGCCTCGGGGCATGTCTGTCAAGAACACCGAGGAACAACTTATACCAGTGGGACAGCGCTACATTGGGATCGTTATAGTTATACACATCGGAAAATGGTGTTTGGGAAAGTTCATGCAAAAAATCATCTTGGTTAAACTTTTTGAATGATCTGTAGAGGATGGTTATATGCTTCTTATGAAGTTTCTTTGGCAACTTCGCAGATAATGAAAAACAAATAGGAAAATGATCACTGACAGAGGTGCTGGGTACATAGACATTGCTAAGGGCACTGTCGTTGGTTGTATAAACATGGTCAATTAATGTGGATGAAGTAGCAGTGACCCTGGTGGGTGACTGAACTACTTGTGCAAGGCCTAAGAACGTTATCATGGATCTCCATGACGTGTTGCCAGGTTTCAATAAATCAACATTAAAATCACCGAGTATATGTATATATATATATATATATATATATATATATATATATATAATATATATATATATATATATATATATATATATATATATATATATATATATATATATATATATATATATATATTCATTACTTATAACAAAGGCGTCGCCCAAGCCAAAAAATGCACTCAATCAGAGTAGCTCCAAGGGACATAATTTTTCAATAAATTCTGAGAATGCTGTACTAATGCCATGGAAATCCAGGCTGGTAAGCTTGCATTGTGTCATCAGGACATCAGCTGTCCTTTTGTGACTGCATCGCTTATTAGATCTTTTGAGCCTTCCACTGAACACCTACTACATAAAGTAATAGGGACTACCCCCAGGCGCCCCGCAACCCGCTGGAGAATATCCAGTCCTCCCACCCGAGAGGGGAGGCTAGTGCATGAATATTCCCAAACAGATCTTGGACCTGCTGGATAGATTTAAGATTTTGCCGCCTACGACCGGTTTCGACCCAAGGTGGGTCTCATCAGGTAGGCATACGGCGTAACCTGAAATTGCAAACACAACGCATATACTAGAAAGCCGCCTCCAGAATTTGACTGGTAGCAACCACTAGGCCAGCGTGGATTGCATCCCTAAAGCTTTATGGGGTGTTGCAGTGGAAGAAGACTGACTAATTTTGAAAAGGCAACACCTAGGCAATTTTGTGGTACAATTATTCATTACTTATAACAAAGGCGTCGCCCAAGCCAAAAAATGCACTCAATCAGAGTAGCTCCAAGGGACATAATTTTTCAATAAATTCTGAGAATGCTGTACTAATGCCATGGAAATCCAGGCTGGTAAGCTTGCATTGTGTCATCAGGACATCAGCTGTCCTTTTGTGACTGCATCGCTTATTAGATCTTTTGAGCCTTCCACTGAACACCTACTACATAAAGTAATAGGGACTACCCCCAGGCGCCCCGCAACCCGCTGGAGAATATCCAGTCCTCCCCCCGAGAGGGGAGGCTAGTGCATGAATATTCCCAAACAGATCTTGGACCTGCTGGATAGATTTAAGATTTTGCCGCCTACGACCGGTTTCGACCCAAGGTGGGTCTCATCAGGTAGGCATACGGCGTAACCTGAAATTGCAAACACAACGCATATACTAGAAAGCCGCCTCCAGAATTTGACTGGTAGCAACCACTAGGCCAGCGTGGATTGCATCCCTAAAGCTTTATGGGGTGTTGCAGTGGAAGAAGACTGACTAATTTTGAAAAGGCAACACCTAGGCAATTTTGTGGTACAATTATTCATTACTTATAACAAAGGCGTCGCCCAAGCCAAAAAATGCACTCAATCAGAGTAGCTCCAAGGGACATAATTTTTCAATAAATTCTGAGAATGCTGTACTAATGCCATGGAAATCCAGGCTGGTAAACTACTACATAAAGTAATAGGGACTACCCCCAGGCGCCCCGCAACCCGCTGGAGAATATCCTAGGTGTTGCCTTTTCAAAATTAGTCAGTCTTCTTCCACTGCAACACCCCATAAAGCTTTAGGGATGCAATCCACGCTGGCCTAGTGGTTGCTACCAGTCAAATTCTGGAGGCGGCTTTCTAGTATATGCGTTGTGTTTGCAATTTCAGGTTACGCCGTATGCCTACCTGATGAGACCCACCTTGGGTCGAAACCGGTCGTAGGCGGCAAAATCTTAAATCTATCCAGCAGGTCCAAGATCTGTTTGGGAATATTCATGCACTAGCCTCCCCTCTCGGGGGGAGGACTGGATATTCTCCAGCGGGTTGCGGGGCGCCTGGGGGTAGTCCCTATTACTTTATGTAGTAGGTGTTCAGTGGAAGGCTCAAAAGATCTAATAAGCGATGCAGTCACAAAAGGACAGCTGATGTCCTGATGACACAATGCAAGCTTACCAGCCTGGATTTCCATGGCATTAGTACAGCATTCTCAGAATTTATTGAAAAATTATGTCCCTTGGAGCTACTCTGATTGAGTGCAATTTTTGGCTTGGGCGACGCCTTTGTTATAAGTAATGAATAATTGTACCACAAAATTGCCTAGGTGTTGCCTTTTCAAAATTAGTCAGTCTTCTTCCACTGCAACACCCCATAAAGCTTTAGGGATGCAATCCACGCTGGCCTAGTGGTTGCTACCAGTCAAATTCTGGAGGCGGCTTTCTAGTATATGCGTTGTGTTTGCAATTTCAGGTTACGCCGTATGCCTACCTGATGAGACCCACCTTGGGTCGAAACCGGTCGTAGGCGGCAAAATCTTAAATCTATCCAGCAGGTCCAAGATCTGTTTGGGAATATTCATGCACTAGCCTCCCCTCTCGGGGGGAGGACTGGATATTCTCCAGCGGGTTGCGGGGCGCCTGGGGGTAGTCCCTATTACTTTATGTAGTAGGTGTTCAGTGGAAGGCTCAAAAGATCTAATAAGCGATGCAGTCACAAAAGGACAGCTGATGTCCTGATGACACAATGCAAGCTTACCAGCCTGGATTTCCATGGCATTAGTACAGCATTCTCAGAATTTATTGAAAAATTATGTCCCTTGGAGCTACTCTGATTGAGTGCATTTTTTGGCTTGGGCGACGCCTTTGTTATAAGTAATGAATAATTGTACCACAAAATTGCCTAGGTGTTGCCTTTTCAAAATTAGTCAGTCTTCTTCCACTGCAACACCCCATAAAGCTTTAGGGATGCAATCCACGCTGGCCTAGTGGTTGCTACCAGTCAAATTCTGGAGGCGGCTTTCTAGTATATGCGTTGTGTTTGCAATTTCAGGTTACGCCGTATGCCTACCTGATGAGACCCACCTTGGGTCGAAACCGGTCGTAGGCGGCAAAATCTTAAATCTATCCAGCAGGTCCAAGATCTGTTTGGGAATATTCATGCACTAGCCTCCCCTCTCGGGGGGGAGGACTGGATATTCTCCAGCGGGTTGCGGGGCGCCTGGGGGTAGTCCCTATTACTTTATGTAGTAGGTGTTCAGTGGAAGGCTCAAAAGATCTAATAAGCGATGCAGTCACAAAAGGACAGCTGATGTCCTGATGACACAATGCAAGCTTACCAGCCTGGATTTCCATGGCATTAGTACAGCATTCTCAGAATTTATTGAAAAATTATATATATATATATATATATATATATATATATATATATATATATATATATATATATATATATATATATATATATATATATATATTACTACGTGATGTATATAGATCCTTTCTTCACATTTTAAGTATATATATATTCTTTACTTTTAACACAGGCGTCGCCCAAAGCCAAAAAATGCACTCAATCAGATAAGCTACAAGGGACGTAATTTTTCATTACATTCTGAGAATGCTTTGCTAATGCCATGGAATTCCAGGCCGGTAAGCTTGCATAGTGTCATCAGGACATCAGCTGCCCTTTTGTGACTGCATCGCTCACTAGATCTTCTGAGCCTTCCACTGAAGATCCTTGGGCGGCCAAAAACTTTAAATCTGCTCAGCAGGTCCAATGTCTGTTTGGGAATATTTTCTATCTTCCCCGCTCGGGGGAAGGACGGGATATTCTCCAGCGGATGGCGGGGCGCCTGTGGGTAGTCCCTATTACTTTATGTAGTAGGTGTTCAGTGGAAGGCTCAAAAGATCTAATAAGCGATGCAGTCACAAAAGGGCAGCTGATGTCCTGATGACACAATGCAAGCTTACCAGCCTGGAATTCCATGGCATTAGCACAGCATTCTCAGAATTTAATGAAAAAAAAAAAAAAAAAAAAAAAAAAAAATATATATATATATATATATATATATATATATATATATATATATATATATATATATATATATATATATATATATATATATATATATATATATATATATATATATATATATATATATATATATATATATATATAGAGAGAGAGAGAGAGAGAGAGAGAGAGAGAGAGAGAGAGATGATGATGATGATGATGATGATGAATGGTGAAACGTTTTTATTCAGGATAAAAAAGTTTTAGGCATAGCAATGCCTATCTTCCAAACTGTCCTGCTACTCTACACGTATAAAAATACATCAGACGATATAGCAAAAGATAAAACATAAGTATACCCCCCCACCCACCCTCAGAGAAAAAAAATAATACAATAAAATTGAAGAGAAAGAAATTAAAACAATATATATCGAACTATTACATAACCTACAGCAATCTGCTGTGCTGGAGCAACATACTAAGCAGAAAGATAGAACATTGACAACGACAGCAGATATTTATGGACGCGATCTCTGAAGATAGATAACTTTAAAATAGATTTTATGAGAGAGAGAGAGAGAGAGAGAGAGAGAGAGAGAGAGAGAGAGAGAGAGAGAGAGAGAGAGAGAGAGAGAGAGAGAGAGAGAGAGAGAGAGAGAGAGAGAGAGAGAGAGAGAGAGAGATGAAATGAAATGAAACTTTATTTCTCAACGGATGAAGTAATTAGCACATGTTAATAGTACCAAATTACGCAAAGGAAAGATTAGGAGACATTAAACATGAAGAGACATTAGAGAGAGAGAGGGAGAGAGGGAGCGAGAGAGAGAGAGACAATGACAATGACAATGACAATGACAATGATTCTTTATTTTACAACGGTGAAAGTTTTGGTGAAACCATTTATCGAACTTGCCGTTGCTAATCTACTTTACATATAATGCACAAATCACAAAAATACTATCATTAAATTGGGAAAAACTAAACATATAACTAATAAAAATTGAAATATAAAGTTTTAAAAAAAGAAATCATTGAAAAAGTGGAAATAAACATAACAAATCTCACACATATACACAATTATAAAGGTATAAATCTTCATACATACATTCATAAACACAAGCACAAGCACAAAACACACACACACACACACACACACACACACACACACACACACACACACACACACACACACACACACACACACACAATACATGCAGCATTATCATCTTGTATTAACTGAAGATATAACTGAATTGAAGAGTTAGAAAGGGGAAAATCGTACACTGCAAGTGCAGGTTGCTGTGAAAATCTTAAGATGCTGAGGTGAGGTACTTGAAGAGAGCGGTTTTAAAAGACGAAAGCGTTGTTGATGTTGTAACATGTTTGGGCAATGTGTTCCACATGCTAGCACCTGAGAACGCTAAACTTGTCTTATAGAGATCGATTCTAGGTCGTGGCACAGTAATGGACTGCCTTGATCTGGAGTATGTTGATGCCGGGAGGGAAAACATTTTTTTTTATATACTCGGGGAGTCTGTTATTCAATACTTTGAACATCGTTATTCCCTTATTGTATAATAAATGTTTTTTCAAGGGGAGAATTTCTAAGGTTTTCAGTTTATTATCCGTTGTTGAGTTAGGGTCTGAAAGGATAAGCTTCGCGGCTCTACGATGAAGAGAGTTCAGTCTCTTTAACTGGACCTCGCTTGCGCCATCCCACACCGTAGAAGCATAATCTATATGTGACCTGATGTGGGCGTTGAAGAACAGTTTTCGTGTTTCTACATCAGCTATATGTTTTAACTTGGATAAAATAAACAGTTTCTTTGATATTGTCTTACATATATTAGTAAGATGGCATTGCCATTTAAACTAGTTATCTACAGTAACGCCGAGAAGACGATGTTCCGTTACCTGGCTGATAGATTTGCCTTGAAGGGACAAGCTGAGTGAGAGAGTGCCGAGCTGGTGCTTTTGGCGGGTACTTACAACCATACATTCAGTCTTTGCAGGGTTTAAGATCATGGAATTGTTACTGCACCAGCTGTTAATGTCCTGTAATGTGTTTTGTAGGCGCGTGTCAATTACTGACAGATCCTTATCGGCAGTGTGTATCGCAGCATCATCAGCGAACATATCGCATGCAACACTATCATCACTAATTGTGAGTGGAAGGTCGTTAATGAACAAACAGAATAAAAGAGGGCCTAAAATAGAGCCCTGGGGCACGCCATGCTTTACTTTGCAGTGACTAGAATATGTACTATTAAGGAGAACTTTTTGTCTTCTGTTTTCTAGGTAGGATTTGAAAAACCCGGCTGCGCTTTTAGTATATAAGGATATTTTCTTTATAAGTATGTCATGGTTCACCATGTCAAAGGCTTTCCGGAAGTCTAAGAAAACTACACCTGTTAGTTTGGAATCATTAATAGATGATAACCAGGTATCTGCCATCCTTATCAAGGCAGTGTGACAGGAATGGTTTGGTCTGAAGCCTGACTGCAGTGAATGGATGAGATTTTGGTTTTCTAAGTATTCAGATAGATGCTTATGGATGTGCCGCTCTAAAGGCTTCGACAAAACAGGTAATAGTGATATGGGGCGAAAGTTGTTGATTTCACTCAGATCTTTTGATTTTGGTAGGGGGATCACTTTTGCGTCTTTAAATGCGTCCGGAAAAGAGTTTTGGTTTATACAGAGATTGTAAATATATGTAATACTTTCGACGATGTATGGAAGAGATATCTTGAGAATTTTTGAGCTGATCTCATCAGGCCCGGATGACTTTTTATTTTCCATCGAGGAAATTAATTTACCCACTTCGTGGACTGCTATAGGCGGTATCGTGAATGGTTCTTTGTCCGTATTTTCCCGGTTACAGTGGTGTACTAGCGCGTTTGGACAAACATACTCACATGAGTTAGTTCCTGGTGGGATTAACGATTCGGCTATAGAGGTAAAGTGGTCATTAAACCTATTTGCAGTGAGGTGGGGTGATAAAGGCGCACTATTTTTATTTGTACCTCTAGTTACTAAATTAATGGCACGCCATACAGTAGATGAGTCTTTGCTTTGCTTAACTACTTTATCGAAAAGAGATCTCTTTGCATTTAAAACCATATATTTAACACGATTACGCTGTGTTTTGTATTCAGTAAACCGCTTCTCACTTCTCAGCTGGTCTCTAATTTCCATTGCCTCGATCAGATCCGCAGTCAGCCATGGTGGAACGGTAGCGTATTTCACTCTTTTGTGTCTCAGAGGCGCGTGTTTGTTCAGCACACCAAGAAAAATCCGGTACCAGGTATCTAATGCTTTATTTGGGTCACTATCGTTATACACGTCGATGAATCGTGCTGTGGCTAAATCAGCCAAGAAAACACTTTCATTAAAGTTTTTAAACGATCTGTAAGTTATGCAAGTGTGGACTTGCTTTTTTAGCTTTGGAAGTTTTGACAGCCATGTGCAGCTAACCGGATAGTGGTCACTTACACTAAGACTATTTACTTGAGTGTTGCTAACTGCTTGAGGTTTGTTGGTATAAATATGGTCTATAATAGTGGCTGATGATGGCGTAATTCTGGTGGGTGATGTTACCAATTGGTGAAGACCGACAAGGGTAGTAGTACATTCCCATGATGGATGGGGTTTAAGAAAGTCAATATTAAAATCTCCAAGAAGGAGAACATCTTTGTTGTGAATGTCTGTTTTATCAATCATGTGTAAAAAGCTATCGTACCACTCAAAGTTGGCTGCGGGGTTTCGATACAGAAACCCAACAAGTAAGGGTGGGGATTTAGAGTTTTTGATTTCTACCCAAATACATTCTACATCACCAGTTTCTAGGTCTTGTCGCCTCCGGGTTATGTGTAGAATGGATTGATGGATATATACCGCTACACCTGTCTCACCCTGTACTGACGGGTCTCTCCTGATAATAGAATAATTCGGGATGGCGATGGCTTCATCACTGATGTGGGCGGCCAAACGAGTCTCAGTTAAACCGAATAGATGGAAATAGTTGGGGGTATTAACATAAACACAGACATCCTGAACTTTGTTTGCCAGGTGGTAGATATTTAGGTGACCGATACGAAATTGTTGGCCTTTTTTCGAGGGTCTGTTCATAGTTGTATAAATCATGTTCAGATAATAAGGTAAAAAACCAGGAAACAAAACTAGGGTACAGGATACAAATAGTAGAAGGTTACGCAGTTAAACCAGGAAAGAAATTACATGTACAAGTAAAATATCAGATGAAACAAATAAAGACTAATAAGATAAAGAACCAGGGGACAAAACTAAGGTACAGGATACAAATAGAAGGTTACGCAGTTAAACCAGGAAAGAGATTACACGTACAAGTAAAATATCAGAGGAAACAAATAAAGACTTATTCGACTTTAGTCTCAGTACGTCAGCTGAACGGCGGTTCACGCCAGAAACCGTGTATTACAGCACACGCAAAGAACACAAAAACAAAAGCTTGCAGTAAAGAGTAAGAAACGACAAGTGTACGATCTCAGAAAAACCCGCTATAAAGAAAGCGTTTATGTCAGAATTCGTGTGTATCGAAGTCCTTATGTTATAACAACACACTCGCTTTTCATTGAAAATGTAGGACAGGCGATAATGTCAGTCACCTGAGAACTTAAGTAAGGTTACTAGTCAAAAGAATTCACGCAATGATCGTGCACGGTGAGTCGGGTGTTCCGACTGTCCGACAAAGCGGATTCCGGTCATTAATAACAAATTACACGGATAGTTTACAGTTTGTTCACTGTAATAGAAACACTGTTTCACAGAGCAGTATCGCACTAATGATCAGATGTGGTCATCGTTCATGTGTCTCTGTCATCAGATGTGGTCATCGTTCATGTGTCTCTGTCACCAAAAAATCGGTTAATCCATAGTAACTGTGACAACCATCAGCAGCTAACCTGAGTAAGTCGTCGCCGAGTTTATGCCAATTTAAGAGAGAGAGAGAGAGAGAGAGAGAGAGAGAGAGAGAGAGAGAGAGAGAGAGAGAGAGAGAGAGAGAGAGAGAGAGAGAGAGAGAGAGACAGACAGACAGACAGACAGACAGACAGACAGACAGACAGACAGACAGACAGAAAGCGGGGCAAAGAGGAGGGGTGGGGGGGGGGGGGTAGTAGCTCGGATATTCAAGCACAAAAATATTCGTGTCTTGCGTGAGCCCCGTCTTGTTCGGGCTTCCATGTCTTTGTGTTGCCATTACAGTCCGGATGAACTCCGATGATCTCCTCCGGTCGGAGAATAATTGAAACCAATGTGAAGAAGCAGGGCAGTCATGAGAATGCAGAGCACTTCCTTCAAGGCTGTGGGAACCAGCAGCTGCGGAGGGAAGAGATATGGCCAAAGCCCGCCACTCTACAAGCGAAACTCGCAATCCAGACGGCCAAAAAGGTGACTGCCAAGCGTGTAAAATGCAGAGAACCCGACGGAGAAAGAAACACGCTTAGAGAAACCAGTTACAACACACTCACAAACCAGATAGGTGAGGCTAGCGCTGGCAGAATTGTACACAAACCAAGGGGAATCACTCAGCGCTTGACAGACAAACAGTTAGATCCCCTGTCCCCGCCTATCAGGCACCCATTCGCCAGCCCACAGAGAAATACGCAGGTATAGAACAAGACGATCATCTACATCCCTAAAGGATGCATCAGGTCTCGCCTATAACCCATGTCTTTCTCCGGAACTTAGGAAGTAGGCAGGGGAAACATAGATACAAAACACGAAGGTGCATTACTATATGTGGTCGGGTAAATACCCTGATTTCCCACCGAGTGAGTAGATGCACAGAACATTACACAACAATGTCACAGTAACGATACAAATTTGCCTCGAGTTATAGATACTCACAATCTAGATAGGCGAGGCTAACGCTGGCAGAATTGTACACAAACCAAGGGGAATCACTCAGCTCTTGACAGACAAACAGTTAGATCCCCTGCCCCCGCCTATCAGGCACCCATTCGCCAGCCCACAGAGAAATACGCAGGTATAGAACAAGACGATCATCTACATCCCTAAAAGGGTGCATCAGGTCTCGCCTATAACCTATGTCTTTCTCCGGAACTTAGGAAGTTCGTGTTTGTGTATGTATGTTTCCCCTGCCTACTTCCTAAGTTCCGGAAAGACAGGGTTAGGCAGACGATGCATCTTTGGATGGTGCGCTGTTCTATACCTTTTAGTCCAGGGTCACCGGTCAGCCCCAGGGTGGTTTTTCTCATCTGGCATGTGCGTCACCTTGCCATTCACCTGATTGCCTTTAAAACTCTCCTACTGTCTGCACTGCGTACTCTGATATGGATGTGTTGCTAATGTCTAGCTTATTTAGCCCATGTGTTAGGTTTATTAACGTGACCGCTGGCGCTCATTCATGTCTGTTCTTTTATTTTTCACGCAGTGCAGGCAGTCCTGAGAAGCCTGTGCTGTCGGACGTAGCTGTACAATCTCAGTTCATACTGCGATTTTCTGTGGCGGGCGAATGGGGCCTGATGCGGGGGGGGATCTAACTGTTTGTCTGTCAAGCGCTGAGTGATTCGCCTTGGTTTGTGTACAGTTAGTACAACACAATTTATTAATATTTCGGGTAATACCCTTCTTCAAAATAGACAAACAAACAAATATAAAGATCAGTCGCTACTTATCTTCATTATCGCAGATGAAATGTGGCAATTGATGGATGTGACGTAAAAAAAAAAAAAAAAAAGAAGAACAAAAGTGCGTAAAAAAGAAGTAAAATAAAAATGACGTCAGCTAATAACTCATAAGAGAGAGAGAGAGAGAGAGACAGAGAGAAAGAGCTACAAGGAGAGTGTGTGTAAGCGCGTGCGTGCAGTGCGCGAGCAAGCGTGAATGCGTGTGTGTGAGGTCAGAGAAGAGAGAGAGAGAGAGAGAGAGAGAGAGAGAGAGAGAGGAGAGAGAGAGAGAGAGAGAGAGAGAGAGAGAGAGAGAGAGAGAGAGAGAGAGATGATGATGATGATGATAATGAAACTTTATTTATCAACGGTAAAAAGTTTAAACAAATCGTCATTTTACAAACTTGCCGTTGCTAATATCTACAACATAAAATAGATTAAATAATAATAATAATAATAAAGAATTATATTTACACATATTATTTCATGGAAAAAAAATATTTACACAAAATAATAGTAACACTCAACATTCATCTTATACCACACACACACACACACACACACACACACACACACACACACACACACACACACACACACACACACACACACACACACACACACCATACAGATAAATGCATATATTACATGAAAGCATTAACCATCAGGGTTTGTTTAAATGCCCAGTGTTGTTATGTTTGGCTCATCAGGTAATCTAAAAGTTTCGTTTTAAAGATTCCAAGCGAGGCTATAGTCTTCAAATGTGCAGGAATAGTGTTCCATACAAACGGTCCAGAAAAGGATAAACTGGTTTTAAAGAGGTCAATTCTAGGCAGAGGTAGGGGTAAAGTATTGTTCCTTGAGGACCGTTCGCGTTCTTGCTGTGGCATAAATTTGGTGGTTAGATACTGCGGTGTCATGTTATTTAATATCTTGTGCATGAGGATGTATTTGTTGAAATTAAGTTGTTGACGCAGGCCGAGAATGTTTAGATGTATAAATTTGTCTGTGGTAGGAATGGGCCGCGTATCTATCATTTTGACAGCTCTTTTATATATAGAGTTTAACCTGTTCATGTGAACATCACTACAACCGTCCCACACTGTGGAGACATAATCAACGTGAGACTTGATATGGGCATGAAAAAACAGTTTACGAGTATGTGTATCCGTTACTTGTCTAAGCTGGCACAACAGGAAAGTGTTTTTAGCAATGGTTTTACAGACTGTATTTATATGCGTCTCCCAACATAATTGTTCGTCAACGTGTATTCCCAAGAATTTACGCTCTGTGACTTGTTCTATTGGTTTAGCGTTCAGTTGTAAATATAACGGCTGTGGTCGGCGTTGGTGTTTTTGTCGTGTAGTGATTAAAATACTCTTTGTTTTTCCTGGATGAAGAACCATATGATTCTCTCTACACCAGTCGGAAACCTCGCTGACTACTTTGTAAGCTAAGGTTAATGTCAGCTGTTTTATTTACCCGAAACATGGAGGCTCGTATCGTCCGCAAACAGGTTGCAATTTACATCGTTGTTAGTAATATGCAAAAGGCAAATCATTAATGAATATTATAAATAGAATAGGTCCCAAGATCGACCCCTGGGGGACACCGTAGTTAACTTGTCCTTGTTTATAGTATTTTCCATGGGTATATACCTTTTGTTTTCTGTCTTTTAGGTATGATCTAAAGAATGATATGGCAGTTTCACTTATATGGTATGTTGCTAGCTTCTTTAAGAGAATGTCATGGTCGACAAGATGAAATGCTTTTTGTAGGTCTAAGAAAACAGCTCCAGACATCAGGTTTTTATTTATTGATTCCAGCCAGCTGTCTACAATGTGTGTCAGTGCTGACTGACATGAGTGTTTCGGTCTAAAGCCGGACTGATGAATATTTATGAAATTGCCCTTTTCTAGAAAATCGAGGAGGTGTTTTTGTATGTGTTTTTCAAGGGGCTTTGACAAGGCCGACAGAAGTGAGATAGGACGGTAGTTATTGACATCTTCAAGATCTTTTGATTTAGGGATTGGAATTACCTTGGCCTCTTTGAAAATAGTTGGAAACGTGCTGTGTTTTATACAGAGGTTAAAGATATAAGTGAGTGCCTCTACCGTATATGGTAGTGACATTTTCAGAATTTTGTTGTCTATACCATCCATCCCGGTGGACTTTTTGTTCGGCATGCTAGAGATAAATTTGCCGACTTCAGCGACGGTAATATCAGGAATGATGAATGTCTGCAGTATATTTTTGCCTCACAGTATTTTCCCAGTACACTAGGAACTTGGTACTCTGCGTTACTACTTGCAGCTGACTGAGCAAGTGTTTCAGCTGTCGATAGGAAGTGGTTATTTAATATATCAGCTGACAAATGGGATGGTATTTCAGGGGCTGATTTACCCTTTGTTATAACGTTCAGGGCTTTCCACACCGATGCTGTATCTTTTTTGTCCCTAATCATTTCCTGGAAGAACAGTTTTTTTGACGCTCTCACTAAGTATTTAACACGATTTCGTTGTTTCTTATATTCATCAAACTGTTTTTCTTTCTTAAGTTTGTCTCTAAATGACATGGTCTGCTTGACATCTACTGTTAACCAGGGTGGCAGGGTAGAGTGCTTAACTCGTTTTTCTCGTATGGGCGCATGCTTATTTAGGACCCCAAGGAATAGATCCATCCAGTACGACAGGGCACTGTCAGGAGAAGTGTGGTTATACACGTCACTGAAAGGAGTATTGCGCAGATCCCGCAGAAAGTCGCCTTTATTAAATGTTTTGAAAGAACGATATTTAATTGTTTTATGTCTCTTTTTGTTCTCTTTGTCTAGTTTCATGGAGACTGTGCAACATACTGGGTTATGGTCACTGACAGCTAAGGAGGGAACATGTACATTTGATATTTTATCATTATTTGTCACATAAATATGATCAATCAGGGTTGAAGATGTACATGTGGTTCTAGGGGGTGGGGGGTGGGGGGGGGGGGTAATTAACTGTTCTAAACCGAATAGTGCTGTTGTTGACGCCTATGCAGCATTGGACCCTGTAGATTTAGAAAGATCAATATTAAAATCGCCCAAAAGAACAACGTCAGCTTTATTTTGATTTACGCTATCCATCATTGCTACGAAGTCATCATACCAGTCTCAGCTGGCTGCGGGATTTCTATAAATAAAGCCAATGAGGATGGGGGGTGATTTAGAGGTCTTCACTTCTACCCACAAGCTTTCCACTTGAGCTGACTCTAAGTCTTGTCGCCGTTTGACGTTACCAAGTATTGAATTATGTATATATATACAGCTAGTCCAGTGTGTTGTGGGCTTGAGGCATCTCTGCGGAGTACTGAGAAATTTGGGACAGAAATGGAGTTATCCCTTATTGAACTTTTAAGCCTTGACTCGGAAACGCCAAAAATATGAAAATGTAAGGGCGTGTTTAGGAACACAGATAAATCGGGCACCTTGTTAACTAGATGGTATATGTTAAGATGGGAAGTTCTCAGTTCGTCTGTTCGTTTCGGAACAGTATTTAGATTACGATTTTGCATGTCGGTAAAAACGCAAATGTAGCGAGAGATATAATACAAATATGGTCACAAAAAATAATAATAAAAAATAAAAATAAATAGAAAACAACTAATATCAATATCTATAGAATACTTTAAAAAAGCTCAATAAAACAATACACGGCGAAGAATCACAATGTTTATCACACGCTTAGTCTAAGTTCAGCAGAATGTTTACGGTTTTCTTGTTTGGTTATGTCAACAAAAAATAACAAAGTCAGCAACTATAAAAAAAAAAACAAATGAAAAATGACTTGTCAAGGAACTATGCACGTTCACCTGCGACAAAGTTCATAATACACAAAGCTAATTTGACGACTTAAAAATAAGAAGAAAGAAAAACAAACAAATTTAAAGTCTAAGAAAATGGTACAACTATAATAATTTTAAAAATGGCTAAGTGAAAAAAGTATATTTAAATCGGGAAATGATAATAGCAGATTGGGAATTACTGTCAATAATTGGTCACAAAACGCGCACAGTAGAACTTTATCAAAGAATGTCGAAATGGCTATCACCTAGGGACGCGTGTCCTAATTTCCGGCGCGTGGCCTGAACTTTTGAAGAAGCACGGCGGCACAGTCACTCTCACTAAGCTGCGGCACTCCAGGGGGTGGGGGCGGCGGGGGGTAGGGGAAAGTTGGAGGGTTTGGGTAGGGGTACACAGGTCGACCGCCTGCCATGTAGGAAGGGGCGCCCATGAGTGTTGATGTGCGATCATAGCCGGGCTGCTGTGGCTTGTGTTCTGGAGCAGCCCCGGCCTTTGATCCACCGCCATACGCAAACGGCGCTGGTGTACGGTCAGCATGGTTCGGATCGTGCTGACTAGAGTCTTTTGCAAAAGCCTGCTCTTGGTGGAATCGGGACGCCATTCTGAAGACTTTCGTCACAGCCTGCTCCTGGCCGCGGAATCGGTGCGCCAAGCTTGAACTGGCTGCGTGCTGAGGGCGCTGACTGTGTTGAGGCCCTTGGTCTCTAGGCCCGGGATTCCCGTTTTTACCGCATGTCCGGGTACATTTAGCTGTCCGTGGCGGTGTGGGTTTTGGTGTCTAGCCTCAGTGGGGCGGGTTACGTTGTTGGAGGTACGGCCAGAGTACGCCCGCTTGATGTTTACAGCGAGAGCACTGGTGCCCCGCTTGTTCGGATGGATGGCGTCTCTAAACCACCCGCTCTTTACCTCGCCGGTCTTTGTGTAAAACACTTGGTCGTTGTCAATAAAGTTGACCTTTAGCGAGTGGCACACCTTCTCAACCGCCTCAAAACTTTCGCCGAGGAACTGCTGGCAGAAGAACAGGCTGGCTTCAGAGTTGGAAGAAGCACTGTAGAGCAGATTTTCAACTGCCGCGTCCTGATTGAGAAACATCTGCAGCATCAGCGTGAACTCTACCACAACTTCATTGATTTCAGGAAAGCATTTGATCGCGTCTGGCACGACGGACTCTGGCAAGTCATGAGATCGTTCAACATAGAGGAGGGACTGATCCAAATGATAGAAGCGCTTTACAAGAACGCCTGCAGCGCGGTTCTACTTAACAATCAGTCAGGCGTGTTCTTCAGGACGACGATCGGTGTCCGTCAAGGATGCCTGCTCTCTCCTGTCCTTTTCAACATATTCCTGGAGAAGATCATGCAGGAAACCCTCCACGACCACCATACTTCAATCTCTATTGGTGGCAGATCCCTGTGCAATCTTCGATTCGCAGACGACATTGACCTCATGGCAGGCAGCAATAGTGAGCTTCAAAACCTGACAGACAAACTTTCAAGTAGCGCAGGGTCTTATGGCATGGAGATCAGTACGGATAAAAGCAAAGTGATGATCAACACCACAAGCGACAGCAGCAGCAACATTCACATGAACGGCCAGAAGCTAGAAGAGGTCAATAGCTTCAAGTACTTGGGAGCCACCCTGTCCAAAGACGGTAGTTGCATAGCAGAGATCCGTATCAGGATAGGTACAGCAACATCCGCAATGGCCAGGCTGGACAGGATATGGCGAAGTAACTCCATCAGCTTCACCATCAAGTACAGGCTTTACAAGTCCCTCGTAGTGTCTATTCTACTCTACGGCTGTGAGACTTGGACACTGCTTGCAGACTCAGAAAAGAAAATCCAGGCCTTTGAGAACAAGTGCCTGAGGAAGTTGCTCCGCATCTCGTACCGCGAGCACAAGACCAACGAATATGTACGGAGCATCGTCACTTCCCTGGTGGGCCCACATGAACCCCTTCTGGCAACCGTGAAACGGCGCAAGCTTGCTTGGTTTGGCCACGTGACCCGACACAACACCTTGTCCAAGACTATCCTCCAAGGCACTCTCGAAGGAAGTCGTCGGCGAGGTCGTCAGAGAAAGAGTTGGGTCGCAAACATAAAAGAATGGACCGAACTCGAGATGCCAGACTTGCTTGCCACCGCCCAAAATAGAACTCAGTGGAGAGCACTGTCTGTTGCTGCTGCCTTTCAGTCTCCCCAACGCCCAGTTCGGGCAAGGGACTGATGATGATGATGATGACACCTCCCTGAGACAAGGTTGGTGTCTGTGACGCATGGATCCGGCTGCTGACGTTCGTTGATCGTGGGCAGGATGGATGAGATGAAGATTTTTGCCTTGGGAAAGACTCGTCTGGCAGCAGAAATCACATCCTTCCAGCCCTTCTTGCCGATGATGAACCCACGCTTACAGTCATTGATGCCGACATGCATGACGACTGTGGTGACTGCATTCGTGGGGTCGGCATCGTGAAGGTGCTGGAGGATGCCGGCTCTGTCGAGGCCTGACACTGACACGACCTGCGCCTTGTCTGCGCCAGTGACAGACAACAGGTCTCCATGAAGGCCGCGTAGTATCGAATCGCCGAGTAGTAGCGTCTGGGTGCCCGGCTTTGGGTATTGGAGTCCAGAAAGGTCGGTGGCTTTGTCGGTATCTGAAGATGGTCGTTTTGGTGCCGGCTCTTTGCGCTCGGGGGTTAGCGGAGATGCACGCGGGGGCTCAGAAGTTGTCGTTGAGGTTGGCGACTTTTCCAGCGCTTGCTTGGGCCGAGTGTCGGACCGGGGTGACGGGTAATTCTTGCCGCTTTTCCTGTCGCTTCTCTGGCCATCCTTCTCCCCCTCCAGCTGGGTGATCCGCTCACGCAGGTGTCTAATCTCCGTGTGCAGCGAATCCACCTCGATGTTGTACGAGTGGCGGATGTCCCCAACGGCGGATCGGAGAGCCGATATCTCCGCCATCAGGCGCTCAACAACCAGGCGGTCAGGGTTGAGTACTACCGGGCAGACTGTCTGGCACGCAGACTCGGTGGACACTGCAGCAACAGGAGCAGATAGATGAGTGCCAGTCCCGCCGGCGTCTGTTGTACTGGTAGCGGGAACACTGCTGTCATGGTCGCTGGTGGCGATGCTGGTACCAGTGCTGTCGGTGTTAAACGTATTGGCAGCACCAGCACTGTTGACGCTGTTGCTGATGGGGACGTTGGTGCTAATGCTGCCGACGTCACAGGCATTGGCAGCACAAGCACTGTTGACGCTGTCGCTGATGGTGGTGCCAGTGCTGCCGATGTCAGACGTATTGGCAGCACCAGCACTGTTGACGCTGTCGCTGATGGTGGTGCCAGTGCTGCCGATGTCAGACGTATTGGCAACACCAGCACTGTTGACGCTGTCGCTGATGGTGGTGCCAGCGCTGCCGACGTCAGACGTATTGGCAGCACCAGCACTGTTGTCGCTGTCGCTGATGGTGGTGCCAGTGCTGCCGATGTCAGACGTACTGGCAGCACCAGCACTGTTGACGCTGTCGCTGATGGTGGTGCCAGTGCTGCCGATGTCAGACGTATTAGCAGCAGTAGCACTGTTGACGCTGTCGCTGATGGGGGTGCCAGTGCTGCCGATGTCAGACGTACTGGCAGAGAGAGAGAGAGAGAGAGAGAGAGAGAGAGAGAGAGAGAGAGAGAGAGAGAGAGAGAGAGAGAGAGAGAGAGAGAGAGAGAGGGGGCGGGGGGGGGGGGAAACGGGGATTACCCTTGGGCACGCAGTAGGCTGAGTGTCTAATACACAAAGCCTGGAAAACACCAGCCCGAAGGCAAACTTCACGTTGATGATTACCTCGGGGAAAAAACGGGAAGGCCCAGGGCAAAAAAACAAACAGATCACAGCACGGTAACCCCTCTCTCCCCACCCCTTCTCTCTCTCTCTCTCTCTCTCTCTCTCTCTCTCTCTCTCTCTCTCTCTCTCTCTCTCTCTTTCTCCTTCTGATGCCTGCTCAGGTACGCGCGCGCTTGCACACTTTCATTGCAGCTCGTGATCACTTTCTCTCTGTCTCTCTCTTATGAGTTTTTAGCTGACGTCATTTGTATTTTACTTCTGTCGTCATTTGTATTTTACTTCTGTCGAAATTTGTATTTTACTTCTGTCGTCATTTGTATTTTACTTCTGTAATTTGTATCTTATTGTTGCGCCGTCGGATCTGCAGCAGCGACGACGACTTCACCACACAGACCCAAACCATGGCCACTTTCTTCTCACACCAGGGATACCCCCAAAACATCGTCAACACCGCTCGTTCTAAAGCTGAGGCCACAAGCAGAAGTGAAGCTTTGCGGGAGAAAACTCACAGTGCTGCAGAGGACCGGCCGGTCCTGTGTATCACGTATCATCCTCACAACATCCCCATCATAAACATTCTCCTCAGAAACTTCCACATCATTCAGAATGACACAGTATTGAAAGACATATTTCCTGAGCCTCCAGTGGTAGGTTACAAACGCGACACAAACCTGGCGCGATCATCTTGTTCACAGTTCACTTCGCGCATCTAACACCTTACCACCTGGCACACACACTTGTCAGCAATCACACTGCAAAGCATGTCCGTACATCAACACATCCCCCGTCATCACCGGACCCCTGTCATCTTTCACTGTCCACCGATCATTCACATGCCAGTCATCGGATATTGTCTATGTCATCTCATGTTCTCGCTGCCCAAATATGTTGTATGTCGGGAAGACATACCGTACACTCCCTGAACGCTGCGAGGAGCATGTTCGTTCGATCTGCCTCGGATACAACAACCAGGTTGGACGTCATTTCAACCAACCTCCTCATAGCCTCACACATTTCAGCATACGCATCCTTTGGCAAAATACATCCCACTTCATCCGCCGCAAAATGACAGAATCCCTTTTTCGCGGACAGCCTTGACACTTACCATCCGCGCGGATTGAACATTCGCTCCTAGACCGCAAACCCATGTTTAGAGATGTACGCTCGGGCTGATGGGTGGTTGGTGCCAGACTTGACCTCACTGCTGGCACTTAATGCTACCGTTGATACTTGATGCTACCGTTCCACTGATTAGTGTGTGTGTGTCTATGTGTATGTATGTGTGTGTGTGTGTCTATGTGTGTGTGTGTGTGTGTGCTGTGTGTGTGGAGGGTGTGTGTGTGTGTGTGTCTATGTGTATGTGTCTATGTGTGTATGTGTATTTGTGTATGTGTGTGTGTGTGTGTGTGTGTGTGTGTGTGTGTGTGTGTGTGTGTGTGTGTGCATGTACGTGAGCGGCAGCAGGTACGAGTGAATGTGAATTATATGCAGTGACGTGTATGTTTGTAGACGTAAGTTTTGTGCTACGTGTTTTGTGCTTATGTATTTGCGTCATTATGTATCTTCCCTTCTCTCTCTCTCTCTCTCTCTCTCTCTCTCTCTCTCTCTCTCTCTCACCCTCTCTCTCTCTCTCTCTCACCCTCTCTCTCTCTCTCTCTCTCTCTCTCTCTCTCTCTCTCTCTCTCTCTCTCTCTCTCTCTCTCTCTCTGTGCTGAGATTTGGTGCGGGGGATGTGGAGGCGGAGCGGGTCGGAGGCGGAGCGGAGGGAGCGGGAAGGAGTGTAGGGGTGAAGTAAGTTTGAGAGATAGGCAGGAGCGCAGTTGTTCAGGGATTTGTAGCAGAGAGACAGAATCTTGTATTGGATGCGTTGTGGGATGGGAAGCCAGTGAAGGAGTAAGTCAACAAAATCAATGTGGGGGAAAAGAATTTCAGTTATACTATGCAGTGGGCACACATGCTGCTCGATGATATCCGGTGCAAACTGTCGGGAATCGTGTACAACGTCCAACTCTACCCTTTTGAGCCGGCTCATTGAGCTTTCCTTACAATGGATCGAACTTTATCCAGAATTCGCCTGCCTTTGAGTACTGTTTGAATGATCTAGTTTTGCTGCTCTTTGTGATAAGCGCATCACCATGTGGATCAGTTTCAAGTATATTTTTTTGCCCATAAAGTGACGATAGTTGCCATCTTTTCATTCTGTTGCTTTCCCTCTGATATTCCTGTCAAAATCAAAACCGTTTTGAAAGTTGTTTGATAGGCTACTTTTGTATCATCTAGCATTATATACAAGTGGGTTGGGCAGTTCCAAAATGAAAGAGAAAATTTGTAAATTTGGATTACAGGTCAATTTTGTCAAGTGTTAAGCGGGACCTGCAAACCTTGCTCTTTGTTTACACAAAGGAAAAGATCGACCTAGATGTACATTAATTTGAACAATACTTGTAACTTCCCGTCTTTATTTCTGAGTAGTTCCAAAGGATAGTGTGCGATGACCCTGGCCTCCGAACATTCTCTGCTGTAAGGATACTCCATTTCTCGACAGAGGCTCAGAAGAAACAGAAAGTGGCTCTCTCAGAGCAACTATTGAAAATGTTTAGGACTAGTGGTCCCATAGGACTTAGGTTTCCATGCATCCAGGACCCAGCGAACACTGTAAATTCACAACTCCGACCCTTATCTACATCAGAATTAGTTATTGGGGTGCTACTATAAAGACCATCTAACGGCGGTACCTACATCAGCGGAATGTTATACTGCCTTTGAATTGAGACTAGACCGGCCGAAATTTTGGAGGATGTGTAAAACTAGATGTGTGGCACAAATCTCATTACATTTCTTAAAATCATACCTCGTAAACAAGCAACACTCAGGCCTGATATTCACATTGCATCACACCGAGATATGATGCGTAAACGTATATAATTATAATGACTATCATGCGTTCATGCAACACCATTTTCAATAGAAGCTCGCCACTACGAGGTGGAAAATGCTCCGGCAGCTTCATTTTAGCAATCTGGCGCTGAGGTCTTACAATCGGGGCTTAATTCCAAACGGGCTGTAATCTACGGGAAGCCAGTAGATTACAGAACACGTTTAAAAATCAATCGCCACCTCAACAATAATGCAGCTGTGAACACAGTTTGCTGCGCGCACTTAGACAACGACAAATAACAGCATGTCATTTTCTCTGACATGAATCCAAAGGCTTTTACTCCGACACATGTATACGTACGTTACATTCGTGTGAGCCAGTGCCAGTTTTGGTCGTTTGAATGGCAGTTTGTTTGTTTGTTTGTTTGTTTATTTGTTTGTTTGTTTGTTTATTTGTTGGTTTTTTTTTTTGGGGGGGGGGTGGGGGGGGGGGGTGGGGGGGGGGGGAGGGGCTTCAAAGTGCTTTACACACAGAAGTAAACACATGGTTTTTTTATTTTACAAAAGCTAATTTGGTGGGTCTGAGCCATGCAAGTTGGCCACTGTCGGACGCCTTCAAGGACATCCTCCCGTATGTTACTGAAGTTTTAGACAAGCCCGGCACATGAGCATGAGCCAAAGTCCGGTATGAAAAGGTTTCAAAATATGAAATACTAACTTTTTCTCCTTCGGAACTAAACAGGAGATGTTTCCCCCCCCCCCACCCCCCCCACCCCCCGCCCCTGCTCTTATGCAGATTTTGTCTCGAGACATAGTTTTAATAGTAACTGCAACCGCGGACATGCAAATTTTGAACCCCCACAGGTCAAAGATGTAAGTTGTTTTACGTTTTTTGCACACAGGCATAAACCCGTGCAGGTCTAACACAGAACAGCAACAAGAACCAGTTTTCTGGCAGTACTGATTCAAGCTTGAGTGTCCAGGACATAAAAATGAAAGACAAATGAGAACGGCTGTTTTGTCCCACACCAACCACAACACACTTGTCAAATTGTCATAGACACCCCCTCCCTCCGCCCGGCTGTCCTAGAAAAACAACAAACAAAGCAAGAAACAGCTTGTGGTTGTCAGTATACAAGTAATTACATGATGTGGACTTTGACTACAAAACGGGAACAACTTGAGCAAGATCGAGTTACTAATTGTGTAGGCCAAGAAGGAATGCTATACTGTGTGAGTGCGAGAGATCACTGGTACATCGATTGCAACATAGCACATCACAACATTTTGGACATCATGTAAAAATACACATATCTCTGCAAACATCACGAGCCGGCAGCACTGACAACAGTAAAGCCATTTCCTTTGCTTCCATCCACATCTATATAAACAGAACTGCGTTTGAGAGAGAACGAACGAACGAACGAACGAAACTTTATTTTCCAAGGATTGAGATATTAGGCGCGCAGGCCTTTCTTACAATCTGTCCTTGCTAAGCTACTTAAAAAAAAGGAACATCAACTAAACATGGGGGGAGGGGGGGGGGGGTCGACCATCTTGGTCACAGATGCCGCTGTGGCTGGTGCCAGAAGACTGGTGTCATTTGAGCTCCAAGCACTGGTGACTGTCACTGCAGGCATCGACACAGGGCTGGCTGCACTGCTGACCACAAGAACGGAACCAGTAGTGACAGGAGCCAGACTGGGCCTGACGGTCCTGAGGCTTTTTGGGGCCAGTGTGGGCAGCACATGCCCGGAGGGAAGCAGATTACCGGTAACACTATTGCTGGAGCTGTCAGCGTCACTACCGAGGGGGGCCTTGTGGGGCTCCTCCTTGTAGTAGATGTGAGAGAGAGAGAGAGAGAGAGAGAGAGAGAGAGAGAGAGAGAGAGAGAGAGAGAGAGAGAGAGAGAGAGAGAGAGGGGGGGGGGTAACTGGCTACAGACATCTAGACCCAGTCTGCAGCAGCACCCTCGTTACTTACTTACTTACGCCTGTCACCCCTACCCGGGTATAGGCCATCGACGAGAGACCTCCAGCAACTCCTGTCCTGTGCTTCTCCTTCGATTCTACTCCAGGTGGTTCCCAGTTTCTTGATGTCTGCTTGGAGGTCTCGACGCCAGGAGTTTCTCGGCCTACCTCTTTTCCTCTTTCCCTGGGGGTTCCATGACAATGCTTGCCTAGTGATACTGGGAGCTGGCTTTCTCAGACTGTGACCGATCCATCACCATCTTCTTCGCCCAATTTCATTCTCTGCTGTTATCTGCTCTGTTCTCTCCCAGAGTCTGACGTTGCTGATCTTCTCTGGCCAGTGGATTTTCAAAATTCTTCTAAGGCAACTGTTCATGAAGGTCTGTACTCTGTTGACTGTGGTTTTTGTCAATCTCCAAGTCTCTGCTCCATATAGGAGAACTGCTTTTACATTGGAGTTGAAAATCCGGACTTTGGTGTGTTGTGACAGCTCTCTGGAGCTCCACACTTTTTTCAACTGGAGAAAGGCTGCTCTGGCTTTACCGATTCGTGCTCTGACATCTGCATCAGTGCCGCCTTTTTTGTCTATGATGCTCCCGAGATAGGTGAAGGACTCCACCTCCTCCAACGGGGTGCCAGCAAGCAAGACTGGTTCTTCCCTGGTTGAGTTTAGCCTCATTGTCTTTGTTTTCTGTTTGTGAATGGTGAGGCCCACTTGGGACGAGATGTCAGGAAGCCTCGTGGTCTTGTCCTGCATTTGTTGATGAGTGTGAGACAGTAATGCCAAGTCGTCTGCAAAATCGAGATCGTCAAGCTGTGTCCACAGTGTCCACTGTATTCCACTTCGTCTGTGCTCTGTGGTCATCTTCATGACCCAGTCTATGGCCTGTAGGAAGAGGAACGGAGACAGCAGACACCCCTGCCTGACACCGGTTCTGACCTGGAGCTCCCTGGTGAACTGCCCTTCGTGGATCACGCGACATGTCATGCCATCGTAGCTGCTCTTGATCAGGCGGACGAGCTTTGTGGGTACACCGTAGTGTCGTAGGAGTTTCCACAGAGTCTCTCGGTCCACACTGTCAAATGCTTTCTCATAATCCACAAAGTTGACGTACAGCGGGGAGCTCCACTCCAGAGACTGTTCCACGATGATGCGGAGAGTGGCGATCTGGTCTGTACATGATCGGTTCTTCCTGAATCCTGCTTGCTGGTCTCTCAGCTGGGGGTCAACGGAGCTCTCCATTCTCTCCAGGATGATCCTGTTGAAGACCTTTCCTGGTACTGACAGCAAGGTGATTCCTCTGTAGTTGGAACACTTGCTGAGGTCGCCTTTCTTGGGAAGCTTGATTAGGTACCCCTCCTTCCAGTCAGCCGGCATCACCTCCTCTTCCCAGATCTTTCCAAACAGTGGGTACAGCATCTCCACTGTTGTCTCTAGGTCTGCTTTCAGAGACTCCGCTGGGATGCCATCTGGGCCTGCTGCTTTGCCGTTCTTCAAGAATGCCACTGCTCTTCTGATCTCTTCCCGGCTGGGTCTGTCACAGCTGATGGGTAGGTCGGTCTCTGCCGGCTGGATGTCTGGGGGGTCGGGTGGGCTAGGTCTGTTCAGTAACTCTTCAAAATACTCGGCCCATCTGTCGAGTTGGTCTGCTCTGTCTGCAATAGGCTTGCCTTCTTTGTCTTTTACTGGTCTTTCTGAATGGCCATACTTGCCCGACAATCTTCTGGTAATGTCGTAGAGCTGTTTCATGTTGCCGCTGCCTGCTGCCTTTTCTGCCTCTGCTGCCAGGCTGTCTGTGTAGGCCCTCTTGTCTGCCCTGATACTACTCTTCACCTCGCGGTTGGCTTCCGAGTATTCCCCCTGTGCCCTTACTTTGGCTGCTCTCGTGCGACTGTTGTTGACAGCAGCTTTCTTCTGCTTCCTCACTTCTATCTTCTTCAAGGACTGTTCCGACATCCAGTCCTTGTGATGGTGTTTCCTGAACCCTACAGTGTCTTTGCAGGTTGAGTTCAGCGCCTCTCTAACTGCCTTCCACTGCTGCTCTCTGGTGACCGCCTCCTCTTCATTTACTAGCTCCTGTAGCGCTTGAAACCGGTTGGACAGCACCAGTTTGAACTCTTCTCTAACTCAAGTTTCTCTCAGGAGGCCTACATTATAGCGCTGTCTTCTTGTTGTCTCTGTGCGGCTTTTCTTTAGCTTGAGCTTCATTCTTAAGGTAAGCAGATGGTGGTCGGAGGCGACATCTGCTCCCCTCCTCACTCGAACATCTTGAAGGGATCTTCTAAATTTCTTGCTAATGCAGATATGGTCTATTTGGTTCTCTGCCGAGTCAATCATACCCTCAAGCGGTAACGCGTCTTACACATGCCGGAGGCCCTACTTAACTTTTGTAAGCAGAAGACTAAGGACAAACCCCCATTCTCTATACCGTCTCTAGCTGTGTATGAAGTAGGAAAACTGATCGGGTCACTGAAAAACAAAAAGTCATCGGGACCTGACGAGATCAGCCCTAAAATACTGAAACTGTCCCTTCCCTATACAGTAGAATCGTTAACGTATATTTATAACTTATGTATCCAACAAAATATGTTTCCATCAGAACTGAAGCAAGCCAAGGTTATCCCTTTGCCTAAGTCAAAAGATCTGTCGGATGTTAATAACTATAGACCCATTTCAATATTATCCAGCCTTTCCAAACCTCTTGAAAGACACGTGCACAAACACCTTTATCAATATTTGGAGAGTCGCAGTCTTTTGCACGTATTTCAGTCCGGTTTTCGCCCCAAGCATTCTTGCCACACGGCACTGACAAGACTTATTGATGCGTGGCTAGCATCCATAAATAACTCCCAAATAACTGGGTCGATCTTTATTGATTTTAAGAAAGCTTTTGACCTTGTAAATCATAACATTCTTTGTCAAAACTTCAAGCATATCTCTGCAATGCAGGTGCTGTCTCATTGTTTACTTCATATTTAAGCGGAAGGAAGCAAAGAGTACTGTTAAATGGATCCTACTCCTCGTATGGTCTCGTCAAAAGCGGAGTGCCTCAGGGCTCTGTCCTCGGGCCATTGCTGTTCTGCATATTTATCAATGACCTTCCACTGCATATTAGTTGCCAGGATATTTCTTGTGACATGTTTGCTGACGACTGCACACTACATACTCCTCACAAAGATGTATCTGTAATTAGCACGCGTCTGCAGGAAAGCCTGCATGAGGTCACCGACTGGTGTCATTCCAACAACTCCATGTCCCTGAATCCGTCAAAAACAGAATGTATGGTTATAACCACACGTCAAAAGCACCAGCTATGCCCGCTCTCTCTTAGTCTGTGTATAAACGACAGCCCAATTGAGCAAGTATCACACCACCGCCTCTTAGGGGTCACTATAGATGATCAGCTTAAATGGCAACTGCATATTAATAATGTGTGCAAAAGGGTTTCCAGCGGCCTGTATATGTTGTCAAAATTGAAAACAATTACTGACACAGATGCGCGTCTTCTTTTCTACAATGCTCATGTCAAATCGCACATAGACTATGCATCAACAGTGTGGGATGGTTCTAGTGATGTACATTTGAAGAGGCTGAACTCCTTACATAGGAGAGCTGCTAAGCTTATATTTCCCGATCCCGAACTCTCAACTGACGAAAAGCTTAAAACTTTAAAAATGCTCCCTCTATCCCATCACTTTCAGTTCAATAAAGGTGTATTGATGTACAAGCTGTACAAGCAGTCATGTCCACTGTACTTGAGTTCTTTTTTCTCAGAACGGATATCTGTAGCATCTAGATATGGACACCATTTCAAAGTACCCCTGCCGCGTATTGATTTATTCAAAACCAGTTTGTCATTTTCGGGAAGTTCATTCTGGAATTCTATTCCTGCAGAAATCAGAAACGCAAAGACGCTCACCTCATTTAGGGTCAGCCTCTTCAAACACCTAGAATCTCTGACGTAATCTAATCATTACAGTACAGGGATAACTTGCGCGTGTGTTCAGGTGTGTGAATGTTTGTGTGTGTGAGAATGTCTGTGTGTGTGTGTGTGTGTGTGTGTGTGTGTGTGTGTGTGTGCGCGAGAGAGAGTGAGAGAGAGAAAGAGAGCGTCTGTTTTTTTGGTTTTTTTTATTTATTATTTTTTTAATATAATATACAGTGGACCATAATATCTGAGTGTCAAGAGTACATTGAATACTGCATGTACTATGTATAATGTTTTTGCCTTCATATGTGTGTACGCGATATTTTTGGGCGCGCGCTCACGTGTGTGTGTGTGTGTGTGTGTGTGTGTGTGTGTGTGTGTGCGTGCATGCTGTGTGTGTGTGTGTGTGTGTGTGTGTGTGTGTGCGTGCATGCTGTGTGTGTGTGTGTGTGTGTGTGTGTGTGCATGCATGCTGTGTGTGTGTGTGTGTGTGTGTGTAAGACAGAGAGAGAGAGAGAGAGAGAGAGAGAGAGAGAGAGAGAGAGAGAGAGAGAGAGAGAGAGCACATATATACATATTTGCCTTTGCTGTATGAATTCTAATGTACTTAATGATTTTCTGTGTATTGCTTTACTTTGCATTTTTACTCATTTTATATTTTTGTGCGTACGCGTTATGCGCGTACGTATGTCTGGAGTGCGTGTCCGAGAGCGTGTGTGTATATGTGTGCGTGTGTGTCTAAGTGCGTACGTGTGCAAGTTTGTGTTTGTGTGTGTGTGTGAGCGTGCGTGTGCGTGCGTATGTGCGGGCGTGCGTGCGTGAGCGAGTGCATACATGCGTCAGTGTGTGGTATGTGTATGTTTACATGTCTATGTCATTTATGTAGTAGATGTAGCAACGGCAAGTTTGAAAACTGGTCCTGTTACCAATAACTTCTACCGTTGGAAAATAAAGGTTCATTGTTCATTGTTCATTGTTCTGTTGTATGGTCAGGTGAGACCCAAGTTGCTTTGTTTATTCTTCTGTGTGGGAAGATGCTGCCTCCAATGACAAGTCGATTTAGGGCACAAAAGTCTACAAACCTCTCCCCGTTCTCACTCATCTCCGAGCCTAGTCCCTGTCTCCCCATCACCTCTTCGTATCCGGTGTTGTCCTCCCCTATTTTGGCATTAAAATCGCCCATGACAATGGTGATGTCTCGCTCCGCACATTTGTCCAATGCACTCTGGAGTCGGTCGTAGAACTCTTGTTTCTCTTCTTCGTCACTGTCATTAGTGGGTGCATAACACTGGATGACGTTCACCTTGAGCTTTTTCTTGGTTCTAAAGGCTGCTGTGATAATTCTTGGCCCAAGAGGTTCCCAGCCCATCAGCGCTCTCTGTGCCACTGGTGACAGCATGAATGCTACACCTTCTGTATGGGGGGCATTCTCCTCTTCATGACCTGAATACAGAATCATCTCCCCACTTAACAGCCTTTTCTGGCCAGACTGCGTCCATCTGGCTTCACTGATACCTAGCAGGGAAAGGTTGTACTTTTGCATTTCCGCTGCTATCTGGGCGGCCTTGCTGCTCTGGTACATGGTCTTGACGTTCCATGTGCCCATGGTTGTATCCCTGGATAGAGAGAGGCGGCTCGGTCCTGTGGCTTCCGAAGACTTCCGGCTTTCACCACAGGACGTCAAAAGTCTTCTGAGAACCTTCCTCCTCCAGGAAAGGAATTACTGTTAGTCTTTTCGTCGGCGTTTTTGTAGCTATTTCCTTTTTTGCAGGTTGGGGAAGCTACCCCCACGCCCAACCCCCTTACTAGGAGGACCAGGGGTTTTCTGTCGGGGTCACCTTCCCTTAGACCATGTTGGTTCACGGCACCTTATTTCATTCGGTGCACCCCTCTCACGAGGGACCCCCTATCCACCACCCAGGGGACGCGCCTCAACGCCATATGGTCCCAGCGCGAGGAGCACCCTCGTACCAAGGATCAAAATCAGCGTCAAATGAGACCAACAAGAGACTTGCAGTTACTGCAGCCTGGGGACTGATGAGGATGTATGCCTCTTACAGGCGGAAAGAGTTTTGCATCATGTTGGACCGTGCACGTAGCATAGAGCGTGGGGATAGCCTTGCGGTATACGCCGCCTCTATGGTACGTAGTCGGGGCCCATGTTTGCAGTATTGTTTACATTTGCTCGAGAGAGGGGGCCAAGTGTCACCCATCACTGTTGGCAGCCGGCGCCCCGCCTCCCTAATATTCTGTTCATTGAGGACTGACTATATGGGAAAGGGTTTATTCGGCTTTATTCATCTTATTTTGCAGCAATCAAACGACGGTCACGTGATTCTTTCTCCGAGATTGCTCATTACAGGTGCAGAAAGCACACGCTCTAAACCGATGTCAGTGGTGCACATGCGGACCGGTTCGAGCGACCGGTCTGGTGCAAAAATAGCAACAATGGCGCCGCTGGTGCGTTTAACCTAGGCACAGGGCGAGGCGGAATACCAACGGCTCAGCGTTATTGGCCGTACTCAGCAGCCGTTAGTACTCAGCATGACCCAGGCGCATTCCCACAGTACAACCTCAAAAAAACTGTTATGTACTGTTGGCAGTTCAAACCTGGAAGAGTTCGGTGAGTTTGCCCAACGACATGCATTTCGACTTGATCCACAGGGAATCCAAGCAAGGCCAATAATTAGTCACGTCAATCATGTCACGGCTATACACACACGACAGCGAGGGCCTATCGTCCAATTGTGCACACAGCTCACAATGCACGCCAGTCAAATCATTGAAAACAGCACTGAACGCATTGCTTCTGGTGGGGGCCCGGTGTTTAATGGCCGACAGTTTTTTTTTTCTACAGACGCTGATCACAGCCAAATGCTTTTCCTCACAAAGAGACGGCCTCTTGAACAGCGGCAATAAAAGCGAGTTTTTCAGTGCCCTCCGTCCGGTGCCCAAGTACGTGTGCTTCAGTGAAAAGCCAGCTGAAAAGCGTGTTTTGTACAGGCGGGAGAGGGCAGCGTGTGATTGCTGTTGCCGGCACTATTATTGGCGTGGTCTGTGAGCGGCTGCACTAGTTGTGGCGGGGTTGGGTCGCCGGCTGCTGAGGGGCAATTTGGCGGCGATGATTGAGTGGAGCAGCCTATATCTCTCCTGCACAATGAGGCGCTAGACCAAAATAGCTGAAATTCTTTCTCAGGTCACAAACCACGGCACGCGCCGGCTTAGCGCCAGTGCGCACACTCTAACCTCTGCACGCGCGAAAAACGCGGTTTCTGCGGTGTGTGTGTGTGTGTGTGTGTGTGTGTGTGTGTGTGTGTGTGTGTGTGTGTGTGTGTGTGTGAGTGCGCGTGTGTATGTGTGTGCGTGTGTTTGTGTGCGAGCGCCGGGCGGATGTGTGTGTGTGGGTGAGTGTGCGTGTGTATGCGTGTGCACTTGTCAGTGAGTGTGAGTGTGATTACGGTGTGTGAGCGTGCCTGCGTGCGTGTGTGTGTGTTTGCCGGTGTGTGTGTAGCACACAAGTAATTAGTTTGAATACTCTTTACAGAATCCACTGAAACAAAAGACCGGCACCCACTGCTGGCAATGTATCTGTGTGACGTCATAGCCGCAGTGCAGAAGGTGACGGGATTGGAGC
Organism: Semisulcospira habei; assembly: GCA_036245525.1. Taxonomy (NCBI): domain Eukaryota; kingdom Metazoa; phylum Mollusca; class Gastropoda; family Semisulcospiridae; genus Semisulcospira; species Semisulcospira habei. The sequence goes on from BTPG01000006.1 coordinate 212,884,883, forward strand.
GTATTAAAGTCAAATCTCCACCCAGATCTAATGACATTCTGTAGACAGTTTTTTTCTTTTGGCAGCGCTTTCAGAGGGCGCTGTCGCCTCGTCGTTTTTATAACTTTATAACGTCATTTTACAGGCTTCAATTTCCGATCGGGGGGGGGGGGGGGGGGGGGGGGGGAGGGGGGGGGGGGCTCACCGGGCTTGGGCTTTGACCGTCTCCATTTCTTTCTTCTTTTTTTGTGTTTTATCCCCTCATTTGTCCATTTCGGCCAGAGCAAACACAGTAAACACCTCCCCTCACATAGCAAACACTTCCCTCACACAACAAACACTTCCCTCACACAGCAAACACTTCCCTTCACTGACACAGCAAACGCCTCCCCTCACACAGTAAACACCTCCCCTCACATAGCAAACACTTCCCTCACACAGCAAACACCTCCCCGGCCTCACACAGCAAACACTTCCCCTCACACAGCAAAATCTCCCCTCACACAGCAAACACCTCCCCTCGCACAGCAAACACCTCCCTTCGCATTTCAAACACCTCTCGTCACGCAGCAAACGCCTCCTCTAACATAGAAAACACTTCTCCAAAAACGTTTGATCATTGATGCAGAATTGTAAGTCCTCATTGCTCACATTAGCAATAGTATCCATATTATCTAGGTAGTCTGGTTGGATTCAATGAGAAATTCTCACGTTCAGTTTATGCCTGAATTCAACTTCATATGTGACCCTTGGATTAAGTTCATACGTGACCCTGGGATTACCTTCATACGGGACCCTGGGATTAACTTCATACGTGACTCTGGGATTAACTTCATACGTGACCCTGGGATTAACTTTATACGTGACCCTGGGATTAACTTCATACGTGACCCTGGGATTAACTTCATACGTGACCCTGGGATTAACTTCATACGTGACCCTGGGATTACCTTCATACGGGACCCTGGGATTTTTAAGGTTCTTGGCTTAAAGTTCTGTAACCTATATAACCCCTGTGATAGGTTAATAAGTTGCATTTTGAGTAAGCTTAGAATTGTTCTTGTTGTTTTCCCTTTTTAGACAGAGACAAATAAATTTTCCTTTAAGTTTTTCCTTAAGCATATTTTTTAGTTTTGGTTTTGGAAATGACCTTGTAATAATATTGCAGGAATACTTTTTGGTGTAGTTTGTAATATTTGAGTAATTATTTTGGTTCTGATTTTTTACTTCCTGTTGTGGCAATTTCCTTTTTGATAATTCCTCTTCCGCTGCCATTTTCATTGTTTGAGCGGGGACAGAGCATGCACTGACTTCTAGGATGGTAATTCAGGTTGGTAAAGTGCTTTAATTAAGAAATATTGTTGACTTCATTTAGGGATTGCATTAAATTTATAGGATGTATTTCTTTTTATGCGAATTATATTGTGATTCAGGGGATGATATTTATGGATTCCAATGGTACAAGAACTATGTGTATCTTTGTCTCGGCATGTATCTGTGGAATTGGTAATATTTTGGGTGTTTTGACTTTGAGCCATATATTGATTAGTGTTTGTAATTGGATTTTCACCTGCAGTCTTGAATGGGGCTTAAAGGGTGGATTTCTTGGTGTTGGGATGATACAATCGCGCGTAGGGCTGTTGTATTAACCGACATGTATTAAACTTACGGAATAAGTTTAAACAGGGTGATTTGTATAGCTTTGTTGCGCTTGAGCTGCTCGGGCCAGATCAAACAAGCATAACATAGCCCTAATATATTGTGTTTTTGCTGCGAGGGGTTTTGCAGTAAATCGAAGGATCTATTTTGTATTAGGTCCCACGGTGTGCTCAATTAGATGTTCTAGTCTGAATATTTGTAATGGGAAACAACCATTGCTTTTGTTTTATGTTATGGCACCTATATTTCTTTTGTTGTTTATTACAGTGTCCACGGATCGGGTTGCCGTCAGTCTTCTCTCTCATGCTTTATTTTGTCTCTAGTCACTGATGTTTTTGTGTTGCCATACAACCGGTTAATTGAACCTATTATTGATGTTATAGTGGAAATAAATATCTTTTTAAACTATTTGGGAAAACCTTTTGGTATTACTTTCTGAGAGAGGGAATGGGTGTTTATTAAGGATCATCTTTTTCTGAAGAATATGGGTTACAGTTCTCTACAAACATTGATATTACAACTGCTATTAATTATGAGGGCAATTTGGCTGAAAGTCAGCGTGTCTTGTATGTTTGGTCTAAGCCTCGGCTCGCACCATTATGTCAAATTACAGTCATCAAAACGTTGGCAGTGTCAAAGATTGTCCATCTTTTTATACATATCCCGGGATCCTCCGGCACAGTTTTTGACTGACCTTGAGACGATGTTCACGTTCTTGTGGGAACGGGAAATAAAGCAAAAATGAGTAGAGCTGTTGTCTGTCCAGCATACGATAAGCGTGGTTTACGAATGTTAAACATTCTCTCCTTTTTGACAGCTATGAAGGTCGGTTGGCTTAAAAAGGGTCTTCAGCGAATCATACAATTCATTGGTACGGACGACTTTGTTGAATTGCTATCCTATGTTTGGTAACATACAAATGTTTGGTGGTGAATATGCAAACGTTTTAATGCATCACTGTAATAATCAGTTTTGGGCTGATGTCGCCAAACACTACAAAGTTGTTTGTAACAAGTGTGTTCCTGAAAATTTGGGTGAAGTGCTCTCAGAATATATTCATTATAACAAAGGCGTTTTCAGAGACCGAAAAAAACGGTTCATGTCACTGAGTGGAAAGAGAAAGGGATCATTGGAGACATGGCTCTTTATTGTCTTTTGAATCATTTAAATTGTTGCCCCTCGATGTGTCAACACATTTCTTGATGTATTCTGGCATAGCTAGTGCTGTCAGGGTTTACTTAAACTCATTAGTATAGAGCCAGTTATGAACTGTAGTTGTGCAGACAACAAGGCTTGAAACACTATCTTGCAGGGTGGCAGTAAAACTTGCAGCCTTGGTCAAAGCAAGGTCAAAGCCTGTCTGTATTCAGAGTTGGTTCCAAAGCTTTGCTGATGTAATCAATTGCAATTCTGTTTTTTTCAAAAACTTTCAAAACCACATCTGATTCTCAACTGAAGGGTTTCAGGTAAGGTTTTTTTAGCACCGGCTGCTGCCCACAAATCGTTTCTTATTTCTGTGTAAATTGTTCGACTCTGCACTTTGTTTTTGTAAGAATGAAGAAGCAACTCATATTCTCACGTGTTTTGGGACTGCCCTTGTGCACACACCTTTTGGTCTGAATGGGACAGTGGTTGAGAGATAATTGTGGAAAATGTGCTAACTTTGAGTTCACAAAGAATCCTGGTTATATTTGCCACAGCTAAGAACTTAAGTCTGACACTGTCATGGATCTTATGATACTAGTTGCCAAGTTTCATGTCATTACAAGTGCAGGCTACAGGAAACGCTGCCTATTTTAGGGCACTTTATTGCAGTTTTGAGGAACCGCTATCTATGTGAAAAATACCGATTTGGAATCATTGACCAGAGTCATAAATTCCATTGTTAATGGCAGACTTACAGTACACTTTTTGGTGTTAATGTTGTTTTGGGCACCTGCATTTACTGTAGACTCAAACTACCTGCATTTACTGTAGACAGATTAATATAGGGTTAAATGTAAATCTATTACATCTGAATAAGGGTGGAATCATGCAGCGCAAATTTACACTGGCTGAATTCACACTTGGGTGGATTCACAGAGAGTGTATTTTGGCTGGCAAAGTTGACCCTAAGGGCACTAAGAAGACAATCTGGATAATCAGCTGGTATGTGAAATATCACAATAAATCCGATTATCAGCTAATGACGGAGGATGAACCACAAAATGAAGACAAAAATCAGACTGCCAAGATAAATAGCTGGATGAAATGGAGATGGCACAAACTTTGGCCGAGGTGGACACACCAGTGGCTGGGAGGGGCATGTGAGCATGGTGAAGGTGTCAAATCTGACACAACAAACACCTGACATACCAGCTTTCCAGGCTCTTCGGTAACACTATTTCCCATGTATTATACCAGCTTTCCAGGCTCTTCGGTAACACTATTTCCCATGTATTATACCAGCTTTCCAGGCTCTTCGGTAACACTATTTCCCATGTATTATACCAGCTTTCCAGGCTCTTCGGTAACACTATTTCCCATGTATTATACCAGCTTTCCAGGCTCTTCGGTAACACTATTTCCCATGTATTATACCAGCTTTCCAGGCTCTTCGGTAACACTATTTCCCATGTATTGCTGCTGTTGAGATATATGTGCAACTTCACTTTTACTGTTGCAATTTACTGTCCAGGGCAAGTTGATGTAAAAAACAACTGAGTGAAAAATATTTATGACCAATCACACATATCAATACTTTGTCATTTGCGATGCTGACTGCCTTTGAAGTACACTACAAGTTAGTTTGACCACAGTGGACACTAGCTGAAGATCCCATAGTCAGCAAGTGAGAAAATGGTGCTACATAAATATTTGAGGACACCATGCAGAAGGAGGGTGTAGCATGTTTGAAGCTTCACTGCACTGCATTATAATAACATAACACAAACACTTCAGCAATACAACTGTATCACAATTGCATTGCCCTCTTCTGCTTGTTTGCAGGAAATTTTTCTCTAACCAAATGCTGCTTAGGTCCTTTGTGTACTACACGCTGGGGCGCGAAACCTCACAGCTGGAAAACTTCTTCTCCCACAGTCTGCTCCTCTATTGCCCAAAATGGTAAATACTACCTGTCTCACTAAGTTGCAGTAGTTTGGATGTGAAAACAATGCATTCAACAATTTTTTTGGTTACTGTATATGCAGTACTTATCTTTTGTAGTACCATTTTTTCACTAGGCTTTCTTTACATTCCCTGTTGGTAATCATTTCTTTCTTTTATTTGCTTGTATTCATTTGTGGGAGTTTCATGTGAATGGAGAGGAAGAATTAGAGCTGGGATGTGAAACTGCTATGTTGTTCCAAAGTGATAGCCAATTCCACTAGCTGGAACCAACTTTACAGTGCTGTACATGAAACTATACATAAATACTATTGTTCTGTTTACCAGGATGGCTTTCTCGTTTGATGTCTACATGGCACGCAATCAGCCTGTTGTAATAGATTACAATCACCACAAAAACAGAGCAGTTAGAACAGTGCCAATGACGCCCCATACCTCCAGTGGCAGTTATCACGGCATACCAACGAATGGTTAGCCTTTTAGGATCTTGTTCTTCAAGATTACAGCTACATGCCTGGTATGAATTCTGGCGACCTGTTGTGTTGTCATCACTCTCTTTCACACACACACACACACACACACACACACACACACACACACACACACACACACACACACACACACACACACACACACACACACACACACACTCTCTCTCTCTCTCAAGGAGACGGTGAAAAACGCACTACATCTCACCCTCGACACCCCCCCCCCCCCTTCTCCCCCCTTGCGGTACTACGTATGTTGTGTAATGAACATGACTGGAGCTGTAACACCTCATGAAACGCTCCCCAAACCATCTGATGATTTCATTTTCTAAAAAAATCGTTTGCATTTCCTCTTCGAAGAGGCAAACAATTGAAAATTGCTCCATCAGTTGAAATGTTTGGAATCGGGGGTAGGCTAGCTTTTCTTGCAGTAAATTCACACTTATAGCTCAAAATGAATGTTTCTGGTTGCATTTGAAAGAGAAATGATCCTCCTTTTCTTCACGATATTACGGAATTTAAATCATTGGCCTGCGAATGGACGACATGCCGCTGAAACTGGTACAAGTGATTAGTTTAAGGGGTATGAATGCCCTTTTAAATGGTGAAATCAAATTTACCAAGCTCTCGATAAAACGCGAGCAGTGCTTGATAAACAACTCGTCTCGTATGACAATGTTATCGTGCAACTTTCGATTTTGGGGTGTCGCGTTTAAAGGATTGCAATTTAAAGGTAGCGCACAAGTGCGTAAGCTTTTCGTGGTGCCGAGTTTTAAAATCTCAGTTAGCGCATTAGCAAAATATCGTCTTAAAAAAGTAGTAAATTGTGTATGCATAGTGTATGGTCCAGTGAGCGGTTTGACCGACAAAGCGGCAAAGTATATCAAAGCTCTAGCTGGGTCCTAAAATGGTTTCCAAAACAATGTACGGGATGGAACAAAAATACTGAAAGGGGCATAAGACCACGAACTACAAGAGTCGCCGAGGCCCTGTTGTTTCCCCTTGCGCTCGTCTTGTCATTTGGCGTTGGAAGGGAGGTAATCCCCGGAGTTTACCGTTGATGGTAGAACTTGCTGCCCCTGAGTTAAAAACGCGGTGTGCGCTGCACTGGTCGACAGACTGCTAGTGTCACGTGATTCCAGTCACTGGCCAATTGATTGCTCTTGTCAGTTCAGTTCAGTCAAGATGGGATGTGTGCACTCGGAAAGGGCCATACGCGCCCCACCCCAACCCTGCCATGTCAGCGGTCGCCGGTTCTGGCCCGTGTCTAGTAGCTGCATGGCTCTCTCAATCATATCTTCAGTGCCCGCCTAGTCGGCCCATGTCGTGCACTGCAGCCGATCGGCGGCGGCGACCTTGGCTTAAAGTCCTAGAAATACTCCAGAAAAACACGCAAGGCTCGACTGGCGACGTATTCCTCTTGCGGGGACTCAGTTTATTTACTCCTTGTTCATGTTAGCTGCCATTCATCTGTTCTATTTGTTCATGTTAGCTGTCATGGCATCTGTTCTATTTGTTCATGTTAGCTGCCATTCATCTGTTCTATTTGTTCATGTTAGCTGTCATGGCATCTGTTCTATTTGTTCATGTTAGCTGCCATTCATCTGTTTTATTTGTTAATGTTAGCTGCCATTCATCTGTTCTATTTGTTCATGTTAGCTGCCATTCATCTGTTCTATTTATAATAATAATAATAATGAGTATTTATATAGCGCTTAATCTTACTCAAAAGCTCTAAGCGCTTTACAATCTGTACACAAAAATAAAAATACAATGACATATGCACATAACAAACAAAGCACAATGCCCGAACACACCACTTTTACAATAAACTAAACAACAATACATACATAATAATTTATATTCTAATTAACATTCAGTCTAAACAAGGAGGATTGCAGAACTACAACTAAGGCATCAAACACTGGCAGTTATTCAAAGTAAAGCTTGAAGAGGTGAGTTTTCAACGACCTCTTGAAGTCAGAGACAGACTCACTGTTTCTGACCTCAAGAGGAAGTGTATTCCATAACACTGGGGCTTGATAAACAAAAGTGCGCTGACCAAATGTTTTAGTTTGGACAGAAGGTACACACAACTTCCGTTTATCAGAAGAGGAGCGGAGCTCACGAGAGGGTGTATACACATGCAGCAAAGAGGACAAGTATTCTGGGCTGGTGCCTGAAAGGCAGTTAAAACAGATTGACATCACTTTGTATTGAATACGTGAGGACACAGGTAGCCAGTGAAGGGACTTCAAGATGGGTGTGACATGCTCAGTCTTACGGACTCTCACAACAAGCCGGGCTGCATTGTTCTGAATTTTTTGGAGGCGATCAATGAGATACTGAGGGCAGCCACAAAGCAAAGAGTTACAATAATCTAGCTTGGACAGCACAAATGCACAAACTAGTGTTTTAGTGGCTTCCACGGTCAGCAGGTGTCGAACTGAACTAATACGACGAAGTTCCAGATAAGCGGATCTACACACTGCACTGACATGCTGTGACATAGATAACTCGCTGTCAAGTGTAACACCCAGGTTTCTCACACTCGCAGAGAAGCCAATGAGTGTTCCATCCACAGACAATGATGACGGTAAAGGCAGGGACGAAGATAATCTTGGATTAGCTACCAACATTGCTTCAGTTTTGCCATCATTTAACATCAGTTTGTTGGTGGTCATCCATGATTTGACATGGTCAATGCACTGGCTTATACTTTGGACGGCATTCACAGCTCGCTCGACAGTATCACTTTTGTACATCTGCGTATCATCTGCAAATGCATGATGGGAAATGGAGCGACTACAAATCAGGTCGGACAGGGGCTGAACATACAGTAAGAACAATACAGGTCCTAGGACCGAGCCCTGGGGTACACCAAACCGAAGAGGTGATGGCTCAGAACGACAGCCGTCGACAGAAACAATCTGGGATCGTTCAGTCAGGTATGAACTAAACCATGCCAAGACTGTGCCTTCAATGCCAAATACAGATTGAAGACGGCACAGCAAAATTTCATGGTCAATAGTGTCGAACGCACTGGACAATTACAGCAAAGCAAGGACTGTGATCTTACGCTCGTCCAAAGCACAAAGCAGGTCATTGAATATCTTCAGCAAAGCTGTTTCAGTGCTACGATGGGGACGATATGCAGACTGAAATACACTGAACAGACTATTAGAGTTGACATGCTTTAAAGTTTGAACAAGGACAATTTTCTCAAGAATCTTTGATAGAAATGTAAGATTGGAAACTGGGCGATAGTTTTTCAGTACATTTGGGTTTAAAGATGGTTTCTTCAATAGGGGTTTTACAAGTGCAGTCTTGAAGCTTTCAGGAAAAATACCAGTGGAGAGAGAGTTGTTGATGACTTGTGTAATGGCAGGCAACACTTCATCCAGGCACTCGTACAACAAGGGAGTGGGTATGGGGTCTAACTCACAAGTTTTGGGGGCAGTGTTTGTGATCACTTTTCTGACCTCATCCTCTAGCACAGGTTCGAAGGCTGAGAGAGGTTCTCCACTAAAGCGTTTTTCGGTGAACAAAACTGAAGTGGGCATGAGATCCAGAGAATCACGAATTTCGCGGACCTTATCAACGAAGTAATCTGCAAAAAGCTGAGGCAGCTGGCACGGGGGAAATGTAGTGGGAAGAGGTGATGGAGTCTTCTTCACCATAAGCTTATTGGTCACATTATACAATTCTTAGCTTGTTGTGCACTCACTGATCTTCCTGTTGTAAAACGAAGATTTTGCTCCATGAACAATCTCATTTACATGCTTCTTAGAACATGTGTATATCTGCTTGTGAACAGTCAACCTAGTTGAGCACCACATTCTCTCAGCTTGGCGCCGCATCTGCTTAGCCGAACGCAGCTCTTTGCTCACAAACCTATACCACGGGCTGATTGTATGAGCTGACTTTTTACGCTTTGAAGATGGTGCATGATTGTCTAAGACAGTGCGTAAACATGAATCAAACTCCTCGGCACTAGGACTAGGATGGTGAGACAGTGACTGAACGAGGTCAGCCTTGAAGGCTAGTCTGTCAATGGCACGAACATTGCGCACTATGGTAAGCATAGGCACTGGAGGTGGGACTATGGCCCTCAAATGACTTATCACACAGTAATGGTCTGAACATATTGCATCAGAAACCTGTGCTGAGCACAAGATATCATCGTCACATCTATGAAGGATCCAGTCAATAGTATGCCCTTGTCTATGAGTTGGTTTGTCGACAACTTGTGAAAGACTGAACATGTGTAAAATGTCCATGAGTGCAGAGGTGGTGTGGTGCTTCTGATTGTCAAAGTGGATGTTAAAGTCACCAAGGACTATCAGACTGCCAGCAAGAGAATTACAGTGATCGAGAAGATCATGAAATTGATCAACAAACATTGAATCAGTTAGTTTGTTCTTGCGGTTTGGCGGAGGTCTGTAGAGGCACAGAAAATGAACAGTTTTCTGAGTTAAAGCTAAACTGTACAAGCTCAAAAGACTCATTTGTTCATGTTAGCTGCCATTCATCTGTTCTATTTGTTCATGTTACCTGCCATTCATCTGTTCATGTTAGCTGCCATTCATCTCATAAACCAGATAGGTGAGGCTAGCGCTGGCAGAATTGTACACAAACCAAGGGGAATCACAGCGCTGGACAGACAAACAGTTAGATCCCCTGCCCCCGCCTATCAGGCACCCAATGGCCAGCCCACAGAGAAATACGCAGATATAGAACAAGGCGATCATTTCCATCCTCAAAAAGAATGGATCAGGTCTCTTATATAACCAATGTCTTTCTCCGGAACTTAGGAAGTAGGCAGGAGAAACATACATACACAAACATGAAGGTGCGCTACTATATGTGGTCGGGTAAATACCCTGAATCACAGGATTCCCCTTGGTTTGTGTACAATTCTGCCAGCGCTAGCCTCACCTATCTGGTTTGTGAGTATCTATAACTCGAGGCAAATTTGTATCGTTACATTGTTGTGTAATGTTCTGTGCATCTACTGTGGGAAATCAGGGTATTTACCCGACCACATATAGTAGCGCACCTTCATGTTTGTGTATGTATGTTTCTCCTGCCTACTTCCTAAGTTCCGGAGAAAGACATTGGTTATATAAGAGACCTGATCCATTCTTTTTGAGGATGGAAATGATCGTCTTGTTCTATACCTGCGTATTTCTCTGTGGGCTGGCGATTGGGTGCCCGATAGGCGGGGGCAGGGGATCTAACTGTTTGTCTGTCCAGCGCTGTGATTCCCCTTGGTTTGAGTGCCATTCATCTGTTCTATTGTTTATGTTAGCTGCCATGGCATCTGTTCTATTTGTTCATGTTAGCTGCCATTCATCTGTTCTATTTGTTCATGTTAGCTGCCATTCATCTGTTCTATTTGTTCATGTTAGCTGCCATGGTATCTGTGTTCTATTTGTTCATGTTAGCTGCCATTCATCTGTTCTATTTGTTCATGTTAGCTGCCATTCATCTGTTCTATTTGTTCATGTTAGCTGCCATTTATCTGTTCTATTTCGGTTCGATGTTAGCTGCCATTCATCTGTTCTGTTTGTTCTTGTTAGCTGCCATTTATCTGTTCTATTTGTTCATGTTAGCTGCCCATTTATACAACATCAATGCCAACCTGATCAAAGTCATAGCAAACCTTTACAACAAGGCCACTAGCGCAGTCTGCTTCAACGGCAAAATAGGAAACTGGTTTGGCTACAGTCGGAGTCAGACAAGGCTGCTTGCTCTCACCTACTCTTTTCAACATCTTTCTGCAAAAAATCATGACGGACGCTCTGAAAGATCATGAAGGAACTGTCAGTATTGGAGGCAGAACAATCACGAACTTGCGCTTTGCGGACGACATTGATGGCCTTGCAGGAACAGAGAAGGAGCTAGCTCAGCTGGTGGAGAAGCTGGACAGTACAGCCATTGCGTATGGGATGGAAATCAGTGCAGAGAAGACCAAACTGATGACAAATAACACAACAGTGGCACTGACGTCATGATTGGAAGCCCAAAACAGGAAACCGTTAATAAATTCAAATACTTAGGAGCCATTGTGACAGATGAGGGATCAAAACAGAAATACTGGATTGCGCAGTCAACAACAGCACTGACAAGATTGAAGACCATATGGAAGGACAGAAACATCACACTCTGCTCCAAGATCAGACTGATGCGCTCCATAGTCATCTCAGTGTTTTGTATGCCTGCGAGTCATGGACCCTCACAGCAGACTTTGAAAGGAGGATACAAGCCACTGAAATGAGATGTTTTCGAAGGTTGCTTGGCATCTCATACAGAGATCACATCACGAACGAGGAAGTGGGAAGCAGAATCAGGCAAGCCATCGGGCCCTATGAAAACCTATTAGCCATTGTGAAAAAACGCAAACTGAAGTGGTATGGGCATGTCACGCGTTCAGCAGGGCTTGCCAAAACAATCCTGCAAGGCACTGTGCAAGGAGAACGAAGGAGAGGAAGACAGAGAAAAAGATGGGAGGACAATATCTCAGAGTGGACAGGACTGAAGCTGGGCGATACGCTAAGAATGGCAGAGAACAGAGAGGAATGGAGGGAGCTGGTTGCCAAGTCATCAGTGGTACCCCAACGGTCGGCAAGACTACGGGAGATAGATAGATAGATAGATAGACAGATCGACAGACAGACAGAGAGACAGACAGACAGATTAGATAGACAGACAGACAGACAACTGCCCATTCATCTGTTCCGGCCTGGCCGCGCGTCATCCGCCCTTTCATATGACAGTTTAGTGACCGCTGGGAATACGAAGCAAAGAGAACAAAAGCTTTTCCTTACGGCTTCCCGTATGCGCGTCCAGACAGTGATACGACTGGTATCTAGCGACAATTCCCCGACCTCGCAGAGACAGTGATACGACTGGTATCTAGCGACAATTCCTCGACCTCACAGAGACAGTGATACGACTGGTATCTAGCGACAATTCCCCGACCTCACAGAGACAGTGATACGATTGGAATCTAGCGACAATTCCCCGACTGTTACGTGGTGGAGTTGTAGTCGAAGTATGATAAACACACTAGACACACACACGTAGAGTTCTTTAAAATAAACCTCGTTCAGCTGCAATCCGTCATACGTGGCTTAAGGATGTAGACAATACTGGAGTAACAGTTCCAACAATATTTAATTCAGCGATGCGATATCCACACAATAATGCACTTTCAAATGCACAAACTACTGATACAAAGTCTCTTCTGCGATGTCCACACTACGACACAAAGTTTCTCATACACAGCGTCTCTCGCAATAAACTACGTGTCTCTACAACTGACAAAGCAAGACAATGTACTAACGGGCTTTCCTAGCGCCCTCCTTATAAATACTATCAAATTCCAGAATCTTCTACGGAAAACATACAACTCAAACCAATCAGAACGAAACACGCAGCCGAAACTCATTAACATGAACTTTCCAGAAAAAACTATAACAGGCTACAAAAACACGGCTGCTTACTTCAGCTCTAAATTCTAGCGTATAATTAAGTCACATAAAAGTATGGTAACCCTATCACCACGTTCCATGATAGCTCAAAAAGGTACGAGAACATTCCCAAAACAAAATAAAGGCTGCTCACTACACGCGCACAGGAAAACAAAAAGTAGCGAAAATGTTGCGATGTCAACTAACCGACGTGACACTTTCGAGGCCACTAGACAGTGCGACCTTTCTAGAACGTTCCGGACTAAACTTAACAAAACGAAATCGGCTCTACTCACGAACAAAAGAAAATCTTACTAAAAAGACACGTGAATCGTAACCAAGATAGCTCAAATAAACATCGGATCGTTACCTACGATCAACACACGCACGCTCTCACAGGATAACACAACCACAATCGTAACACCGACCTCACAGAGAAGTCCGAGAAACAAGGCAAAAGCCATCGTGAAGGCTTAGAGAGCCGCACCAAGGACCGGTGTGCGTAGTGAAGAACTATAACCACGCTGGATCTAGAAGAGACAACCTCGAAAATAAACCCCAAGCCTATGGTGGACATACGTGCCTATGGGCTGAATGGCTGTGGGGATAGGCTGAAGGCTGTGGGGATAGACTGAAGGCTGTGGGGATAGGCTGAACGGCTGGGGGGGGATAATCTGAATGGCTGGGGGGATAGGCTGAATGGCTGGGGGAGGGGGGGTAGTCTGAATGGCTGGGGGGTAGGCTGAATGGCTGTGGGAATAGGCTGAATGGCTGGGGGGATAGGCTGAATGGCTGTGGGGATAGGCTGAACGGCTGGGGGGATAGGCTGAATGGCTGGGGGGATAGGCTGAATTAGTTAGTTAGTTAGTTATTTGGGTTTAACGCCGAGCAGGCGACTAAGGCCATCTCACGGCGGGGATAGGCTGAATGACTGGGGGGTGTAGGCTGAATGGCTGTGGGGATAGGCTGAATGGCTGTAGGGATAGGCTGAATGGCTGTGGGGATTAGCTGAATGGCTGTGGGGATTAGCTGAGTGGTTGTAGGGATAGGCTGAATGGCTGTGGGGATAGGCTGAATGGCTGTGGGATAGGCTGAATGGCTGTGGGGATAGGCTGAATGGCTGTGGGGATAGGCTGAATGGCTGGGGGATAGGCTGAATGGCTGTGGGGATAGGCTGAAAGGCTGTGGGGATAGGCTGAATGGCTGTGGGGATAGGCTGAATGGCTGTGGGGATAGGCTGAATGGCTGTGGGGATAGGTTGAATGGCTGTGGGGATATGCAGTCGCGAACGTTTACAGTCTGGTCGTAGGCGGTTCGGCACCAGGCTGCTGGACTCCGTGCATGGACATCCATTGCTCCTTCACTGGTAAGAGGCTCTGCCAGTGTGACCGATGTATTCCTCATATGTAAACAAACATATTTGGATATTAACAATTCAAGATCTCGCCAGCGCAACAGGGATCGTGCACAGGCGGGACATGTGGTAGGGTCCCCAGAACGAAAGAAAAGAGATAAAAGAAAAGCCTGCGGAAAGAGAAGGTCTTGCCGCGCCGGGGCGCTGCATGACTAAGGCACAGCGCCTGACACGGAAACATTTCAGGATTTGCTGATGATCTGTACCAGGGCTATCAGGAGCGGAACAGTGCTGGAAAGATTGGCCTGTCACTTGGACGTTCTCTGCCTACAGGAGACGAAAACAAATCAAGGGAAGCTAATGGAGCTAAGAGTGGTGCTACAGCGGCACGAGGGACGTGGTACAGCCATAGCAATCCCACCGAATCTCCAAAACATGGCGTCAACCATTTTGGACAGTAGGGTCTTTTGAGCTCCAAGGCTAACGATTACAAAAAGCAGGCGAAAGACACGTAAAAACTAATATTTTTGCAAAAAAAAAAAAAAAAAAAAAAAGGAGTAAAAACCTCGACTTCTGGAGGAAATCAGATAGTGACAGTGACGTAAAAGCAGCAATTTCGTCACCACGCAGACACGTGAGCTAGGGCATGATTGAAAACGTTTCATTTCCTCTCTTTCTCTCTCTGTCTCCCTCTGTCTATGTCTCTGTCTCTCTCTCTCTGTCTCTCTCTCTCTGTCTCTCTCTCTCTCTCTCTCTCTCTCTCTCTCTCTCTCTCTCTCTCTCTCTCTCTCTCTCTCTCTCTCTAACGGCAAGCGTGAAAAATGGCACATGTGCTAACTGCTTCTTCCGTTCAGAAATAAAGTTTCATTTCATTTCATTTCTCTCTCTCTCTCTCTCTCTCTCTCTCTCTCTCTCTCTCTCTCTCTCTCTCTCTCTCTCTCTCTCTCTCTCTCTCTCTGTCTCTCTCTCTCTCTCTCTCTCTCTCTGTCTCTGTCTCTCTCTCTCTCTCTCTCTCTGTGTGTGTGTGTGTGTGTGTGTGTGTGTGTGTGTGTGTGTGTGTGTGTGTGTGTGCTCGTGTTTGTTTGTGTGCCGTTGTGGGTGTTTGTGTGAGTGGCGCGTGCGCGTGCATGCGTGTGTGCATGTGTGTGTGTGTGATGAGTGTTATTATTTTTTCTGTAGTTAATGATGCTATTGGGTTTTGTATGTAAATATATTTTTATAGTTTTCCCTTTTTTATGCTATAGATGTTAGCAACGGCAGGTTTGTAAAATGACGATTTGTTTAATGTCAAAACTTTTTACCGTTGAAAAATAAAGTTTCATCATCATCATCATCATCATCATCATCTCTCTCTCTCTCTCTCTCTCTCTCTCTCTCTCTCTCTCTCTCTCTCTCTCTCTCTGTGTCTCTGTCTGTCTGTCTGTCTGTCTGTTTCTCTCTCTCTCTCTCTCTCTCTCTCTCTCTCTCTCTCTCTCTCTCTCTCTCTCTCTCTCTCTCTCTCCCTCTCTCTCTGTGTCTGTGTCTCTGTCTCTGTCTCTCTCTCTCTCTTTCTCTCTCTCTCTCACACACACACACACACACACACACACACACACACACACACACACACACACACACACACACACACACACACACACACACACACACACACAAACACACCGACGCACTGTCAGAAAACCACGCGGGTCTGCTGTAGTTTTTCATGTATCATGACTCCAACAGATTATAGCAAGACTGAACTGTACCGTGAATTTTTTTTTTTCACCATTTGCCTCAAGTCTAGAAATTCTTACGTAAATGCTAAAATTACGTCATGACAAATGAAGTTTAAAAAAAAACAAACAAACAACTAATGACGCGTGTGCACTGTGCCCCTGACAGCGAGCACAGCTCTCATACAGAGGTGACTTTGTGGATTATGGTTCAACCCATCTTTAGTTTGCACGTGCACAGCAAATGACCTTGGAAGGGTCAAGGTCATTCGCCTCGCAGGCTGAGTGTTCCTGAGCTCTGACTATGGGTGTGATTTCTCTATGGATGGAATGACTGTACGTTTGTGATTTTTGGCAAGCTGAGTCAGGATGTGTCAACTTGTGTTGCGATTTCTCCATCCTAGGCGACTTTAACTTCCATTTTGAGGACAATACTGACTGCCAGGTGAGCCGTCTGAAAACTATGCTGAGCGATCACAATCTGGCACAGCTTGTTGGCGTCCCTACACATAAGCGCGGCCACACACTTGACTGGGCGGTGGTCCGTAGCGAGGGCAGCATGTTGTCCCTTAAAGCAGTGCAGGACTATCCAGGTCTTTCCGACCACAGTGTCGTCGCCTGCACTATTGCAGTTACCAGACCTCGCCCCCGTAAACGACTCTGACGTCACGAAACATTCGCAATATTTCGTCCGCTGATTTGTAGGCCGATGTAAAGGAGATGGCAGCAGCTACAGATGTGTGTCAGTCACCTTCATTGGAGCCTGAGCAGCTCGTGGACGCCTACAACAACGGGCTTCGACAGGTGCTCGATGGACACGCCCCGTCTGTGACCAGGCTGGTGAGGGACCGACCATCCGCCCCGTGGTTATCCGATGACGTCAGAGAAGCTCGCCGCCGACGGAGACGCGCGGAGCGTCATTGGAGACGGACTGGTCTGACTGTCCACAGACAGATCTACGTGAATCAATGAATCAATGAATCTTTATTTTACAACGGTGAAGATATTAACACAGTCAGTGACTATATCATTTTTCGTACCTGCCGTTGCTAAAACTACGACTAAGTACAAAATATACATAAAACAGGGACATCAAAGCACAGTGATACAAAATATACAGTCCACTGAATACAAACACACGCATGCACGCACAAACGCACACACGCGTGCGCGCACACACACACACACACACACACACACACATGCATACACACACATACATACACGCGCACATACACATGATAGTTAGAATATACACGTACATTCGTGTGTTTACGTTTAACTAGATATTATTATTTAAGTGATGTCAGGTATCTATAAAGACTTGTCTTGAAACGAGATAATGTCGGCGTGGCTTTAACGTCATGTGGGAGTGAGTTCCACAGTGTGGAACCCGCAAATGACAAAGTGGATTTAATAAATCTATTCGGGGTTTTGGAACAATATAAAGACCCCTCATATTCCCACAGCAGGAATCTGATTTTTTAAAAACAGATCTATTAAATATTCTGGAGCGATATGGTTCCACACTTTAAACATCAGTACCCTTTTGTTAAATTTAAAGTGATTTTGAAGGGGTAGGAATCCAGTTTTTGAGTTTTTCCTCGGTTGTCAAGTGCGGGTCGGGAAGAATTAATTTTTCCATTCTCCTTTGTAGAGAATTAAATCTTTTTAAGTGGACATCACTGCAACAATCCCACACCGTCGATGCGTAGTTTATATGTGACATGATGTGTGCATTACTGAACAATTTTCTGGTTTCACTATCTGTGAAATACTTTAATTTCGATAACTTAAAGACATTTCTAGAGACCGTTTTACATACATTGTCAATGTGCATCTGCCACCTGAGCTGATTATCAATTGTAACCCCCAATAAACGATGTTCGGCTACATGTTCTATGATGTCGTCGCCGAGTGATAGATTACGCTTTAATGGTTTCAACTGATCCTTTTGGCGTGTTGCAATAATCACAGATTTTGTTTTAGTAGGATGCAGAATCATAGAGTTGACTTTACACCATGCTGCTATATCATCGAGACTTTGTTGAAGGCCGTTTTCAACTACAATTATGTCTTTGTTAGCTGTGTGGATTGAGGTATCATCGGCGAACATATCACACTGTGCTGCTTCGCAGGTTAGACTTAGAGGTAGGTCATTGATGTAAATACAAAATAAAAGAGGACCTAAGATTGACCCCTGCAGAACTCCGAGTTTTACATCTTTAGTAGAAGAGTAGGCTCCATTTACAATTACTTTCTGCTTCCTGTTTTCGAGGTATGACGTAAACAACGAAACAGCCATGTCGTTTCGAAGATAATGCTTAAGTTTAGAAATCAATATTGGTTCACTAAGTCGAAAGCCTTTTTAAAGTCAAGATAAATTACACCTGTCAGCTGCGAATTATTCATATTTGAAAGCCATGTGTCTGTTAGTCTGCTCAGAGCCGTTTGACATGAGTGCCGAGGGCGAAATCCTGACTGAGACGAATGGAGCAACTTTCGTGATTCTAAGTAGTCAGACAGGTGTTTATGTATATGCCTTTCGAGGGGTTTAGATAATACTGACAGCAGAGAAATGGGTCTATAGTTGTTAGGGTCAGTACGATCTTTTGATTTTGGCAGTGGAACGACTTTTGCGACTTTAAGGTCTGTAGGGAATACATTGTTTTGAATACATAAGTTGTAAATATAAGTAAGGATCTCTACGATGTATGATACAGACAACTTTAATATTTGTGAGCTAATATCATCATGTCCGGAGGATTTTTTTAATTAGCTAAGTCACTAATTAATTTGCCCACTTCGTGCACAGCAAGTGTGCGGATATTAAATGGTGGTGTGCCAGTTGTTTTTCTGTTGCAGAAATTAACTAAGTAATCTGAGCATATGTCAGCCTCTGTATCGCGACTAAGAGTAATTATCAAATCCGTAACAGACAGAAAATGTCCGTTGAATGTGTCGGCGGGGAGATTACTAGGGATGGTTGTTGACCTACTACTATTGCCTCGGGTGGTCGAATTTAGTACCCGCCACACTGCTGACACATCTTTGTTGTCCTTGACAGTGTTGCGGATAAAGTCTTTCCTCGCGGCTAAGCACCATTGATCTCACACGGTTTCGCTGCTTTTTAAATTCATCAAAGTTCTTTTCTCTTTTTAGGTCATTTCGCACCGACATAGCATGCATTATTTCTTTTGTCAACCAAGGGGGAAGTATCTCACTCTTTACTCTTTTTGTTCTAATCGGCGCATGTCTGTCTAATACTCCAAGGAATAAACTGTACCAAGTGGACAGCGCAATATTTGGATCATCTGCGAGAAGGACCTCGTCAAAAGGAGTTTAACTGAGATCATGTAGAAAGGCATTACGATTGAAATGCTTAAATGACCTGTAGGTTGTTGTAGTATGACTATGTTTCTTTAATTTGGGGAGTTTTACAGACCAGCAACAAATCACGGGGCAGTGGTCACTAACACTAAGATCTGAAACACTAACATCGGTCACGGCCTGCGGTTTGTTTGTATAGACATGGTCAACGAGCGTAGAGCTCTTGGCGGTAATTCTGGTGGGGGATTTAACTAGCTGTACTAGGCCAAATAAAGAAGATGCAGTTTCCCATGCGGGATGGGGTTTAATCATGTCTATATTAAAGTCACCTAGAAGAATGACGTCTTTTTGCCCTTTACAAACTTTGTCTAGGTTAGTAGAAAAATTGTCATACCAGTCGAACGTAGACGCCGGATTGCGGTAAAGAAACCCGACAAATGACGGTGAGCAATGCGGGCTCTTGACCTCAATCCACACACACTCTACTTCAGCCGTTTCTAAGTCTTTACGCCTACGGACTAAGTGTTCAATGGAGTGATGAACGTATACAGCAATGCCTGTTTGACCGTGACAGGAGGAATCTCTTCTCATGATACTAAAATTATGAATTTTCACGGCATCATCACTGATGTTTGAATTTAGGCGTGACTCGGTAAGGCCGAAAATGTCGAACGGTGTGGGACTGTTAAGGAACGCTGACAGGTCAGATATCTTATTATAAAGATGAAAAACGTTGAGATGACCCACTCGTAATTTTTGTTCTTTTTGTTTGCCTCTAGCCATGAGTATTTCGCTAACAGTTGTATTTTGTTTCACAATGAAACAACTACAATGGCGGTGGTTGAGCAAACGTCAATCAAATATGTAAAGCCAATGTAAAAGGAAAACAAAACAATCAAAGAAAACAAATTTTTAAAAAGAGTATAAAATACAAAATCTGATGATCAAACGTTCCGGGATTATAAAAGCTCAGCGCCCACAGCTGAAGTTTATACGGGAAGTATCAATGTCCGTACCCTGAAGGAGCAATGTCAAAATGCTCCACGTCTGTTTAGTAAATGTTTGTGCTGCCGCGGATAAGTACATGCAATGACGACGAAAACAGAACTTACGCCGCGCACCCACAATAAAACGTGAAAGTGAGAACCGAAGTAACAGCGGTCATACAGTCTGCCAGGAGACAGTTCTACCAGGACAGGATCGACTCCAGCTCGTCGTCCAAGCAACTCTTTTCAGTCTTCAGTGAGCTGCAGGGCAAGCCCCGTACCACGCCCCTTCCGACGGATGTGCCAAGCTATGTCCTTCCACAACGATTCTGTCACTTTTTCTCGGATAAGATTAAGCACATCCGCTCTGAACTCTCATGTTCATGTGATCCCCCTACTTTTGGTGTGTATAATGGCCCTTCACTGTCTCGTTTCGAGCCAGTGACTGAGCAGGAGATCCACGAACTTATTATGAAGTCACCATCAAAGAGCTGTGTGCTTGATCCCTTGCCCACGTCCCTCATAAAACAGTGTATCGATGATCTCCTCCCTCTGATTACCACCATAGTTAATACCTCTCACTCTACAGGTGCTGTGCCGACTCAGTTTAAACATGCTGTTGTGACACCACTCTTGAAAAAGCCTGGACTGGACCCAAACGACTTGAAGCATTTTAGACCTGTCTCTAACCTTCCGTTTATTTCAAAGATTTTGGAGAAGGTTGTTTTGAAACAGCTACAGAGCCATTTGTCTGGAAACGGTCTGTTAGAAATGCATCAGTCGGCATACAGAAAGGATCACAGCACGGAGACTGTTGTGCTGAGCGTCCTGGATGGTCTGCTAGTGAAGACAGACAAGAGACTTGTCTCTCTCATTGCTCTGCTGGACCTCAGTGCAGCATTCGACACGCTCAATCATTCTGTTTTGCTGAAGAGGTTATAGGTGACCTTTGGCATCCGTGGTACCGCCCTGGCCTGGTTCACTTCATACGTTAAGGATCGTTCTCAGGCTGTTATTGTTAATGGCCAGCTATCTGCTTCTAGTCTTTTGTTGTGTGGAGTCCCTCAGGGCTCCGTATTAGGGCCTGTTTTGTTCACTCTATATGCACAACCTCTGTCTGATGTAATTGCCGCCCATGAGTGTGATTTTCACAAGTATGCTGACGATACAGAATTGTCAAGAAGTAGCGCGCCTAGCCATTTCAGCTCCGCTAAGATGAGCGTACAGTGTTGTATAGACGACGTCCTGTCCTGGATGACTAGCAACAAACTTAAGCTTAACACTGACAAAACCGTCATGCCTGTTGGCTCTCAGTCTCGCCTTAGTCTGATTGACGGCGAGTTCGCAAACATTGGTGGCTGCAGCGTTCCCTTCCAGAACTGTGTCAAATATCTGGGTGTGAAGATTGATTCGACGCTCTCCATGCATGATCATACCAGTAGCGTCTGCCGAGCTGGTTTCCTTGAGCTGCGCAAAATTTCTTCCCTCAGACCGTATCTCACAGAAAGTGCGGCGTCAAGACTTGTAAATGCATTCATTACGTCCAGGCTCGATTGTTGCAATTCCGCACTGGCAGGTTTACCGGCAGATCAGATTTCACGCTTGCAGGTGATTCAAAACAATGCGGCGCGTCTCATCTTGAAGAATTGAAAGAGAAACCACGTTAGGCCTCTACTGAAGCAGCTGCACTGGCTGCCAGCACAAAATTGCAATTTTCGCCTATCGGCATTTTGACGGATCTCTCCCGCCGTACCTTTCTGACAAGATGTCTGTTTATCAGCCATCACGCACCCTCCGTTCCTCCAGTGTAAAACTTAAAAAAATCCCGAAACTTAACATGAAAACTGTCGGGGCGTTCTTTCACCTTTTTAGCCCCAAGTGTTTGGAACTCGCTGCCAACTGAAATGCGGAAGCTGCCCACATTGTCACAGTTCAAAGCTCACTTAAAGACTTCTCTTTTCTGTCGGACATTTAACACTTAGCTCATCTTTAGCTAACTGTTGACTGCCTTTTATTCTGATCCTAGAGGAAGTGAATGTAAGGTGGTTGGAAGGGCTGGGGTGGTTTAAAGTAGTGTATAATCGTGCGTGTGTCTGAGAGAGAGGGTGTGCTGTTGTGCATGCGCAGTGAGTCCAGTGTTTTCCTGGAGAACAGCGCTATACAAGAACTATGTATTATTATTATTATTATTATTATTATTATTATTATTATTATTATTATTATTATTATTATTATTTTAAGTCTCTTCTATTTATAGAAGGGACCTTTTAGGATGGGACGCATGCGATTGATGTCATAGGCGGACAAGACTCAGACTTTGACAGTGAAGTAACAAGATAATAATTGCGTGTAAGTCGGTTGACCAATATTAGAGTCCGTAATTTTCTATATATTTTCTTGACATTTTGGATATAGCTAGTTTAAAGAAAGGCATTGTATGAGTTCGTTAGCCAGCTTTGTACCTGTTCATCATTTTCCCAAAACATAATTCATTAACATAATTCATTAACATAATTCATAGCAGAAAAAAGGTAAAACGTACAAATCCTCTGCTTCTGGAAAAGAATCAGACAGTGACGATGATGTTTAAAATAGGAGGGACGCCAAGCGTTTTACATTGGTATGCGCTTGGTATGCGCTTGGTATACGCTTAGTATGCGCTTGGTATGCGCTTGGTATATGCTTGGTATGCGCTTGGTATGCGCTTGGTATGCCCTTGGAATACGCTTGGTATGCGCTTTGAATACGCTTGGTATGCGCTTGGTATACGCGCTAAACGAACAGGGGCGTGTACACGCAGCGAACAGAGGAAACACAGCCGCAGGACTAAATAGCAGAAGATAATTTATTTGGAAAAAAGTCGTGTTAGCTGCCTGACTGGCAAATACGCTATTGTTTATTTTGACGTCATAAAGAAAAAGGCCTGACGTCATAAAGAAAAGGCCTGACGTCATAAAGAAAAAGGCCTGACGTCAATTTTGTGGACGTGACGCCATAACGAGATTTCACTTCTTTACAGTAGACGACAATGGTTGCAATGAGACCGCCGTCTACTAAATGCGGAGAGTGACGGCTGTGTACACCAATGCATCTACTATGGTTGTTCTTTACGTGTGGGGGTCTTCAGTATGTTATTGGCAACATCAAACCAGGGTAGGTGGGCGGAATTAGATCTCCGTTCAGTGTTTTCTAGACACATCGTATCCCCCGAAAGTCCCACTCCGGCCGGAGTTACCCTCTGCCCTGCATCACTTTAGATTATTTTTGTGTTTTGTCTGTAAAGTTTTTTTTTTTTTGTGTGGGCTAAAAAGCTAAAGACACATACATGTATTACTAATTGAGCACAAGTAACTTGGGTTTTTTATTGTTTTTTTTTTTTTTTTAAATGTCTTCCTATTGCACAACCGTATTGTATAAGGGAGTAAATAGAGCAATGTTTAATTTCTACGAAATCTTTCGCAAAAGTTCCGTGAAGAGTAAATGCTGTCTCCCCATCTGACTGTAACAATGATGGTGTTACTGTGACCACGGTGGTTTTACTGTGACAGTGATGGTGTTAATGCGACAGCGGTGTGTACTGTGATAGTGGTGTTGTTACCTTGACAGTGGTGTTGTTACTGAGACAGTAGGGTTGTTACTGTGAAAGTGGTATGCTACTGTGACAGTAGTGGTGTTACTGTAACCGTTGTGGAGTTACTGTGACCACGGTGTTGTTACTGTGACAGTGGTGGTATTAATGTGACAGTGGTGTGTCACTGTGGCAGTGGTGGTGTTACTGTGAAGGCGGTGATGTGTCCACAAAGGGCAATTGCTTCCGGTGCATGTAGTAACTTTTCCGCCATAAATAGTTTAAAAAATGTCCTTTTTTGCAATTTTTTTAGGGTGTAAAACTTCAATTTTGTGCCTTTTTTGACGTTTTGAGCAACAAAAGGCATGACAGGTGGTGTGAAAAGAGCAAAATCTGGGTAATTTTAGTCGACCTAGTGTGTTCATGGGAGCCTAATTGGGGCATGTGCACGGCATGCATGCGACAGTTTTGTCATGGGGTTCTTAGTGCATTTGAGTGTTGTGAAAAACGCTAACTCTTAATTTTTTAAAGAATTGCTGAAAATGTTTCTCCTGTGATGTGCTTCGCGTGGATTTTTTGTTTTGGCAGAAAGGTTCTTCGTTCATAGTTTTATGCTGCAAGAGGCTAACAGATAACAGTGTGTGAAAAGGGGGCGTAACCTAATTGCCCTGCGTGGCCTGTTACTGTGACAGTGGCGTGTTAACGTGACAGTGGTTGTGTTACTGTGACCTCGGTGCTATTGCTGTGACAGTGGTGGTATTACTGTGACAGTGGCTCTGTTAATGTGACAGTGGTGATTTTACTGACAGTGGCGGTGTTAATGTGTCTGTGTGTATTACTGTGATAGTGCTGGTGTTACTGTGACAGCGGTGGTGTTACTGTGACAACGGCGGTTTTACTGTGACAGTGATGATGTTACTGTGGCAGTGTCGGTGTTGCTGTGACAGTGGTGGTGTTACTGTGACAGTGGTGATGTTGCTGTGACAGTGGTGTGTTACTGTGAAAGTGGTGGTGTAACAGTGGCGTTGGTGGTGTTACTGTGACAGTGGTGATGATGATGATGATGATGATGATGATGATGATGATGATAATGATGGCAGGCTCCGTGAGGACCAAACGTTGACGCGGCGCTTGGAAAAGCGGCTGTCCAGCCTGTGGGAGGCACTGTCCATTTACCAGACTGTTGTGTCCGTGCGTCCTTCAGACCAGGTGCTGGCCAGCTGCTGCCGCACCGCCTCTCGCACGCCTCACCTTGACCTACTTTTTACCGTCGGACGGCACGTGCACTCATGGTTCAAATATGCAACAGGTAGGCAACCACTAGGTTACATTGCTGTAGTGGATAGAATGAGCGTCACATTGCTGTAGTGGATAGAATGAGTGTCACATTGCTGTAGTGGATAGAATGAGCGTCACATTGCTGTAGTGGATAGAATGAGCGTCACATTGCTGTAGTGGATAGAATGAGCGTCACATTGTTTAGTGGATATAATGAGCGTCACATTGCTGTAGTGGATAGAATGAGCGTCACATTGCTGTAGTGGACAGAATGAGCGTAACATTGCTGTAGTGGATAGAATGAGTGTCACATTGTTTAGTGGATAGAATGAGCGTCACATTGTTTAGTGGATAGAATGAGCGTCACATTGTTTAGTGGATAGAATGAGCGTCACATTGCTGTAGTGGATAGAATGAGCGTCACATTGTTTAGTGGATAGAATGAGTGTCACATTGCTGTAGTGGATAGAATGAGTGTCACATTGCTGTAGTGGATAGAATGAGCGTCACATTGCTGTAGTGGATAGAATGAGCGTCACATTGTTTAGTGGATAGAATGAGTGTCACATTGCTGTAGTGGATAGAATGAGCGTCACATTGCTGTAGTGGATAGAATGAGCGTCACATTGCTGTAGTGGATAGAATGAGCGTCACATTGCTGTAAGGATAGAATGAGTGTCACATTGCTGTAGTGGATAAAATGAGTGTCACATTGCTGTAGTGGATAGAATGAATGTCACATTGCTGTAGTGGATAGAATGAGCGTCACATTGCTGTAGTGGATAGAATGAGCGTCACATTGCTGTAGTGGATAGAATGAGCGTCACATTGTTTAGTGGATAGAATGAGCGTCACATTGCTGTAGTGGACAGAATGAGCGTCACATTGCTGTAGTGGATAGAATGAGTGTCACATTGTTTAGTGGATAGAATGAGCGTCACATTGTTTAGTGGATAGAATGAGCGTCACATTGTTTAGTGGATAGAATGAGCGTCACATTGCTGTAGTGGATAGAATGAGCGTCACATTGTTCAGTGGATAGAATGAGTGTCACATTGCTGTAGTGGATAGAATGAGTGTCACATTGCTGTAGTGGATAGAATGAGCGTCACATTGCTGTAGTGGATAGAATGAGCGTCACATTGTTTAGTGGATAGAATGAGTGTCACATTGCTGTAGTGGATAGAATGAGCGTCACATTGCTGTAGTGGATAGAATGAGCGTCACATTGCTGTAGTGGATAGAATGAGCGTCACATTGCTGTAGTGGATAGAATGAGTGTCACATTGCTGTAGTGGATAGAATGAGTGTCACATTGCTGTAGTAGATAGAATGAGTGTCACATTGCTGTAGTGGATAGAATGAGCGTCACATTGCTGTAGTGGATAGAATGAGCGTCACATTGCTGTAGTGGATAGAATGAGCGTCACATTGTTTAGTGGATCGAATGAGCGTCACATTGCTGTAGTGGATAGAATGAGCGTCACATTGCTGTAGTGGATAGAATGAGCGTCACATTGCTGTAGTGGATAGAATGGGCGTCACATTGCTGTAGTGGATAGAATGAGCGTCACATTGCTGTAGTGGATAGAATGAGCGTCACATTGTTTAGTGGATAGAATGAGCGTCACATTGCTGTAGTGGATAGAATGAGCGTCACATTGTTTAGTGGATAGAATGAGTGTCACATTGCTGTAGTGGATAGAATGAGCGTCACATTGCTGTAGTGGATAGAATGAGCGTCACATTGTTTAGTGGATAGAATGAGCGTCACATTGCTGTAGTGGATAGAATGAGCGTCACATTGCTGTAGTGGATAGAATGAGCGTCACATTGCTGTAGTGGATAGAATGAGCGTCACATTGCTGTAGTGGATAGAATGAGCGTCACATTGCTGTAGTGGATAGAATGAGCGTCACATTGCTGTAGTGGATAGAATGAGTGTCACATTGCTGTAGTGGATAGAATGAGTGTCACATTGCTGTAGTGGATAGAATGAGTGTCACATTGCTGTAGTGGATAGAATGAGCGTCACATTGCTTTAGTGGATAGAATGAGCGTCACATTGTTTAGTGGATAGAATGAGCGTCACATTGTTTAGTGGATAGAATGAGCGTCACATTGCTGTAGTGGATAGAATGAGCGTCACATTGCTGTAGTGGATAGAATGAGCGTCACATTGTTTAGTGGATAGAATGAGCGTCACATTGCTGTAGTGGATAGAATGAGCGTCACATTGCTGTAGTGGATAGAATGAGCGTCACATTGCTGTAGTGGATAGAATGAGTGTCACATTGCTGTAGTGGATAGAATGAGTGTCACATTGCTGTAGTGGATAGAATGAGTGTCACATTGCTGTAGTGGATAGAATGAGCGTCACATTGCTGTAGTGGATAAAATGAGCGTCACATTGCTGTAGTGGATAGAATGAGTGTCACATTGCTGTAGTGGATAGAATGAGCGTCACATTGCTGTAGTGGATAGAATGAGCGTCACATTGCTGTAGTGGATAGAATGAGCGTCTTATGAATAGAACTTACCCCTAAGCGATATTACGTTCCCTGATAGAGGGAATTTCCAAAAATAAATACATGGCACAGTTTGCTTGATGGATGTCATAGCTTCCCCTAACACAGGCTGATTCCCCTGTCAGAGAAAACATCCAACGATATATACATGGCACTTTTACTTGATGGATGTCAAAGCTTCCCCTAACACAGGCAGATTCCCCTGTCAGAGAGAACATCCAACGATATATACATGGCACAATTTGCTTGATGGATGCCATAGCTTCCCCTAACACAGGTAGATTCCCCTGTCAGAGAGAACATCTAACGATATAAATACATGACACTTTTACTTGATGGATGTCATAGTCCAATTTCCAATC
>BTPG01000006.1:212917709-212922709 GCA_036245525.1 Semisulcospira habei
TGTGGTACTCCGTGCTCTATCACCCCTTCAGGTGAGTTTTTACCATTCACGTAGACATACTGCGTACGCCCATGCAGATATGACGTAAGGAAGGCAAGTGTGTCTGCGCTTAGTTGATAGACATTAAGTTTTTGAACTAAAGTTTCATGATTGACGAGGTCAAATGCTTTTGAAAGGTCCAAAAATACTGCTCCAGTCATTTGACTGCTATTTATGGCAGTAAGCCATCTGTCAACAAGGTGTACCAATGCTGTGTGACAGGAGTGTTTCCGCCGAAAGCCAGATTGTAATGGATGTATGAGTTTGTGTTTTTCTAGAAAATGTTGTAAGTGTGTGTGAATGTGTCTTTCTATCGGTTTCGACAGTGTTGACAGTAGCGAAATGGGCCTGAACTTGTTAGGGTCGGCAAGGTCTTTCGTTTTAGGTAGTGGGATCACTTTGGCTGTTTTTAGAGAAGATGGAAATATCCCCTGCTTTATGCAAAGGTTGTATATATATGTCAAGGTATCTAAAATATACGGTAGGGCCATTTTCAGAACTGAGCTACTAATACCATCATGGCCAGACGTACGTTTGTTCTTTAAGTACGAGATGGATTTTCCCACGTCGTATATCGTTAACAGCGGAATGCTGAATGACGTGTCAGGGTCCAGCCGTTCTGCACAAAACGTCTTTAGCTTTTCGGACACAGCTGAAGACTGACCAGAATATGTATTTTTTAGCAACGTACTGGCAGCCGAGAGGAAATGCTGATTCAAGATATCAGCTGATAACTGTGTACATTGTGCGGTATTTTTGGACCTCGTAAAAGCATTGATCGCTCGCCACACAGATACGACATCTTTCTTTCCGTTCATAAGACGGTGAAAAAGTGACCTTTGAGCTTTCCTCACTAAATGTTTAACATGGTTTCTTTGCCTTCGATAAGCAATAAAATCCTTCTTTCTTTTATAGTCATCTCGGAGCTGCATGGCATCCTTGATTTCCTTACTTAACCAGGCGGGAAGCTGGGGGTTCTTCACCCGTTTCTCTCTGAATGGAGCGTGTTTATCGAGAACACCAAGGAACAATCCGTACCACTCAGACAAAGCATCGTTGGGGTCATTATGGTAGTACACTGTATCAAAGTGTGTGCTACTTAAATCACAAAGAAATGTTTCCTTGTTGAAGTGTTTAAGTGATCTGTATCTAATAGTCGTGTGCTGATGTTTTCGGAATGAATTATCCGCTTTTAATGCCAAGCAACAGCACACCGGGTAGTGATCGCTAATCCCTACCTGAAGCACGTCTACTGCCATCACCCTTGATTGAGTAGTTGTATATATGTGGTCTATAAGGGTGGAGGAAGTTGGACTAACACGAGTTGCTGTTTTAACTAGCTGCTTTAAACCAAACATAGACATGGTGCACTCCCAAGCAGGGTTATTCAAAAACATGTTAATATTGAAATCGCCTAGGATCAAAATTTCAGAGCTGGACTGTCTGACCTTATCCATCATGGCGATAAAGTCGTCGAACCATTGAAATGTTGATGCTGGGTTCCTGTAAATGTACCCGACCAGCACGGGGCTGGATTTGTTTGCCCTTAACTCAACCCAAATGCATTCTACGGTTTTTGACTCCAGGTCCCCACGCCTGCGAGTAATACCGCTAATTGAATTATGAATGTATACTGCAATACCCGTATGTCCCGGGTATTCAGCATCGCGGCGCAGTACAGTGAAGTCCTGGATAGAAACGGCCTCATCGCTGATGTTACGATTGAGACGCGATTCCGTTACACCAAACAAGTGAAATGGATTGGATTGACTCAAGAGCACACACAGATCGGGAACTTTGTTAGTTAAATGATAAACATTTAAATGGCCAATATGTAACTGGCGATCATACACCATGATTGCTAATGTATGTCAATACCAAAGAGTACAAATAAAAAAGCTTATAAATGATACAAAGGCAAATAAGAGCTGAAATAATAAAACAAAGCAAAAGAATATCAGTCCGCTCTAACACACAGAATGTGGGAGGCAAGTGAAAAAAAAAAAAAAAAAGAGTTTCTTCTACGCATTCACTGATATAGACCACACTACCGGTCACTAACGGTCACTAACAGGGACTAATCCCTTTAGCAAACTTCAACAGTCAAAGCTAAACGACCCCGCTGCGCGATAGGGGAAATAAAGTCAGCGCTGCGAAAGGACACAGATATGATCGTAGTGTGAATATACGTAGAGCACTAGTAGAGAAAGTGTCACGGTGCACAAGTACTAGTGCTATAAGCGTCACAAATCGCACAGAGTGAGAAGATCGGTATTCACGAATACTGTCGGCAGAAGTCAAAAGGATGACAATGTTAATGTTGGACCACGCGCAGTGGTTGAAGTTAAAAACAAATGAATACGTCTCTGCGCAAACACAATAATTATGAGCAATGAGACGCAAGAAAATCAATTCGATATTGTTCAGTGTTAGCCTGGAAAGTAAAGCACAAAGTTATGTAAGGAAGAGTAACTGAATGTTCTGGAAATGAGTCTAATACACACGCACGGGGTGGCTGTACTGTGCCCACGGTTCCTGCTGTGCGTATGGCGTGTATGTGAGCGGGGGGA
The DNA here is from genome assembly GCA_036245525.1 of Semisulcospira habei. Classification (NCBI taxonomy): domain Eukaryota; kingdom Metazoa; phylum Mollusca; class Gastropoda; family Semisulcospiridae; genus Semisulcospira; species Semisulcospira habei. The sequence continues at coordinate 212,920,319 of BTPG01000006.1, forward strand.
CGCTGAAAGGATACGTTGGTTGCGTCATGCTGAAGTGTCCCCATGGTCCGGCCTCGCGATACTGTGGAAATGCGGCACTGTATGGTGGTAGTGGCGGTTGCTGCCACATAGGATACTGGCCCGGCATTTGTTGCTGATAGCTACATTGACTCTCTGCTGTACCACCAAATCTGGATTCGCTGTACTGTGATTCCAGACCTGGTGCTACAGCAGAGGACACTGACAGTCCACCTTGACTCTCCGGTGCAGCACCGAAGCTGGATGCACCACAGAGCGATTCCAGGTTGGGTGCTGCAGCGGACACTGACTGTCTGCCGGCTGCGACATTAGCGTAAGTGTTGGTGGTGCCAGCGTGTCCTTCACGTCGCTGACGGCGGTGACGGTCACCACCTGCAGGCTGGTTGTTGGGAGTGGTGACGTCAGTAGCTCCTCTCTTTATGTTGAGGGCCAGACTGATGGTGCCCTGGCGACTAGGATGGATGGGGTCACCGCGCCTGTAGAATTTTCTACGCGGCAACCCATCAACAGCAGTAAAGACCTGAGTGTTGTCTATCAGTGTGACACCCAGCTTTCTGCACACATGGAACAGGTTACTGTTGGAGGCGGTGATGGCCCTATACAGCTGGTGTCTACTGTCGGTCGGCAGGATGGAGGATGCCTGCAGACGAGCGCCGGGAAATACCCGCCTGCATTCCCGGACGAGCTGTTCCCACACAGCGCTGGTCACTTCCTTCTGTTTGCAATCGTTGATCCCCACGTGGAAGGTCACCAGTGCCACCGCTGTGTGGGACGCGTGTTGTCGCTGGAGCCAGTTCAGCAGGTGGACAGTCCGCAGGCCAGAGACAGATAATACGTCTACTTTTTCTATAGGGTAGGTGGGCATCTTCTCTGCCTTGATGTTGCGAACAACAGAGTCTCCAATGACCAGCGTGGTGGTGTCACTCTGCACTGAATGTCGCAGTATTTGCTCATCTGGAGACATTTTGTTATTACGCTGCTGCTGGCTGCTGGCGTGGTCATACCCGTTGTTGACCTCAGGCAGGCCGCCGGTAATCCGTACTGGTATGAGTCGCTCTGGGCTCTTCTCGGCTGCACTCACAGCCTGTACCGTGGCCAGTTCTTGCAGAACGGGTGGAGGGGAGGGGTGACAGGGAGCAGCGATTGCGCTGCCCGTTACCTGGCGCGGAGACGCACAGATATCAACATTGGCAGACAGGTCAGTTTGAGTGTTACCACTCATGGCAACGTCTGAGTTGTTGGACGCAGTGGCTGATTTCTTTTTCAACTGTTTTTGAATTTCCCTCAGGCGCTGCTTGTGGCTCTGTTTGGCGGAGGATAGCTGGTTGACAGTGCCGTCTGTGGCGTGTTGAGCTGTCTCCACACCAGTTATCCTGTCGTCCAGGCCGGACAACACTTCGCCCACACTTTTCTCCGTAACCTGTAGATCTCTGGCTCTCTTGACCGCCTCGTCACGGAGCTGACTCTCGAGCTGATCAATCCTGGCTAGGGCTGCTGAAAGTCCTTTGAACAGTGTACTGACGTCAGCGCGAAGGTCCGTGATGAGGTTACAAGCACTTTTGAGTTGTGCTCGCAGAGTATCAGGGTCAGTGGTGTCCTCGTGAGGACAGGTAGTCCCGAGGGCCGTGGTGGGTGCGGCCTCTGTATTACGTAATCCCAGTCCCGGAGACGCGGGACTGGCGTTCGTGTTTGGTCGGGTTGGGGGAAGGGGCGTGGCAGTGGACATTACGCCATCAACTGTTGCCGCAACAAGTGAAAAATCAGTGCGGGCGTTCTGAAGTGGCTGGCCAGTAGATGTGATGATGGGATTAGTCGGGGATGAGTGGTCGGATAGAAGGGGCGTCGGTTGATAATCCCCCGGAGACGCGGGACTGGCGTTCGTGTTTGGTCGGGTTGGGGGAAGGGGCGTGGCAGTGGACATTACACCATCAACTGTTGCCGCAACAAGTGAAAAATCAGTGCGGGCGTTCTGAAGTGGCTGGCCAGTAGATGTGGTGATGGGATTAGTCGGGGATGAGTGGTCGGATAGAAGGGGCGTCGGTTGATAATCCCCTGTGATTGACGACTCTGCCGGCTGCACAAGAAGAGAGACTTCTTTGTTGTCCGAGGGAGTGGAGAGGGTAGGCGTGATGGGGGTGTCTGCTAGGGAGACAGCCAACAGCAGGCCCCGTGAGGAGTTGGAAGGGGTGGCGGGTGAGGTGACGATACTTTCTGTGACGTCAGGGCCAGATGCAAGATGGTTGCTGGTGACGGGGACATTGTCTGTAGGGTCCGCTGTACCGGCCAGGAGCTGTTGTACATAATCACAAAGGGCCCGGTACTCCGATCTCACCCACAGACCCTTTCTCTTCCCCTGAATCATGCAGGTGCCAC
>BTPG01000006.1:212925209-213016901 GCA_036245525.1 Semisulcospira habei
TGTAACGTGCTGTTTACTGCAACTAATTTCTTTGTCCTGGACTTCAAATGCATACTGCAACGGAGAGTGGACTTGCATACTATCTCACCGTACCGTGTTTATTGTGAGTAAAAAAACATGCTTTTTCTTAACGTTCCTTCAGCCCGTACGCTATATATTATAGACTAGTCAGACTACACCACTGATACTAAGACTGCTGTCTTTGCCACGAAACTGCTGCCAGATGTGTTTACACAAGGCGGCGCTGTCGGCGGTCACGCCTGACCCGCGCCCGAGTAAACAGTTCCACCCTTATCTGCCTAGGATCAGCTTGGCAGGTCCGGCATCGTACGTCATCAATCCATGCCAGCTAGAACCCCACACTTGACTTACGCCAACACCCATCCCCACCTCGCCCCCCTGTTCCTGGCACCTCTACCCCACCCACCCTCGTCACGCCCGCCCTCTCCTGCTTACCCACCCTCCATTCCCTCCCCCTCCCCACCCCCTCCCCGTGTTTCTGGCCCCTCTTCTCCACCCTACCCACCCTCTGCACGCCCTCCCTCTCCTCGGCTTACTCACATTCCATTACCTCACCCACCCCCCCTCCCACTCACACCCATCACTACCCCTGCTCCATTTTCCTGGCGCCTCCTCCCCCCTACCCACGCTCTGCCTCTTGCCTCTGCACGCCCTCCCTCTCCTGCGTAGCCACCCTCCACTGCCCCCCCCCCCACCCCCAACTATAAACCACATTTCGTCAGTGACCCATCCTCGTCTCCCAGGAGTCCACAATGTGTTATGGGAAGATTTCAACTATGACAATGAAGCTGTCACCCTTGATGGCTACCTCTCTCCCCACACCCTGGTCCCTGATCACCTGGCCAAGACAATAGTTAAGATATATGAAGGGCCGGTACACACAGACGAGAACAAACTTATCGTCATCACCGTGTACTTTAGAAAGAGGCGGACAACCGGTGGCACCTGCATGATTCAGGGGAAGAGAAAGGGTCTGTGGGTGAGATCGGAGTACCGGGCCCTTTGTGATTATGTACAACAGCTCCTGGCCGGTACAGCGGACCCTACAGACAATGTCCCCGTCACCAGCAACCATCTTGCATCTGGCCCTGACGTCACAGAAAGTATCGTCACCTCACCCGCCACCCCTTCCAACTCCTCACGGGGCCTGCTGTTGGCTGTCTCCCTAGCAGACACCCCCATCACGCCTACCCTCTCCACTCCCTCGGACAACAAAGAAGTCTCTCTTCTTGTGCAGCCGGCAGAGTCGTCAATCACAGGGGATTATCAACCGACGCCCCTTCTATCCGACCACTCATCCCCGACTAATCCCATCACCACATCTACTGGCCAGCCACTTCAGAACGCCCGCACTGATTTTTCACTTGTTGCGGCAACAGTTGATGGTGTAATGTCCACTGCCACGCCCCTTCCCCCAACCCGACCAAACACGAACGCCAGTCCCGCGTCTCCGGGGGATTATCAACCGACGCCCCTTCTATCCGACCACTCATCCCCGACTAATCCCATCATCACATCTACTGGCCAGCCACTTCAGAACGCCCGCACTGATTTTTCACTTGTTGCGGCAACAGTTGATGGCGTAATGTCCACTGCCACGCCCCTTCCCCCAACCCGACCAAACACGAACGCCAGTCCCGCGTCTCCGGGACTGGGATTACGTAATACAGAGGCCGCACCCACCACGGCCCTCGGGACTACCTGTCCTCACGAGGACACCACTGACCCTGATACTCTGCGAGCACAACTCAAAAGTGCTTGTAACCTCATCACGGACCTTCGCGCTGACGTCAGTACACTGTTCAAAGGACTTTCAGCAGCCCTAGCCAGGATTGATCAGCTCGAGAGTCAGCTCCGTGACGAGGCGGTCAAGAGAGCCAGAGATCTACAGGTTACGGAGAAAAGTGTGGGCGAAGTGTTGTCCGGCCTGGACGACAGGATAACTGGTGTGGAGACAGCTCAACACGCCACAGACGGCACTGTCAACCAGCTATCCTCCGCCAAACAGAGCCACAAGCAGCGCCTGAGGGAAATTCAAAAACAGTTGAAAAAGAAATCAGCCACTGCGTCCAACAACTCAGACGTTGCCATGAGTGGTAACACTCAAACTGACCTGTCTGCCAATGTTGATATCTGTGCGTCTCCGCGCCAGGTAACGGGCAGCGCAATCGCTGCTCCCTGTCACCCCTCCCCTCCACCCGTTCTGCAAGAACTGGCCACGGTACAGGCTGTGAGTGCAGCCGAGAAGAGCCCAGAGCGACTCATACCAGTACGGATTACCGGCGGCCTGCCTGAGGTCAACAACGGGTATGACCACGCCAGCAGCCAGCAGCAGCGTAATAACAAAATGTCTCCAGATGAGCAAATACTGCGACATTCAGTGCAGAGTGACACCACCACGCTGGTCATTGGAGACTCTGTTGTTCGCAACATCAAGGCAGAGAAGATGCCCACCTACCCTATAGAAAAAGTAGACGTATTATCTGTCTCTGGCCTGCGGACTGTCCACCTGCTGAACTGGCTCCAGCGACAACACGCGTCCCACACAGCGGTGGCACTGGTGACCTTCCACGTGGGGATCAACGATTGCAAACAGAAGGAAGTGACCAGCGCTGTGTGGGAACAGCTCGTCCGGGAATGCAGGCGGGTATTTCCCGGCGCTCGTCTGCAGGCATCCTCCATCCTGCCGACCGACAGTAGACACCAGCTGTATAGGGCCATCACCGCCTCCAACAGTAACCTGTTCCATGTGTGCAGAAAGCTGGGTGTCACACTGATAGACAACACTCAGGTCTTTACTGCTGTTGATGGGTTGCCGCGTAGAAAATTCTACAGGCGCGGTGACCCCATCCATCCTAGTCGCCAGGGCACCATCAGTCTGGCCCTCAACATAAAGAGAGGAGGGCCAGCTACTGACGTCACCACTCCCAACAACCAGCCTGCAGGTGGTGACCGTCACCGCCGTCAGCGACGTGAAGGACACGCTGGCACCACCAACACTTACGCTAATGTCGCAGCCGGCAGACAGTCAGTGTCCGCTGCAGCACCCAACCTGGAATCGCTCTGTGGTGCATCCAGCTTCGGTGCTGCACCGGAGAGTCAAGGTGGACTGTCAGTGTCCTCTGCTGTAGCACCAGGTCTGGAATCACAGTACAGCGAATCCAGATTTGGTGGTACAGCAGAGAGTCAATGTAGCTATCAGCAACAAATGCCGGGCCAGTATCCTATGTGGCAGCAACCGCCACTACCACCATACAGTGCCGCATTTCCACAGTATCGCGAGGCCGGACCATGGGGACACTTCAGCATGACGCAACCAACGTATCCTTTCAGCGTCCCCCCGCTCACATACACGCCATACGCACAGCAGGAACCGTGGGCACAGTACAGCCACCCCGTGCGTGTGTATTAGACTCATTTCCAGAACATTCAGTTACTCTTCCTTACATAACTTTGTGCTTTACTTTCCAGGCTAACACTGAACAATATCGAATTGATTTTCTTGCGTCTCATTGCTCATAATTATTGTGTTTGCGCAGAGACGTATTCATTTGTTTTTAACTTCAACCACTGCGCGTGGTCCAACATTAACATTGTCATCCTTTTGACTTCTGCCGACAGTATTCGTGAATACCGATCTTCTCACTCTGTGCGATTTGTGACGCTTATAGCACTAGTACTTGTGCACCGTGACACTTTCTCTACTAGTGCTCTACGTATATTCACACTACGATCATATCTGTGTCCTTTCGCAGCGCTGACTTTATTTCCCCTATCGCGCAGCGGGGTCGTTTAGCTTTGACTGTTGAAGTTTGCTAAAGGGATTAGTCCCTGTTAGTGACCGTTAGTGACCGGTAGTGTGGTCTATATCAGTGAATGCGTAGAAGAAACTCTTTTTTTTTTTTTTTTTCACTTGCCTCCCACATTCTGTGTGTTAGAGCGGACTGATATTCTTTTGCTTTGTTTTATTATTTCAGCTCTTATTTGCCTTTGTATCATTTATAAGCTTTTTTATTTGTACTCTTTGGTATTGACATACATTAGCAATCATGGTGTATGATCGCCAGTTACATATTGGCCATTTAAATGTTTATCATTTAACTAACAAAGTTCCCGATCTGTGTGTGCTCTTGAGTCAATCCAATCCATTTCACTTGTTTGGTGTAACGGAATCGCGTCTCAATCGTAACATCAGCGATGAGGCCGTTTCTATCCAGGACTTCACTGTACTGCGCCGCGATGCTGAATACCCGGGACATACGGGTATTGCAGTATACATTCATAATTCAATTAGCGGTATTACTCGCAGGCGTGGGGACCTGGAGTCAAAAACCGTAGAATGCATTTGGGTTGAGTTAAGGGCAAACAAATCCAGCCCCGTGCTGGTCGGGTACATTTACAGGAACCCAGCATCAACATTTCAATGGTTCGACGACTTTATCGCCATGATGGATAAGGTCAGACAGTCCAGCTCTGAAATTTTGATCGTAGGCGATTTCAATATTAACATGTTTTTGAATAACCCTGCTTGGGAGTGCACCATGTCTATGTTTGGTTTAAAGCAGCTAGTTAAAACAGCAACTCGTGTTAGTCCAACTTCCTCCACCCTTATAGACCACATATATACAACTACTCAATCAAGGGTGATGGCAGTAGACGTGCTTCAGGTAGGGATTAGCGATCACTACCCGGTGTGCTGTTGCTTGGCATTAAAAGCGGATAATTCATTCCGAAAACATCAGCACACGACTATTAGATACAGATCACTTAAACACTTCAACAAGGAAACATTTCTTTGTGATTTAAGTAGCACACACTTTGATACAGTGTACTACCATAATGACCCCAACGATGCTTTGTCTGAGTGGTACGGATTGTTCCTTGGTGTTCTCGATAAACACGCTCCATTCAGAGAGAAACGGGTGAAGAACCCCCAGCTTCCCGCCTGGTTAAGTAAGGAAATCAAGGATGCCATGCAGCTCCGAGATGACTATAAAAGAAAGAAGGATTTTATTGCTTATCGAAGGCAAAGAAACCATGTTAAACATTTAGTGAGGAAAGCTCAAAGGTCACTTTTTCACCGTCTTATGAACGGAAAGAAAGATGTCGTATCTGTGTGGCGAGCGATCAATGCTTTTACGAGGTCCAAAAATACCGCACAATGTACACAGTTATCAGCTGATATCTTGAATCAGCATTTCCTCTCGGCTGCCAGTACGTTGCTAAAAAATACATATTCTGGTCAGTCTTCAGCTGTGTCCGAAAAGCTAAAGACGTTTTGTGCAGAACGGCTGGACCCTGACACGTCATTCAGCATTCCGCTGTTAACGATATACGACGTGGGAAAATCCATCTCGTACTTAAAGAACAAACGTACGTCTGGCCATGATGGTATTAGTAGCTCAGTTCTGAAAATGGCCCTACCGTATATTTTAGATACCTTGACATATATATACAACCTTTGCATAAAGCAGGGGATATTTCCATCTTCTCTAAAAACAGCCAAAGTGATCCCACTACCTAAAACGAAAGACCTTGCCGACCCTAACAAGTTCAGGCCCATTTCGCTACTGTCAACACTGTCGAAACCGATAGAAAGACACATTCACACACACTTACAACATTTTCTAGAAAAACACAAACTCATACATCCATTACAATCTGGCTTTCGGCGGAAACACTCCTGTCACACAGCATTGGTACACCTTGTTGACAGATGGCTTACTGCCATAAATAGCAGTCAAATGACTGGAGCAGTATTTTTGGACCTTTCAAAAGCATTTGACCTCGTCAATCATGAAACTTTAGTTCAAAAACTTAATGTCTATCAACTAAGCGCAGACACACTTGCCTTCCTTACGTCATATCTGCATGGGCGTACGCAGTATGTCTACGTGAATGGTAAAAACTCACCTGAAGGGGTGATAGAGCACGGAGTACCACAGGGATCGATTCTTGGTCCATTATTGTTCTCTGTCTTCATAAACGACCTTCCATTACATATATCTGACTCCAGTGTAACTTTCAGTCTTTTTGCAGACGATGGAACACTGGACGTTTCGTCATCAGACGTAACATGTATGGTGAAGATTCTCCAAGACAGTTTAAATGAGGTATCTGAATGGTGCAGAAATAACGCCATGATACCTAATCCCACTAAAACCAAATGCATGCTGATTACCACACGGCAAAAGCATCAGTTGAACCCCCCTCCCCTTCAACTAACACTTAATGGCCAGCCTGTGGAGCAAGTCAGAGAACAGCGCGTGCTTGGAATCAACTTAGACGACAAGTTGTGCTGGCAAGGCCACATTACTAAACTGTGTAAAATAGTATCTAAAAATGTATTCCTCCTGTCGAAATTGAGACATTTTGCTGATGAGCCAACAAGGAAACTCTTCTACTATGCCCATATTCAGTCACATTTGGATTATGCCTCATCTATTTGGGACGGTAGTAGCGATGCTAATTTAAAAAGTCTGAACTCGCTCCACAGAAGAGCCATTAAACTTATTGTTGACAGACCCTCAGAAGTCATTAATACTGACAATAAGTTCAAGCTGTTAGACATTTTGCCACTTGAAAAACAGTTTAAGTATAATAAGTTGGTGCTCATGCGCAAAATCACCCTCTCAGAAACACCAGCCTATCTCAATAGTTTGTTCCACTTTGCTCATACGAGGTCCAGTCGAACACCAGGGAACAATCTTGTTGTACCGATGCCTCGACTAGACATTTATAGGTCGTCGTTGTCCTATTCTGGTGCAAAGTTATGGAACTCCATTCCTGCGGATGTTAGAGCCGCGCCATCGCTTAAAACTTACAAGACCAAGCTGCTCAAACATCTAGACAAAACTTAATTTTTCTTTTATTTTGTATTTTTATTTTTATTTTTACATGTAGCACTCCATGCCTTATGCGGCATTTCCCGGATAGTCTGCATTCTCTTCTAACATTAAAAATTTATGAACGCATGTAATATACCGCTGGCATTCCAGCAAGCCGCATTATGTAATATCCATGACCCCATGGACTCGGCTGGCCAGACGGGATGCCGTCGATAGACACAGCATTGGGCGCTCGCGAGGCGTGGCAGTGCTGTGGTTTCTTCGCGTCGACCCGCGCGCGCGGTGGTTGCGGGATCGCTATACAAGTCTAGTCTAATTCCATGGCAGACTAGCATCTAGCTGTGCGCGGTTTAGTGGCGCGGGGAGGCCGCTATCGCATGTGTGTGTTTATCTGTGTCAGTGTGTGCAAGTGTATGTGTGTGCACGCGCGCATCCCTACGTGCTTGCGCACGCGCGCGCGCGCGCGCGCGTGTGTGTGTGTGTGTGTGTGTGTGTGCGAGTGTGTGTGTGCGTGTGTGTGTGTGTGTGTGTGTGTGTGTGTGTGTGTGTGTGTGTGTGTGTGTGTGTGTATGCCTGTTTATGTTTGTTGGAGTGAGCCGCCGTGTTGGTTTTTATGATGAGAACAATAGCGGTTTTATGTACAAAATCCATTATACTTTTTATATTTGCTGTAGTATAGTTTTAAGCGAAAGAATGTATGTGTACATGATATACTGATGTGTGTGTATGTGTGTGTCAGTGTGTGTGTGTGTGTGTGTGTGTGTGTGTGTGTGTGTGTGTGTGTGTGTGGAGGGTTGTGCAGGCTTGGCTTGGCGCCTGTAGGCTACAAGCTAATCTGGCACAAGCCTGTGCACGCGGCAATTGCACACCGGCGCGCGTGTGTGTGTGTGTACGTTATTTTGTTTTGTAGTGTGTAGCAAGGACAAGAATGAAAACAGGTCTGCGCACCTATTCTTTTATCCTTGGAAAATAAAGTTTCATTTCATTTCATTTCATTTCTCTCGCACACAAACACACACATACACACACACACACATACACACACAAACTCACACACACGCACATGTACACATCTAAACACACGTGCAAGTTATCCAAATACTGTAATGATTAGATTACGTCAGAGATTCTAGGTGTTTGAAGAGAGAGAGAGAGAGAGAGAGAGAGAGAGAGAGAGAGAGAGAGAGAGAGAGAGAGAGAGAGAGAGAGAGAGAGAGAGAGAGAGAGAGAGAGAGAGAGAGACAATGAGATTACAAAACCAGCATCCTCACCACTGCCGCATCAATGTCTGGATCAAAGGTATTTCGGCTGTCACCCTCTCTCGTCCACCCTCTCTTGTCCCCACCACCCCCCTGCCTTTCTCAGTGCACTCGCTACATTTTCAAATCATCGAAAAAGCGGTTGTCAACCCAGGGTCCTTCGGGATTTTCATATTGTCTTAACTGATTCTACCCCAGACACACAACAGCACGATAAGGATCGACCATGATAATTCAAAAGTGATGCCAGAATAGCTTGGCGCCTATGGGCGCCAAGCTATTCTGGCGGCATCACCCTTGAACTATCATGATCGCTCTGTGTCCTGCACTGCAATGCAGTCTTCAGAGGACAACGGCAAAATTTAAGGATTTCGGTGTTGGGGTAGAATGAGTTAAGCTGACCCTTAATTAATGGCTAATTTACCCCATCACCATCACCCTTCTCAGTACACTCAGTACATTTTCTTTTGATCGGCTGCCAACCCTGGGGACAACGCCTACGCATGCTACTAAATCCATAAATTAAACCTATTTTTTTTCATTAGAACCATTCATGCACATCACAGTGACTCAGGCCGCCCGCATGTCTGTGGTGTGTCGCTTTTTCTTTTCAAAACATCTTTCATTCAAGTGAGGGCCCTATAGACCAGTGCAGATAGGGTCAGTGTTTAACCTTGCGTGACTTGTCACTCGACTACAAGTAAATTACAATTTCAAAACATCTTTCATTCAAGTGAGGGCCCTATAGACCAGTGCAGATAGGGTCAGTGTTTAACCTTGCGTGACTTGTCACTCGACTACAAGTAAATTACAATTTCAAAACATCTTTCATTCAAGTGAGGGCCCTATAGACCAGTGCAGATAGGGTCAGTGTTTAACCTTGCGTGACTTGTCACTCGACTACAAGTAAATTACAATTTCAAAATATCTTTCATTCAAGTGAGAGCCCTATAGACCAGTGCAGATAGGGTCAGTGTTTAACCTTGCGTGACTTGTCACTCGACTACAAGTAAATTACAATTTCAAAACATCTTTCATTCAAGTGAGGGCCCTATAGACCAGTGCAGATAGGGTCAGTGTTTAACCTTGCGTGACTTGTCACTCGACTACAAGTAAATTACAATTTCAAAACATCTTTCATTCAAGTGAGAGCCCTATAGACCAGTGCAGATAGGGTCAGTGTTTAACCTTGCGTGACTTGTCACTCGACTACAAGTAAATTACAAAAAATGTTTAGGGCTTAACGTCTTTTGTCCACCACGAGGGTGATTTCAAAGACGGGGACAACGAAAAAGGGTCTGAGCAAATTTTGACCCAAGCTGGAGTCGAACCCGGGACCTTTTGGTCTGGAGGCAAACGCTTTTACCACCGAGCCACCCAGCTCCCCCAAGTAAATTACAGGGTCCTAATAATAAATTATATTAAGTTACCTATAACTTGTATCTTTTGTCAAAATATGACTATTGTGGACCCATTTCCCGAGCTCTTGTTACCCTTGACAGTAAAATGCCAATTTGTGATACAATTGTAGGTGTTATCAACATTTTCGCACATTTTTCAATCACATTTGACACAAAGGTAGCTGATGATAAGACCTTCCTGTACATACTAATTTAGTCGATTCATCGCAATGGTCAAGGGCCAGGGGGGGTTGTCAGATTTGTGAAAAATGCTTACATTTTGAGAAAACATGGATTTTGCTGGTGCGGAAGCCAGCCGTTTACTTCTTGTCACAAAGGTCACACATATGTATATCGGTCGTCCACATGAGCCATAATGGCTTTGCCTTTCTTGTTATCAGTGTTTGCCAACTTTTCAGTCAGATTTGGCACAAAGATAGCTGATGATAAGTCCTTTCTATGCATACTAATTTAGTTGTCCCCTCGCAAAGGTCAAGGGTCATGGGTCCAGAATTAGGTCAAAAATAGTCATATTTTGACAAAAACTGTTTTCGCTCAAATACTATTTTCAACTTCAAGCCCAAAGTTGGTATGGAGATACCTGATGATAAGGCCTTCCTATGCATACTAATTTGGATGACCCTTCGGAAAGGTCAAGGGCCACAGAGGTCAGCAACTGTGTGAAATAATGTCCGTTTTTGAAAGAAATGCAGTTTTTATCAAAGTTGTTTGCAATCTTTTCAATCAAACTTGACATAAAGGTAGCTGATGATCACACCTTTCTATGCATGCTAAGTTAGTTGCCCCCATAAAGGTAACTGATGATGACGACACCTTTCTATGCATGCTAAGTTAGTTGCCCCCCATAAAGGTAGCTGATGATCACACCTTTCTATGCATGCTAAGTTAGTTGTCCCCCATAAAGGTAGCTGATGATCACACCTTTCAATGCATGCTAAGTTAGTTGCCCCCCATAAAGGTAGCTGATGATCACACCTTTCTATGCATGCTAAGTTAGTTGTCCCCCATATAGGTAGCTGATGACGACGACACCTTTCTATGCATGCTACGTTAGTTGCCCCCCATAAAGGAGCAGCAGTCTCCAGCGCAAGCTCAGAGATCTCCAGAATGAGTGGTGGACCAGACTTGCACAGAGGACCCAGCTTTGCGCTGACAATGGTGACTACAGGGGCTTCTACGAAGCACTGAAAGCAGTGTATGGCCCCAGACACCTGGTACAAAGTCCCCTGCGAAGCGCGAATGGCCAGGCACTCCTCACAGATAATACCTCCATCTTGAACCGCTGGTCGGAGTACTTTCAGAGCCTCTTCAGCGCTGAGCGCACTGTTCAAGAAGCAGTCGTCCTACAAATCCCACAACTCCCAGTAAAGGTTGAATTGGACGAACCGCCCACCGCTGAAGAGACCCTCACAGCCATCCACCAGCTCAAGAGTGGCAAAGCAGCAGGCATTGATGGAATACCACCAGAGATCTGGAAACATGGAGGCACAGCACTGCACAACAAGCTCCATGACCTCTTTCTCTGCTTCTGGGAGGAAGGAACACTACCAAAGGATCTCCGTGATGCTGTCGTTATCACCCTGTACAAGAACAAAGGCGAGAAGTCAGACTGTTCCAACTATCGGGGAATTACCCTGCTGTCCATTGCTGGGAAAATTCTTGCAAGGCTGCTCCTGAATCGGCTGGTACCTGCCATCGCTGAAGACCACCTCCCAGAGGGCCAGTGTGGCTTCAGAGCAAACAGGAGCACCACCGATATGGTCTTTGTGCTGAGACAGCTTCAGGAGAAGTGCCGCGAGCAGAACAAAGGGATGTACGTAACGTTTGTCGACCTAACAAAAGCGTTCGACACTGTGAGCAGGCAAGGCATGTGGCAGATCCTGGAGCGACTTGGCTGTCCCCCAAAGTTCCTCAGCATGATTGTCCAGCTACACGAGGACCAGCAAGGCCAGGTCAGACTCAACAATGTTCTCTCAGAACCATTCCCTATTCTCAACGGCGTAAAGCAGGGCTGCGTGCTGGCACCGACCCTCTTCACCATCTTTTTTAGCATGATGTTGAAGCAGGCCACAGTAGACCTCGATGATGACGATGCAGTGTACATCAGGTATCGTCTCGATGGCAGCCTGTTCAATCTCAGACGACTGCAGGCCCACACGAAAACCCTAGACCAACTGATTCGTGAGCTGCTTTTTGCTGATGACGCTGCCCTCGTTGCACACACAGAGAGAGCCCTGCAGCGCATCACATCCTGCTTCGCAGACGCTGCCCAGCTCTTTGGACTCGAGGTCAGTCTGAAAAAGACAGAGGTCCTCCATCAGCCGGCACCCAAGACAGTGTATCGCCCTCCTCACATCACCATTGGCGAGTCTGAACTAAAGTCAGTGCACCAGTTTACTTACCTTGGCTGTATTATCACGTCGGACGCCAAGCTGGACAGGGAGCTTGACAGCAGGCTGGCAAAAGCGAACAGCGCTTTCGGGCGACTTTCAAGCGGGTGTGGCACAATCAACAGCTGAAAACAGGCACTAAGATCAGCGTGTATAGAGCTGTGGTCCTCACCACCCTGCTGTATGGTTCCGAGTCCTGGGCCCTCTACTGCAGCCAACTACGACTCCTCGAACGTTTCCACCAGCGCTGCCTGCGTACCATCCTGGGCATTCACTGGAGTGACTATGTCACCAACGTCGAGGTCCTTGAACAGGCTGAAACTGTGAGCATCGAGGCCTTGCTGCTGCGGACACAGCTCCGCTGGGCGGGGCATGTCTCCAGGATGGAGGATCATCGCCTACCAAAGATCACCTTGTTCGGCGAGCTTGCTACTGGACACCGTGACAGAGGGGCACCAAAGAAGAGATACAAAGACTGTCTCAAGGTCACTTAGTGCCTGCCAAATCGACCACCACCAGTGGTCCTCGCTTGCTGTGGACGGTGACACCTGGCGCTCCACCATCTACAAGGCAGTTGTCTCCTTTGAGGACTCTCGCAGAGCTAGCCTTAAGGACAAGCGGCTCAGGAGAAAAAAACAGAGATGCTGCAACTCAGAACCCTGGCCATACCTTCCCCTGCAGCCACTGCGGTCGAACCTGCCTGTCCCGGATTGGCCTCCGCAGCCACGAACAAGCCTGCAGACGTCGTGGGCAACTCCTATAAAATCTTCGTTCGCGAAGTCAAGCCAAGAGAAGTTAGTTGCCCGCATAAAGGTAGCTGATGACGACGAGGCAATATGGACTTTTGATTTATAACATAGATTCTATTGATAATGTGAGAAATGATGACCTACAATTTTGCATTAGTGATCAAACCTTTTTTGAGATGATACTCCTAGAAACTCGGGGCCAGTCCATCTCATATGCTAGCCACAAGAAAAAGGAAGAAACTAAAACAGAAGATTCTCTTAAGAACGAGATTAAAAAACTTAGAACATAGTATCCAGCACAATAATATCCCTCTTCTTGAGGCTAAAAAAGCAGAACTTGTGGAATTACACAAGAAAAAGACAGAGGGTATGATTGTCCGGTCCCGAGCTAAGTGGATCCAAGATGGGGAAAAGACATCAAAATATTTTTGTAGTTTGGAAAGTAGGAATTTTGTTAGTAAATCAATGAACTACTTAGAGAATGATAACGGAGAAGTGATAAATAATGTGGATACTAAAGTAAAAGAAACTAGCGTTTTATGAGCAATTGTACGCTTCGAGGGAAGCAGAGTTAGTTGAGGTTGACCTCTCCTCCACTGTTTTTGCACCCTCGTTGTCTGATGATGCGAAGATGTCTATTGAAGGCCCCATTTCTATGGAGGAGGCATTAAAATCATTGAAAAGAATGTGTAACAATAAATCTCCAGGTTCAGATGGTTTTCCACCGATTTTTAAAAATTCTTTTGGGCTGATATTAGTCATTTTCTGGTGAGATCTATGAATTATGGTTTTCAGCATGGCCAGCTGTCAGTAACACAAAAGCAAGGGGTGATCACTTGTATACCCAAAGAGGGAAAGGAGAAGAATTTTTTGAAAAACTGCAGACCCATTACTCTTTTGAATCCTAGTTATAAAACAGTCTCCGCTTGCATAGCAGAACGTCTGAAACTGGTCTTACCCTCTATTATACACCAAGACCAACAAGGCTTTTGGAAGGGCAGACATATTGGTGAGAACATACGGCTTCTTTACGATTTTCCTTTTACACTCATGTAAACCAGGTGCCAGGTCAACTGGTTCTCATAGACTTTGAGAAAGCATTTGACTCGGTCGCCTGGTCCTTTATAGAAAAATGTCTTGACTTTTTGAACTTTGGTCCAGATATGGATTAAAACATTTTACTGTGATATTAAGGCCTGTGTCTCTGTTAATGGGCGCTATTCTGGGTGGTTTCCAGTAGAAAGAGGATGTCATCAAGGCAATCCAAGCTCTCCGTACATTTACTTAATCTGCGCGGAAATTCTGGCCTCTATTCTACGCCAGAATGAAAATATAAGTGGGTTAAAAGTTAAAGATATATACTTACTTCTGTCCCAGTTTGCAGATGACACTTCATTGTTCTTAAATGGAAGCAAAAGGTCTTTCGAAGAAAGCATCCAGAGTCTACAATACTTTGCATCTATCTCAGGTCTCAAGATGAATATGGATAAAACGCAGGTGGTCTGGCTTGGACAATTGAGGAATTCACACTTTCGATTCATGCCCAAAATTCAACTTCGTCTGGGACCCTGGGATTTTTAAGGTTCTTGGTATAAAGCTATCCACAAACATTAATATTATAACTGCTATTAATTACGAGGGCAAACTTGCTGAAATTCAGCGAGTTTTGTATCTTTGGTCTAAGCGTCAACTTACACCATTAGGTAAAATTACAGTGATCAAAACACTTGCAGTGTCAAAGATTGTCCATCTTTTTATGAACCTCCCAGATCCTCCCGCACAGTTTTTGACTGAACTTGAAAAAATGTTGTTTACATTCTTGTGGGATGGAAAGAGAGCCAAAATAAATAAAACTGTTGTCTGTTCAGCATACAATGAAGGTGGCTTGCGAATGTTAAATGTTTATTCTTTTTTGACGTCTATGAAGGTCAGTTGGCTTAGAAGGGTCTTTGGTGTATCATGTGACTCATTGGTACGTCGGATTCTGGTCAGCTGCTATCCTATGTTTAGTAACATGCAGGTGTTTGGTGTTGATTATGCAAACGTTTTAATGCTTCATTGTGATAATTGCTTCTGGGCCGATGTTGCCAAACATTACAAGATTGTTTGTAACAAGTGTGTACCTGACAATTCTGATGAAGTGCTCTCAGAACGTATTCATTATAACAAGAACATTATTAGAGACAGGAAAACGGTTCATTTCACCGAATGGAGAGAAAAAGGAATTTTGGTTATTGGGGATCTGCTTGATGAGAATGTCTCTCTGTTGTCTTTCGAGTCATTCAAGTTGCTGTTCCCTGATGTGTCTACACATTTCTTGATGTATTCTGGTATAGCCAATGCTGTCAGGGCCTACTTAACCTCATTAGCAGTAGAGCCAGTTAAGGAAGGAAATAGTACCGGCAATAAGGCCTGGAACATTATCTTGCAGGGTTGTAAAACCATAATATGTAACATTGGTCAAATCAAAGTCAAGGCCTATTTGTATTCAAAAGTGGTCTCAATGTTTTGATATTGACGACATACCAAGCTGGAAATGTATTTTTTCAAAACCCTTCAAAACCACACCAGACTCCCAACTAAAATGGTTCTAGCTAAGGTTATTGCATCGGTTGTTGCCCACAAAGCGATTTCTATTTCTGCATAAATTGTCTCAATCTGCAATTTGCACCTTTTGTAAGAATGAGGACGAAACTCTTTCCCACCTGTTCTGGGACTGCTTGTATGTACAGATATTCTGGTCTGACATGGGACAATGGTTGCGAGTCAACTGTGTAAACTGCACTAATTTTGAGTTCACAAAAAGTCTTATTGTCTTTGACACAGCTACGCACTGTCTTAGACCTTATAATATTAGTTGCTAAGTTCTATGTTTACAAATGTAGATTAGAAGAAACCCTGCCTAATTTAAGGCACTTTGTTAGAATTATGAAGAGTCGCTATCTATGTGAGAAGTACCGATTTGGAATTACTGGTCAGAGCAACACATTTTGTCATATGTGGTATCACTATGCTACACTTTTTGGCGAATTGTATAATGCTGCTACAGTGTTAGAGGCACTGGCTGCAGCCTCACCATTGGCGGTAGTGTGCAGACGGCTTCTGGCACTGCCAGGCATCTCACCAAGGCATCCAGGGTTGGTTCAAGGTAGCAAGGGGGGCCTAGCTGGGTTCCCTTGTGCATGTATCCATCAGTGCTATCTATAGCACTGGGGAAAGCATGCCCAGGCGGTCACATTTGTGTCTGTCCAGCGCGACTATTCAGACCTATGTAAACTTTGCTTGTCATTTGTTGTGTGTTCGAGCGGTGTGTGTTCTAAGAGATTGGAGCGGGGAATCGGGAGGGTGGCGGGGAGGGGAGGGGGGGGGGTGGGTAAATAGGATCGTGGGTGGGGTGGGGAGAGGGGTACATACTTATGTGCTAATTTTTGTTCTATACTTTTTGGTCCTTGATTGTGTAACTTGATTTGTAATGCAATTATGTATATATGGTTTATGTATATGTATGTCTGTGTGTGCATATGTATATATATATATATATATATATATATATATATATATATATATGTATATATATATATATATATATATATATATATATATATATATATATATATATATATATATATATATATCGTCATCATCAGCTACCTTTATGCGGGGCAACTAACTTAGCATGCATAGAAAAGTGTCGTCATCATCACCTACCTTTATCGGGGGAAAACTAACTTAGCATGCATAGAAAGGTGTCGTCGTCATCAGCTACCTATATATATATATATATATATAGGTAGCTGATGACGACGACACCTTTCTATGCATGCTAAGTTAGTTGCCCCCATAAAGGTAGCTGATGATATACCTTTTTATGCATGCGAAAGTAGTTGCTCCCCCCCCCCCCCCATAAAGGTAGCTGATGATCACACCTTTCTATGCATGTTAAGTTAGTTGCGCCCCCTCCCCCCCCCCCCCCCCCATAAAGGTAGCTGATGATGACGACACCTTTCTATGCATGCTAAGTTAGTTTTCCCCCGATAAAGGTAGGTGATGATGACGACACTTTTCTATGCATGCTAAGTTAGTTGCCCCGCATAAAGGTAGCTGATGATGACGACACCTTTCTATGGATGCTAAGTTAGTTGCCTCCCATAAAGGTAGCTGATGATGACGACACCTTTCTATGCATGCTACGTTAGTTTTCCCCCGATAAAGGTAGGTGATGATGACGACACCTTTCTATGCATGCTAAGTTAGTTTCCTCCCATAACGGTAGCTGGTGACGACACCTTTATATGCATGCTAAGTTAGTTGCCCCCAATAAAGGTAGCTGATGATGACGACACCTTTCTATGCATGTTAAGTCAGTTGCCCCGCATAAAGGTAGCTGATGATGACGACACCTTTCTATGCATGCTAAGTTAGTTTCCTCCCATAACGGTAGCTGGTGACGACACCTTTATATGCATGCTAAGTTAGTTGCCCCCAATAAAGGTAGCTGATGATCACACCTTTCTATGCATGCTAAGTTAGTTGCCCCCAATAAAGTTAGCTGATGATCATCACACCTTTCTATGCATGCTAAGTTATTTGCCCCCATAAAGATACCTGATGATCATCACACCTTTCTATGCATGCTAAGTTAATTGCCCCCCATAAAGGTAGCTGATGATGACGACACCTTTCAATGCATGCTAAGTTAGTTGTCCCCCATAAAGGTAGCTGATGATGACGACACCTTTCTATATATGCTAAGTTAGTTGCCCCCATAAAGGTAGCTGATGATCATCACACCTTTCTATGTATGCTAAGTTAGTTGCCCCCCATAAAGGTACCCGATGATGATGACACCTTTCTATGCATGCTAAGTTAATTGCCCCCCATAAAGGTAGCTGATGATGACGACACCTTTCAATGCATGCTAAGTTAGTTGTCCCCCATAAAGGTAGCTGATGATCATCACACCTTTCAATGCATGCTAAGTTAGTTGCCCCCATAAAGGTAGCTGATGATGACGACACCTTTCAATGCATGCTAAGTTAGTTACCCCTCCCCCCCATAAAGGTAGCTGATTATGATTAGTTGTCCCCCATAAAGGTAGCTGATGATCACACCTTTCTATGCATGCTAAGTTAGTTGCCCCCTATAAAAGTAGCTGATGATGATCACACCTTTCTATGCATGCTAAGTTAGTTGCCCCCCATAAAGGTAGCTGATGATTCAAATTCAAATTCAAATTCAAAAACTTTATTGTGTTAGTCTAGCCGACAATTTTGTTTTTCGTTGGGATCACATGCACGCGTTCGGTTTTAGCCACGTTATGACAATGTTGGGGGGGGAAAAAAAAATGACCACAGTGTTAGTGGTATAGGGTCTGCCACTTGCAAGATGCCACTGCGACATCTGAGGTGCAAGTTTCTCGACGGCGTCAACAAGGAGAGAGGGGGATACGCTAGTTAACACACTCTTCATTTAGGAGACGGATGGCCGAGGGTACAAATCTGCCCTTGTAGCGTTTGGTTTTAACAAGAGGAGCCTTGAACCTACGGCCAGACGGGAACTTTTGAAGGTGCTTAGAAAGGCAGTTGGAAGTGTCAGCTGCCAGCCCCAGGCCCTTGCGTATCATTCTCGTCACACCTTTCTATGCATGCTAAGTTAGTTGCCCCCATAAAGGTAGCTGATGATGACGACACCTTTCTATGCATGCTAAGTTAGTTGCCCCCCATAAAGGTAGCTGATGATGATGACACCTTTCTATGCATGCTAAGTTAGTTGCCCCCATAAAGGTAGCTGATGATGACGACACCTTTCAATGCAGTAAGGTAGCTGATGATGACGACACCTTTCTATGCATGCTAAGTTAGTTGCCCCCATAAAGGTAGCTGATGATGACGACACCTTTCTATGCATGCTAAGTTAGTTGCCCCCCATAAAGGTAGCTGATGATGACGACACCTTTCAATGCAGTAAGGTGGCTTATGATGACGACACCTTTCTATGCATGCTAAGTTAGTTGCCCCCATAAAGGTAGCTGATGATGACGACACCTTTCTATGCATGCTAAGTTAGTTGCCCCCCATAAAGGTAGCTGATGATGACGACACCTTTCTATGCATGCTAAGTAAGTTGCCCCCCTTAAAGGTAGCTGATGATGACGACACCTTTCTATGCATGCTTAGTTAGTTGCCCTCCATAAAGGTAGCTGATGATGACGACACCTTTCTATGCACGCTAAGTTAGTTGCCCTCATAAGGGTAGCTGGTGATGACGACACCTTTCTATGCATGCTAAGTTAGTTGCCCCCATAAAGGTAGCTGATGATCACACCTTTCTATGCATGCTAAGTTAATTGCCCCCCATAAAGGTAGCTGATTCTATGCATGCTAAGTTAGTTGCCCCCCATAAAGGTAGCTGATGATGACGACACCTTTCAATGCAGTAAGGTAGCTGATGATGACGACACCTTTCCATGCATGCTAAGTTAGTTGCCCCCATAAAGGTAGCTGATGATGACGACACCTTTCTATGCATGCTAAGTTATTTGCCCCCCCATAAAGGTAGCTGATGATGACGACACCTTTCTATACACGCTAAGTTAGTTGCCCCCATAAAGGTAGCTGATGATGACGACACCTTTCTATGCATGCTAAGTTAGTTGCCCCCCATAAAGGTCAAGAGAATCACGGAGGGTCGACACATGTGTGAAAAACGCATACATTTGGAAAACTCTCGGATTTACAAAAGCCAACCCTTTACTTATGTATAGACAAATAAACACATAAAGGTCACACGTATTATGTGGATTGGTCATACTCGTGAGCCATAAGGTCTTTGCCTTTCTTGTTAAAACATTTAACAGTCTGGAATCAATTTACGAAAAAAACGGTGTTCTCATTGATTGATATTGTATATTTGCAGTGTCCATGTTGGGTGTGCTGTCTGACCCTAAAGCTGGCGGTCCCTGCCTGGGGCAAGACAGACCGGGAGGTCAGTAGACTCTACGCTGCAGATGAGTAACACGTGAGATAGACATCACGCATGGATCCATATTTTTAGTATCATTTGTTTCGCTCTATACGTTTTGCAAAGGCATTGGTAGGGCATACTTTACGATCACAAAGGTTTTGGTAGGGCATACTCTACGATCACAAAGGCTTTTATAGGGCATACGTTACGATCACAAAGGCTTTGGTAGGGCATACTCTACGATCACAAAGGCTTTGATAGGGCATACGTTACGATCACAAAGGCTTTTGAAGGGCATACATTACGATCACAAAGGCTTTGGAAGGGCATACGTTACGATCACAAATGGTTTGGTAGGGCATACGTTACGATCACAAAGGCTTTGGTAGGGCATACTCTACGATCACAAAGGCTTTGGTAGGGCATACTCTACGATCACAAAGGCTTTGGTAGGGTACACTCTACGATCACAAAGGCTTTGGTAGGGCATACGTTACGATCACAAAGGCTTTGGTAGGGCATACTCTACGATCACTCTACGATCACAAAGGCTTTGGTAGGGCATACGTTACGATCACAAAGGCTTTGGTAGGGCATACGTTACGATCACAAAGGCTTTGGAGGGGCATACGTTACGATCACAAAGGCGTTGGTAGGGCATATTCTACGATCACTCTACGATCACAAAGGCTTTGGTAGGGCATACTTCACAATCACAAATGGTTTGGTAGGGCAAACTTTACGACCACGAAGGCTTTGGTAGGGCAAACTTTACAATCACAAACGGCTTGGTAGGGCATAATTTGCATAATAATCATTCCAATGTACATACGTTTCGCAAACGTTTTGAGGGCATAATTTGCAATCATTCCAATGTTCTGACAACAACTGTTTTTTCTCAAATACTATTTTCACGTCAAACCCAAACTTGGTACAGAGATACCTGATGGTAAGACCTATTAATTTTTTTATGCATACTAATTTGGATGACCTCTCCGATAGCTCAATGGTCACAAGAGGTCGGCAAATGTGTGGAAAATGCCAATTTTGGAGAGAATTGTAGTTTTTATCAACGTTTTTACAACCTGTTTAATCACATTTGGCACAAGGTTACCTGATGATGAGACTTTCCATGCTAATTTAGTTGACCTATCAGAAAGGTGAACGGTCATGAGGTGACCCAGAAATAGAGAAAAATTATAGCCATATTTGGACAAAAACTTTTTTTCCGCATATACTATTTTCCACTTCAAACGCTAACTTGGTGCAGAGATACCTGATGGTAAGACCAATTAATGCATATTAATTTGGATGACCCATCGGGAAAGTCAAGGATCATAAGAGGTCGGCAAATGTGTGAAAAATGTTAATTTGGGATAGAATTGTAGTTTTTGGCTCACGTGCGAAACAAAAGTGAGTCTATGTTCTGGGCAATTGTTCGTCCGTCGTCTGTCGTCCGTCCGCCGTCGTCCGTGGAAAACTTTAACGTTGGCTTTTTCTCGGAGACTATTCAAGCTAAAGTCTTCAAACTTGGCCCAAGGATACTTTGTGGCAAGTACTTTCTAAACATATCAATTTCAGTGACCTCTCGCAAAGGTCAAGGTCACAGGGGATCAGGAAATATATTAAAAAAAGCTGTTTTTGGACATAATTTATTTTTTCTCAAATACTATTAACAACTTCAAACCCAAACTTGGTACAAAGATATCTGATGGTAAGACCTTTATACTAACACTAATTTGGTTGATCCCTCGGAAAGGTCAAGGGTCACAAGAGCTCAGGAAATAGGTCCAAAATAGCCATATTTTAATAATAATAATAATATATAACTCTTCTACAGCGCAATATCCACACAAAGAAAGGCTCAGAGCGCTTTATATCTAGATAATCTAACTAATTGAAACTAACTAACTAAGGTACCGACAATGTACAAAAACGCAATCATTCATAGGTCCAAATGCACACTGACACAATACTAAAATAATAAACATAACATGTCAAGAGCCTGATCAGATATATATATGTTGATGGGAAAACGTAGGGTTGATCAATCCCTTTCAAAGGCCAGATTGAAAAAATATGTTTTCAATCTAGCCCTGAAAATGGCCAAAGATGGTGCATGGCGAATATCATGGGGAAGACCATTCCACACTTTGGGAGCTTGGAAAGAAAAGGATCGCTGTCCAAAGGTTTTTAGGGACACTCTGGGGGTAGTCAGTATTCTGTCGTCAGTGCTGGAGCGCAATACTCTGCCTGGTGTATAGACAGGGAGACTCTTTTACAAAAGATGTTTTTTTTTTCCTTCTCTCAAATACTATTTACAACGTCAAATCCAAACTTGGTACAAAGATACCTGATGGTAAGACCTTTCTATACATACTAATTTGGTTGATCCCTCGGAAAGGTCAAGGGTCACAAGAGCTCAAAAAATAGGTCCAAAATCGCCATATTTCGACAAAAGATGTTTTTCTCAAATACTGTTCACAACTTCAAACCCAAACTTGCTACAGAGATAGCAGATGGTACGACCTATCTATGCATACTAATTTGGATGTCCCCTCGGGAAGGTCAAGGGTCACAAGAACTCAGGAAATAGGTAAAACAAATGCCATGTTTTGACAAGAAATGTCTTTTCTCAATTACTATTCACAACTTCAAACCCAAACTTGCTACAGAGATACCTGATGGTAAGACATATCTATGCATTCTAATTTGGATGACCTTCGGAAAAGGTCAAGGCCACAAGAGGTCGACAAAATAATGTGTATAAAATGCCCATAATTGTAATTATTATCAACATTTTTGCAAACTTTTCAATCAAACTTGGCACAAAGGTAGTTGATGATAAAACCTTCCTATGTATCCTAATGTTGTCAACTCATCGCAAAGGTCAAGGGTCACGCTGTTTCACAGATGTGTGAAAACTGATTAAATTTGGAGAAAACGTGGATTTTGTTAGTGCAGAAGCCATCCCTTTGCTTATTGTCAGACATGTGTGGATTGGTCATACACGTGAGCCGTAAGGGCTTTGCCTTTCTTGTTATCAAAGATTTTGCAAACTTTTCAAACAAATCTGGCATAAAGATAGCTGATGATAAAACCTTTCTATCGAACTAATTTGGTTAACTCATCACAAAGGTCAAGGTTCAAAGTGGGTTGACAAATTTGTGACAATTTTTGCGAAAACATGGATTTCGCAGGTACAGAAGCCAGGCTGTTTCTTATTTTAAGACACTTGAACACATTTTTGTGACATGTCAGAAAGGTCAAGGTCATAAAGGTCACACATGTGGATCGGTCATACACGTGAGCCATAAGGGATTTACTTTCCTTTTTTGTCTTCACATTTGAACATTTATTTTTTAATCAAACTCGGAACAAAGGCAGTTGATGATTAGACGTGCATATGCACACCAGTTTGGTTGGCCAATGGTAATGGCAGTTGATGACTAGACGTTCATATACACACCAGTTTGGTTGACCAATGGTAATGGCAGTTGATGATTAGACGTTCATATACACACCAGTTTGGTTGGCCAATGGTAAAGGCAGTTGATGATTAGACGTTCATATGCACACCAGTTTGGTTGGCCAATGGTAAAGTGGTTCATAATCTAATTTTTAAAAAAGCAAACAAAAGAAACAACAAAAAAACAAACAAACACAACGTGTATATGGGAGGGTACGTGGGGGGGGGGGGGGGATGAAGTGGGGGTTGGGGGGGGGAGGGTTGTATGATTTCACGGGTACTGGGATCAAATCTGTTAACATGCGTTCCTTTGAGTGACCTTTCAGAAAGGACTGTTGACATGTCAGAGACATTCGTATCGGCCCTGCACGTAAACGTGATTGTGGTGCTGGCAGTGTGCTGTGTGTTGTCAGGGAGACCCCCCAGACCAGGGTGTGGAGGCCGGCGGCCATGGCGACAACGACCACGACCTCCGCCACCGTCTTTACAGAAGCAACCACCATCACCAGCGCCAGCACAACAGGCGCCACCATCAGAGCAGCAACTGTGTCCGCAACAACTGCCTCGACCGTCCGAATCACAACATCAGCCACAGGCACTTTACTCTCCCCCGCCGTTGACAGGTGACGTGATGTTTCGGTCATCGTGTGACATGCTGTCACTCTGTCTGTGTGCAGGTCTGAGGGTGAACAGTGTGTACAGGTACAGAGCCGACTAATTCGTCCACCGTTCACAGGAAGTGACGTGATGTCTGGCATCGTGTGATTTGCTGTCATTGTGTATTCATGTCTGTATCCCTGGGTGCCTGGTCTTACTGAGTTACTGTGCATAACACTCTTTCCAATACAGTTCACAGGAAGTGACGTGATATCTGGCATTGTGTAACGTGATGTCATTGTGTATTCATGTCTCTGTATCCCTGGGTGCCTGGTCTTACTGTGTTACTGTGCACTACACTCTTTCCAATACAGTTCACAGGAAGTGACGTGGTGTATGGCATCGTGTGACGTGCTGTCACTGTGTATTCATGTCTCTGTATCCCTGGGTGCCTGGTTTACTGTGCACAGCACTCTTTTCAATACAGTTCACATGAAGAAAAAGAGAAAGTGGGGTTCCAAAACCTCCCATCCCATTATCACCGACTCCATGCCTAAAACAAAGTTATTTTAATTATCAACATCCACAACTCTCACAAACCCTGTCTCAGGTCACACCATGAGTATATTTTGAGAGAAAGTGGGGTTCCAAAACCGCCTCTCCCATTATCACCAAGTCCATGCCTAAAACAAAGTTATTTTAAGCAACACACACAACTCTCAAAAACCCTGTCTCAGGTCACACCATGAGTATATTTTGAGAGAAAGTGGGGTTCCAAAACCGCCTTTCCCATTTCACTGAGTCCATGCATAAAACAAAGTTATTTTAAACAACACACACAACTCTCAAACCACAACGTATATACATCCTATGCGTCAAGTACATCATACACGTCATTTACGTCATATACGTCATGTACGCCATATACGTCATGTACGTCAAGTACGTCATGCACGTCAAGTACGTCATGGAGGTCATGGTGAAAAAGGATATGGTCAAACATCTGCAGTCAAGGCTTAGGTTTGGT
Source organism: Semisulcospira habei (assembly GCA_036245525.1). Taxonomy (NCBI): domain Eukaryota; kingdom Metazoa; phylum Mollusca; class Gastropoda; family Semisulcospiridae; genus Semisulcospira; species Semisulcospira habei. The sequence goes on from BTPG01000006.1 coordinate 212,949,954, forward strand.
CAACTGACTTAAATGCATAATGACCTTATCTATTCATTTTGAGTCAGAGATATTTTTAGTTCCATCTCTTCAAATTAACCTTAGATTTTTCATTAAAGTATACATTTGCCCATGAAATTAAATGACAAGGTGTGCTAATAATTATGGTAGATAATAGTGCAGAGACGTGATTATTTGTTTTTGTTGAATAATGTGTGATTAATTGCTGTTTTCTCAACTAATATCTACTTTTTTTTGACATTTTCTTTCTCGTCACCTGTGTTTGGAATTTCAGTACATTGTCTTAGCATATCGAGGGCTGACTGCTAGAACACAGTCCGAAATAGCTCAGGCGGTTAAACGGCGGAGCAGGAGAGCGTGGGTTTGAATCCCGTCCCGACCCCGGTAGCTGGACTCACAATCCAGGGGGGAAAACGGATTTGTTCAATAGCATGTCCGTTGAAAGGTCCTGGTAAATCAAAGTGGCACTGTTGGAGTGCGCTTGAGTTGATCCAGTGTTCAGGTCGTACTCCATAGGCAATAGATTTTCCTGTCCCCCATAACCCGCCCGTCAGGGCCGTCCATGATCACCTCGGTGCTGTGGACGTTAAACCCGAACTAACCAACTGCTAGAACTTCGTAACTCAGTTTTCACACTTTTTGAGAAAACGCGAAATGAAAGTTTACACAGTTCTCCAAAGGGCAGTTTTTATTCAGTCATCTTAATCTTTGACAACAGACATGAACAATGTTTAATAAACATAGAACGAGCACACAGAATACAGTTACATACCTGGTCTTTATTTTAGAAATATGTTTTTCTGCATGAACTGACATACTTTGTTCTAGCTGCATTTTCATTCTGTATTTGCCCCAGATTTTGGCTGCTAGACATCAGTAACGTGAGGTACTGACATTTAGCACGGCTGAGGTCTAATAGGATTGGTGAATACTTGGCTGCTAGAAGTCTCTAACTGTCGATACGGAATTATAGCACGCAGTTATAGAACGGCATTTCTGAACTTAAGGGCGCAACAAGTCAGCATTTTGAAATACGCACATGTAGCACGGCAAAATTACATACACAATAACCTTGTGTTACAGCTCGAAAGTGCGTAACTTGACATACGGTGTTCTGGTCTGTACCTTTGCACAACATATGTCAGGTAAAGTTGATGATCAGAAGTCAGCAACCCTCTTTACTGCTTTCTAGCATGACACAATGGCACACAATACGGTTTCACATTGTGCAAAGAACTTCGCAACTCTGTTGGATCCCATTACTAAATTAATGAGATTAATGTGAAACGTAGCACACTTGGATTAACTGACAACAGTGAAGGTAATACCGGGAATACTACATGTGAAAGAAGAAATACAGAAGGAAATTTGGCAGAATGGTAGGTACTCACCAGCTGTGTGTTCGCCAACAACAGACAACCATCACCACTAATGATCGTCCGAGGAGCGGCAGGCCGAAGGCAACGACAGCATCACAAGACCGTATTATCCGACGTCAGCATATGAGGGATCCCTACCAGACCGCTGCCAACACGGCCAGAAACACCCTTGGCAGGTACGGGAGACCGACTAGTGCCCGCACCGTACGTCGAAGGCTGATTTCAGGAGAGCTCCATTGCAGGCGTCCAGCTAGACGACCCATCTCGACTGCTTGGCACCGCCGGAACCGTCTTCAGTGGGCGCAGTACCACATCAGCTGGCGTCATGGTGACCGGCACAGGGTCCTCTTCACTGACGAAAGCAGGTTCTGCATTGATCCGTCTGATGGCCGTATCAGGATCTGGCGAAGACATGGACACTTGTTTCGAGCTGCTAACATCTTTCAGCGGAGCAGATGGGGAGTTGAAAGCGGGATGATATGGGGTGCAATCGGGGTTAACCAGCAAATAGGACCTGTGGTCGTCCAAAATGTCGGCCGAGGACGAGGAGCAGATGGGGAGTTGAAAGCGGGATGATATGGGGTGCAATCGGGGTTAACCAGCAAATAGGACCTGTGGTCGTCCAAAATGTCGGCCGAGGACGAGGAGCAGATGGGGAGTTGAAAGCGGGATGATATGGGGTGCAATCGGGGTTAACCAGCAAATAGGACCTGTGGTCGTCCAAAATGTCGGCCGAGGACGAGGAGCAGATGGGGAGTTGAAAGCGGGATGATATGGGGTGCAATCGGGGTTAACCAGCAAATAGGACCTGTGGTCGTCCAAAATGTCGGCCGAGGACGAGGAGCAGATGGGGAGTTGAAAGCGGGATGATATGGGGTGCAATCGGGGTTAACCAGCAAATAGGACCTGTGGTCGTCCAAAATGTCGGCCGAGGACGAGGAGCAGATGGGGAGTTGAAAGCGGGATGATATGGGGTGCAATCGGGGTTAACCAGCAAATAGGACCTGTGGTCGTCCAAAATGTCGGCCGAGGACGAGGAGCAGATGGGGAGTTGAAAGCGGGATGATATGGGGTGCAATCGGGGTTAACCAGCAAATAGGACCTGTGGTCGTCCAAAATGTCGGCCGAGGACGAGGAAATGGCGTCAATGCTGACCAAGTGTTGAGACATCATGCGGTGCCGTTCTTCCAGCGTCTTGGGGGCGGTCCGTGGCGCAGTGGCTTAAGGCGCCTGCCACCAATGCAAAAGGTGCGAGGTTCGATACCGGGTTCCGGCGTCGGACTTTTCTCCTCTAGTAAGTGTTACCATTAATTCGGGCGGACCGCCGAGGGTTCTTTCTCCGGGTACTCCGGTTCTTCCTCCCCCGCGACTTTGGTATCAATTGCAGAAAACTTCAGTAGCTCGCTTGAGCTTGCCCTTAGCACCACGTGAATGTTCTGTGTTTATGTACAATGTGTGAGTGAATGCGCGTGATTCACGTGAGCGTGCTTGTTGGGTTCCGTTCGCGGCGGCGCTTGAGCCGATATTCATTTGGGTAAAGCACCTATTTAATGCTCTGATTTATTATTATTTATTACCCAAACCACCTGTACCAGCAAGATCAGTAATGCAAGGCCGCGCACGGCACGTGTCACACAAGCCTTCCTGCAACACAACATCAGTATGCGTAGTCCCCATCCAGCTCGCTCACCTGACCTTAAGTCAACTGAACAGTTTTGGGATGCTCTGCAGAGGAAGCTCAACAAGTTAGCGCCCATACCTCAAACCGCTGCCCAGCTAAGTGCCGCCATTGGCCGCGTCTGACACATGATACTGCAAGCACAAATAAACACTTTTGTGAGGTCCATGGGGCGGAGATGCACGTTATTGACAGTGTTTGTCTTCTGAATGTTGGTAGAATGACGCCATATTGTATCAGAACGACGTTAAGACGCACACGTCTGTGATGCTTGATTGTTGTGTCAATTTACTGTACACAGTAATTATGAATTTATTGTCAAAATTAAATCGTAAAGAGACTTCTCTACTGTATCCGCGTTTCTTTTGTTTCTGAGTATACAATAAGTATCAAAACAAAGTTCAGCCGTTCCCCTGTATCCGAGTACAGCGTGTCGAATGAGGGCATACTAGTTGTATTTATGTGACTGAAGTAGTTGACCAATGTCGGCCTAACTATCATTACTTTCCTTTGATACTAGTTGTATTTATGTGACTGAAGTAGTTGACCAATATCGGCCTAACTATCATTACTTTCCTTTGATACTAGTTGTATTTATGTGACTGAAGTAGTTGACCAATGTCGGCCCAACCCTTTGATACTAGTTGTATTTATGTGACTGAAGTAGTTGACCAATATCGGCCTAACTATCATTACTTTCCTTTGATACTAGTTGTATTTATGTGACTGAAGTAGTTGACCAATATCGGCCTAACTATCATTACTTTCCTTTGATACTAGTTGTATTTATGTGACTGAAGTAGTTGACCAATGTCGGCCCAACCCTTTGATACTAGTTGTATTTATGTGACTGAAGTAGTTGACCAATGTCGGCCCAACCCTTTGATACTAGTTGTATTTATGTGACTGAAGTAGTTGACCAATGTCGGCCCAACCCTTTGATACTAGTTGTATTTATGTGACTGAAGTAGTTTACCAATATCGGCCTAACTATCATTACTTTCCTTTGATACTAGTTGTATTTATGTGACTGAAGTAGTTGACCAATATCGGCCTAACTTACTTTCCTTTGATACTAGTTGTATTTATGTGACTGAAGTAGTTGACCAATGTCGGCCCAACCCTTTGATACTAGTTGTATTTATGTGACTGAAGTAGTTGACCAATGTCGGCCTAACCCTTTGATACTAGTTGTATTTATGTGACTGAAGTAGTTGACCAATGTCGGCCCAACCCTTTGATACTAGTTGTATTATGTGACTGAAGTAGTTGACCAATGTCGGCCCAACCCTTTGATACTAGTTGTATTTATGTGACTGAAGTAGTTGACCAATGTCGGCCCAACCCTTTGATACTAGTTGTATTTATGTGACTGAAGTAGTTGACCAATGTCGGCCCAACCCTTTGATACTAGTTGTATTTATGTGACTGAAGTAGTTGACCAATGTCGGCCTAACTATCATTACTTTCTGATCATATCTCGTATGTGGTTAAATCCATCCACCTTAACGTTTTTTTCTGCCTCACCCACAAGTAACCTTTGCCTCACCCACAAGTAACCTTTTAGCTGTCAACATGCTTATTATAAGTATACTTCTACTGACTCAATTAATCAATCACTCAATCAATCAATGAACTTTATTCTTCCAAATACATGTTGGCCCATACGAACATTGTCTCGCCACCTCAAGTGCACACAACAGTTTACGTAGCAACAAATGGACGATGGCTCGGGGCGGGTGAAGGCGTTTCATGGCATCAGAGTAGCTGTACAACACGTAAGCTATGTTCTCAAACTGTCTGCATTTCTCATGTACACTTTAAATCTCAGGGGCAATTTTTGTGTGGCTAAGGTGGTACACCCTAGCCCTAACTCAGTGAAAAACAATCTCCCCCCCCCCCCCACTTCCTTCGTGTCCATTGGTGTGTATGTCTAATGTGACAGTAATGCAAATCACAGAGAGCTTGTACGTAGATGTTTGTCGACAGCACGTCGGCGAGGACAGAAAAAGCGAATCATCCGTCGGCGTCCCCGAGATTACAACACGGATGACAGGGAGGCAACTGCTTTAGTGCCTGTGCGGCGACAGTGGTCTCCCGGCACATGGCTAATGTATGGTGTGGTGACCATTTGTATCGTCACTGTCATCTGTAACATCATACAAAAGCTGTGTAAGTCTGCAACGTCATGTTCTTTAACACCCTACAAAAGCTCTGTGAGTCTATAACGTCATGTTCTTTAACACCCTACAAAAGCTCTGTGAGTCTATAACGTCATGTTCTTTAACACCCTACAAAAGCTCTGTGAGTCTATAACGTCATGTTCTTTAACACCCTACAAAAGCTCTGTGAGTCTATAACGTCATGTTCTTTAACACCCTACAAAAGCCGTAACTTCATGTTCTTTAACATCGTAGAAAAGCTCTGTAAATCTGTAACGTCATATTTTTTAACATGGTACAAAAGCTCTGTAAGTCTGTAACGTCATGCTTTTTAACATCGTACAAAGGCTGTGTAAGTCTGTAATGTCATATTCTTTAACACCCTACAAAAGCTCTGTAACTATAACGTCATGTTCTTTAAGATGGCACAAAAGCTGTGTAAGTCTGCAACGTCATGTATTTTAACACCGTACCAAAGCTGTGTAAGTCTGTAAAACACCCTACAAAAGCTCTGTGAGTCTATAACGTCATGTTCTTTAACACCCTACAAAAGCTCTGTGAGTCTATAACGTCATGTTCTTTAACACCCTACAAAAGCCGTAACTTCATGTTCTTTAACATCGTAGAAAAGCTCTGTAAATCTGTAACGTCATGTTTTTTAACATGGTACAAAAGCTCTGTAAGTCTGTAACGTCATGCTTTTTAACATCGTACAAAGGCTGTGTAAGTCTGTAATGTCATATTCTTTAACACCCTACAAAAGCTCTGTAACTATAACGTCATGTTCTTTAAGATGGCACAAAAGCTGTGTAAGTCTGCAACGTCATGTATTTTAACACCGTACCAAAGCTGTGTAAGTCTGTAAAACACCGTACAAAAGCTCTGTGAGTCTATAACGTCAGGTTTTTTAACATCGTACAAAAGCTGTGCAAATCTGTAACGTCATGTTCTTTAACACCCTACAAAAGCTCTGTGAGTCTATAACGTCATGTTCTTTAACATGGTACAAAAGCTCTGTAAGTTTATAACGTCATGTTCTTTCACATCGTACAAAAGTCTGTAACGTCATGTTCTTTAACACCGTACAAAAGATCTGTGAGTCTATAACGTCAAGGTCTTTAACATGGTACAAAAGTTTTGTAAATCTATAACGTCACGTTCTTTAACGTCGTACAAAAGCTCTGAAAGTCTGTAACGTCATGTTCTTTAACACCGTACAAAAGGTCTGTGAATCTATAACGTCATGTTCTTGAACATGGTACAAAAGCTCTGTAAGTCTGTAATGTCATGTTCTTTAACACCGTACAAAAGCTCTGTAAAGGCCCCGCTACACATGCCCGGTTTTGAGGCCGATTCCCGACCAGTTTCGAATCGGTAGGTGATCGGGCCGGACTAAAAAACGTGTGCACTGCCACACATTTCCCGATTTGTTTAGCCGATCGGTTTGAATTGAACCGAAGATCAAAGTCGTACCTGTTCTGCAAAATGGCTGCTAATTTTGACAGTGATGATGATGTGCTTGCATTATCAGCAGTTTTGCATCATATTCGGGAAGAGGCGTGTGAAACATCAGCAACGGCGATGGTACTGATCACAACAGGCGTGTTCCGCCATTTGCAAACTGAAACGACGTGCTTTGCGAGACGCGCTCTGATTGGTTGAAGCTTACAACCGGGGCCGATTCGGATCGGAAAAATAGAGCAGGTTCTAGACACACGATTCCCAGCCGATTGGGCTTGATCGGATAATTGACGTCATCTGATCGCAATCGGATCGGAAACGGCTTCAAAATCGGGGCACAACCGGCACGTGTGGCGGGGCCTTAAGGCTGTAATGTCATGTTCTTTAACACCGTACAAAAGCTCTGTAAGGCCGTAAAATCATTTTTTTTTAAAAGCTATGTATGTCTTTAACGTCACACAACAGCTATGTATGTCTGTAACGTCACACAACAGCTATGTATGTCTGTAACGTCACACAACAGCTATGTAGGTCTGTAACGTCACACAACAGCTATGTAGGTCTGTAACGTCACACAACAGCTATATATGTCTGTAACGTCACACAACAGCTATGTAGGTCTGTAACGTCACACAACAGCAATGTAGGTCTGTAAGGTCAAATAAAAGCTATGTTCTTTAACATCGTACAAAAGTGTGAAAGGCTGTGTATGTCTGTAACGTTATACAAACGTTGTGTAAGTCTTTAACATAATACAAAAGCGGTGTAAATTTGTAACATCATAAACGTCTGTTGTAAGTCTGTAAAATCAGTCAGAAGCTGTGTACATCTGCAACATCACACAATAGCTGTGTAAATCTGTAACATCACATACAAGCTGTGTAAGTGTGTAACATCATACACAGACAAAATCAGTCTTAGTCTGTAACATCATGCAAAAGACGTGTATGTAACATCATACACAAGCTGTGTTAGTCTGTAACGTCACCCAAAAGTTGTATATAGCTCGGCCCGTAACTTGGGTGTCATTTTTGACAACAGGCTGACAATGAAGGAGCAAGTGAAGAAAGTTTGCCAGCTTGCCTTCATTGAACTCAGAAGGATCAGCACTGTTCGACATCTGCTGACTGTTGAAGTTACCAAAACACTTGTTACCTCCCTTGTGCTGTGCCGAATAGACTATTGCAATTCTCTTTTGTCCGGTGTTCCGAAAAATCTTCTTGACCAAATCCAGAGAGTCATGAACTGTGCTGCACGTCTGATTTTTCGTGTACCGAAACGTGAACACATTATGCCTCTACTAGCTAATTTGCACTGGCTGCCAGTTTCATACAGAATTCAGTATAAAGTCTGTGTTATTTGTTTCAACATCATCTCTGGTTCTGCCCCTCCTTACTTATCTGATCTTGTCCAGCTGTATACACCGTCCCGCTCACTACGCTCTGCTTCAGACACTCGTGTTTTCCGTATCCCTAGACGTAATAAGGTCACTCAAGGTCATCGTGCATTTTCGTATTTTGGTCCCATTACATGGAACGCTCTCCCAGCTGATGTGCGTCACTCATCATCTCTTTCCATTTTCAAATCCAAGCTTAAAACACACCTTTTCTCTGTTGCATATACGTAAAGACCATTTTGTCTGCCGGCTCATCATGCGTGCGTGCGTGTGTGTGTGTGTGTGTGTGTGTGTGTGTGTGTGTGTGTGTGTGTGTGTGTGTGTGTGTGTGAGTGTGTGGTGTGAGTTTTCGCCCTTGTAAAATTAATGTATTTTTTGTTGTATGTGCTTGTTTGTGTATTCTGCTTCACTGTTTGATTACTGTGATTGTAAAGCGCCTAGAGCACCTTGGTGATTAGGCGCTATACAAATTACCTTTATTATTATTATTATATGTCTGTAACATCATTCAAAATTCGTGCACGGTTGTAACATCATACAAAAGACGTGTGTGTAAATCACACACAAGCTGTGTACGTTTTTTAAAATCATACACAAGCTGTGTTAGTCTGTAACATCATACACAAGCTGTGTTAGTCTGTGACATCATACACAAGCTGTGTTAGTCTGTGACATCACACACAAGCTGTGTTAGTCTGTGACATCACACACAAGCTATGTTAGTCTGTGACATCACACACAAGCTGTGTTAGTCTGTGACATCACACACAAGCTGTGTTAGTCTGTGACATCACACACAAGCTGTGTTAGTCTGTGACATCACACACAAGCTGTGGTAGTCTGTGACATCACACACAAGCTGTGATAATCTGTCACATCACACACAAGCTGTGTTAGTCTCTGACATCACACACAAGCTGTGTTAGTCTGTGACATCACACACAAGCTGTGTTAGTCTGTGACATCACACACAAGCTATGTTAGCCTGTGACATCAAACACAAGCTATGTTAGTCTGTGACATCACACACAAGCTATGTTAGTCTGTGACATCACACACAAGCTGTGTTAGTCTGTGACATCACACACAAGCTGTGTTAGTCTGTGACATCACACACAAGCTATGTTAGTCTGTGACATCACACAAGCTATGTTAGTCTGTGACATCATACACAAGCTATGTTAGTCTGTAACATCACACAGAAGCTGTGTTAGTCTGTGACATCACACACAAGCTATGTTAGTCTGTAACATCACACAGAAGCTGTGTTAGTCTGTGATATCACACACAAGCAATGTTAGTCTGTGACATCACACACAAGCTGTGTTAGTCTGTGACATCACACACAAGCTATGTTATTCTGTGACATCACACACAAGCTGTGTTAGTCTGTGACATCACACACATCACACACAAGCTGTGTTAGTCTGTGCATCACACACAAGCTATGTTAGTCTGTGACATCACACACAAGCAAACAGTAACTGCGCTGAATGATTCCTCTTGGTTTGTGTACAATTCTGCCAGCGCTAGCCTCACCTATCTGGTTTGTGAGTATTTATAACTCGAGGCAAATTTGTATCGCTATATCGTTATATTGTTGTGTAATGTTCTGTGCATCTACTGTGGGAAATTAGGGTATTTACCTGACCACATATGGTAGTGCACCTTCGTGTTTGTGTATGTATGTTTCCCCTGCCTACTTCCTAAGTTCTGGAGAAAGACATGGGTTATATAAGAGACCTGATGCATCTTTTTTGAAGATGCAAATGATCGTCTTATTCTATACCTGCGTATTTCTCTGTGGGCTGGCGATTGGGTGCCTGATAGGCGGGGGCAGGGGATCTAACTGTTTGTCTGTCCGGCGCTGAGTGATTCCTCTTGGTTTGTGTACAATTCTGCCAGCGCTAGCCTCACCTATCTGGTTTGTGAGCATAAACCAACTGTAACACCATAAACAAACTGTAACACGGTAAACAAACTGTAACACCGTAAACAAACTGTAACACCATAAACAAGCTGGTAGACCGGGAAGCAGGGACGAAACACAGTAGTGGCCATGGTGTATGTGTTGTGATCACCAGTGTCAGAGCGAGGGACTAAACACAGTAGTGGTCGTGGTGTATGTGTTGTGATCACCAGTGACAGAGCGAGAGACTAAACACAGTAGTGGCCATGGTGTATGTGTTGTGATCACCAGTGATAGAGCGAGAGACTAAACACAGTAGTGGTCGTGGTGTATGTGTTTTGATCACCAGTGTCAGAGCGAGGGACTAAACACAGTAGTGGTCGTGGTGTATGTGTTTTGATCACCAGTGTCAGAGCGAGAGACTAAACGCAGTAGTGGTCGTGGTGTATGTGTTTTGATCACCAGTGTCAGAGCGAGAGACTAAACACAGTAGTGGTCGTGGTGTATGTGTTTTGATTACTACCAGTGTCAGAGCGAGAGACTAAACGCAGTAGTGGTCGTGGTGTATGTGTTGTGATCACCAGTGTCAGAGCGAGGGACTAAACACAGTAGTGGTCGTGTTGTATGTGTTGTGATCACCAGTGTAAACACAATACTCAGTATGGTTTATATATTGTGACTGCCAGTGTACGAGGCGTCCCGCCGGTCAGCGCACATGATGGGGCGTGGTCTCGTGGAAGGGCCAGAGGACTGGCAGCACGTGCTGGGGCGTGGTCCCGCTGTAGCAGGGCCTGAGGACTGGCAGCACGTGCTGGGGCGTGGTCCCGCTGTAGCAGGGCCAGAGGACTGGGAGCACGTGCTGGGGCGTGGTCCCGCTGTAGCAGGGCCTGAGGACTGGCAACAAATGGACCACCAACAGTTGACTTACTCAAGCGACTTCATAACCACCTCCAACAGCAGCAGCCAGCGCGTGGACCATACGGCAGTAGACACAGAGCGACATGTCATCCTGACAGACAGTGACAGCCTGACACCGTCCCAGCGTCACGTCACCATATCAGACAACAGCACCCACCGCAGGAAGGGCAGAAGGCAACGGGGCAGCAGACGGCGGCGCCGAAAGTCACCACGCAGGCGGAAATCACCGGTAATACATCGTCAGTCTTAAGGTCATGCATACTCACGAGCTTACTGCGACACATGTACAGAGAAATGTACCTATATACATTTGAAAGCAACGAAAGGAGATGTCAAATGGCTGTTTGACTCACGTGCTATGGCATGGAGGGCCCAGAAAGGAGATGTCAAATGGCTGTTTGACTCACGTGCTTTGGCATGGGGGGTCCAGAAAGGGGATGTCAAATGGCTGTTTGACTCACGTGCTATGGCATGGGGGGTCCAGAAAGGTGATGTCAAATGGCTGTTTGACTCAGGTGCTATGGCATGGGGGTCCAGAAAGGAGATGTCAAATGGCTGTTTGACTCAGGTGCTATGGCATGGGGGTCCAGAAAGGAGATGTCAAATGGCTGTTTGACTCAGGTGCTATGGCATGGAGGGCCCAGAAAGGAGATGTCAAATGGCTGTTTGACTCAGGTGCTATGACATGGAGGGCCCAGAAAGGAGATGTCAAATGGCTGTTTGACTCAGGTGCTATGGCATGGAGAGCCCAGAAAGGAGATGTCAAATGGCTGTTTGACTCAGGTGCTATGGCATGGAGGGTCCAGAAAGGGGTTAAAAGCATATTTTGACAAAAACTTTTATTTATTAAAAACTATTTTCAACTTCAAACCCTAACTTGGTATAGAGATTCCTGATGATGAGGCCTTCCTCTGCATACTAACTTGGATGACCCCTCGGAAACATCAAGGGTCACAGGAGGTCAGCAAGTGTGTGAGAACTGTCAATTTTTTTTTTTTTTTTTTTTTTTTTTTTATTATAGAATTGTAGTTTTTATCAGAGTTGTTGCAAACTTTTCAATCAAACCTGGCATGAAGGTAGCTGATGATAACACCTTTCTATGCATGCTAATTCAGTCGCCCCCTCACAAAGGTCAAGGGTCACAGCGGGTCGACAAATGCGTGAAAAATGCATATAATTTGAGAAAACTCGGTTTTGACTAGTACAAAAGCCAACCCTTTACTTATGTTTAGAAACATGAACACACAAAGGTCACACGTATTATGTAGATTGGTCATACACGTGAGCCATAAAGGCTTTGCCTTTCTTGTTCTCAAAGTTTTTGCCAACATTTTAGTCAGCTTGACACAAAGGTAGCTGAAGTCCTTTCAATGCATACTAATTTCGCTGTCCCCTAGCAAAGGCTAGTCATGGAGGTCCAGAAACAGGTCAAACAAAAACACAACCCACAAATCTCTCAGACACGTATTTCAACTTCAAACCAGAGATACTTGATGCTAAGTCTTTTCAATGCATACTAATTTCGCTGTCCCCTAGCAAAGGCTAGTCATGGGAGGTCCAGAAACAGGTCAAACAACCCACAAATCTCTCAGACACGTATTTCAACTTTAAACCAAAACGTGGTATAGAGATACTTGATGCTAAGGCCTTTATATGCATACTAATTTGGATGACACCTCGGAAAGTTTTTTACACAGTTGCCGACCTCTAGTCATGCTCTACCTTTCCGAGGTGTCATCCAAATTAGTATGCATATAAAGGCCTTAGCATCAAGTATCTCTATACCACGTTTGGGTTTGAAGTTGAAATACGTGTCTGAGAGATTTGTGGAAAGGTTGACAGATTGGTTAAAAAAAAAAATGCATACATTTTGAAATAAGTCAAATTTCGCTGGTCTAAAAGCCAACCCTTTACTTACGTTTATACACTTGAACACTTGCTCATTTTAGTGACCTGTTGGAAAGGTCAAGGTCGCAAAGGTCACACTTATTATGTGAATTGGTCATACAAGTGAACAATAAAGGCTTTGCTTTTCTTGTTTGATTTAGTATCAACTATCTGCTGAATGTTTTTAGGTTTTGAGACCGACTGACGTCTAATATCATCTAAAGTACAGTAAATGCGCTGTCAGCACATATTTCTTTTTGCCAACAGAACAGGTCTGAAAAACACATCATGAGTCTTAAATCGGTGTTTATAGTCCGTGAAGCCAAGGTTACAAAATTGGCCAACAGGTGTCATTCAGGCAGGCAAATTCTCACATAGAATTTTGGTATGCTGAGTGTTCCTAGGGGTAGGAAAATCACGGGAGACTTCGGAATTGAGTAGCTTTTGTCTGTTTTCATAACCGCACCCTCCGCTGCACAGACGCCGATTTCAAATCATGCATCATCATTTATCAATGACAATGATATAAATATAGTGATGCCAGTGCCAATTTCCTATTGAAATGACATGTATAAGTATTGCTAAAACTAAAAATATGTTTAAGTCTGTGTTTAGTTCCAAATCCTGCCAGTGAATTCCCGCCCCTCCCCCTTCCCCAAAAATGCTGAAACTGGTCACAAAATGTAGCATTACTTTCATCACTGAGCTCGCCATTTTGCTTTGACAAAGTATAATACTTAATACACCATGTATTACTTTCATCACCGAGCTTGCCCTTTTGCTTTGACAAAGTATAATACTTAATACACCATGTATTACTTTCATCACCGAGCTTGCCCTTATGCTTTGACAAAGTATAATACATAATACTTACTTACTTACTTACGCCTGTCACCCCTACCCGGGTATAGGCCGTCGACGAGAGACCTCCAGCGACTCCTGTCCTGTGCTTCTCCTTCGATTCTACTCCAGGTGGTTCCCAGTCTCTTGGTGTCAGCTTGGAGATCTCGACGCCAGGAGTTTCTCGGCCTACCTCTTTTCCTCTTTCCCTGGGGGTTCCATGACAATGCCTGCCTAGTGATACTGGAAGCTGGCTTTCTCAGGCTGTGACCGATCCATCCCCATCTTCTTCGCCCAATTTCATTCTCTGCTGTTATCTGCTCTGTTCTGTCCCAGAGTCTGAAATTGCTGATCTTCTCTGGCCATGGATTTTCAAAATTCTTCTAAGGCAACTGTTCATGAAGGTCTGTACTCTGTTGACTGTGGTTTTTGTCAATCTCCAAGTCTCTGCTCCATATAGGAGAACTGCTTTTACATTGGAGTTGAAAATCCGGACTTTGGTGTGTTGTGACAGCTCTCTGGAACTCCACACTTTTTTTAACTGGAGAAAGGCTGCTCTGGCTTTAGCGATTCGTGCTCTGACATCTGCATCAGTGCCGCCTTTTTTGTCTATGATGCTCCCGAGATAGGTGAATTCATGCAGGACTCCACCTCCTCCAACGGGGTGCCAGCAAGCAAGATTGGTTCTTCCCTGGTTGTGTTCAGCCTCATTGTCTTTGTTTTCTGTTTGTGAATGGTGAGGCCCACTTGGGACGAGATGTCAGCAAGCCTCGTGGTCTTGTCCTGCATTTGTTGATGAGTGTGGGACAGTAATGCCAAGTCGTCTGCAAAATCGAGGTCGTCAAGCTGTGTCCACAGTGTCCACTGTATTCCACTTCGTCTGTGCTCTGTGGTCATCTTCATGACCCAGTCTATGGCCAGTAGGAAGAGGAACGGAGACAGCAGACACCCCTGCCTGACACCGGTTCTGACCTGGAGCTCTCTGGTGAACTGCCCTTCGTGGATCACGCGACATGTCATGCCATCATAGCTGCTCTTGATCAGGCGGACGAGCTTTGTGGGTACACCGTAGTGTCGTAGGAGTTTCCACAGAGTCTCTCGGTCCACGCTGTCAAATGCTTTCTCATAATCCACAAAGTTGACGTACAGCGGGGAGCTCCACTCCAGAGACTGTTCCACGATGATGCGGAGAGTGGCGATCTGGTCTGTACATGATCGGTTCTTCCTGAATCCTGCTTGCTGGTCTCTCAGCTGGGGGTCAACGGAGCTCTTCATTCTCTCTAGGATGATCCTGTTGAAGACCTTTCCTGGTACTGACAGCAAGGTGATTCCTCTGTAGTTGGAACACTTGCTGAGGTCGCCTTTCTTGGGAAGCTTGATTAGATACCCCTCCTTCCAGTCAGCTGGCATCACCTCCTCTTCCCAGATCTTTCCAAACAGTGGGTACAGCATCTCCACTGTTGTCTCTAGGTCTGCTTTCACCATGTATTACTTTCATCACCGAGCTTGCCCTTTTGCTCTAACAAAGTATGATACGTAATACACCATGTGTTGTTTTTCTGTCTGTTTATCGGTCCGTTCAAATGTCCGCCACTCCTTGTCATTCTACTAAGTATTTATAGTAACTGCAAAAATGTAATTTCTTATAAACTGTACATGTCATTAACTTCGTACTTGGCACAAGGTTAGTTGGCTGCAGTAAGATTGTACATACGTTTTATGACCTTGTGTGAAGAGCCAGTTCACAGAGATAATTAAAGATAAATAATTGTTATTTTGCAGCAAAATATGCATCCTCTAGTACACTATATTACGATCTGCAGACAAACAATTTTTAACAAGTTTTTAATCATTTAAAACGTACAAAGGTTAAGGTTTAAAACTCTGCTCAGATGTTCTGGACAACAAGAAAGAATAGAAGAAAAGCAAACCAGCCATGAGTTTGGCAGAAACAGCATGAGACTCTGTCGTCTCCAAAATTCCTTCTGCCATACAGCTTTCAAGTCTATATACAACTGCAAGAACAGAAGGGCTTAAAGAGTGTTCGAGGAAGAAAAAGACTGTACTAACATTAAAAGTTTTAAGCAAGTAAATTAAAAAAATAAACTCATATTCATCATCATCATCGTCTTTATTATTTCCGGCAGCATTTCATCATAATCTTCCCCTGAGCTTTGATTCTCACAGTCCAAAAGCCTGCAAATATCTGTAAATTTCAGGGCATTTATTACACAGAAGTAACATGGTAATGTTCATGAACTGACACACATGCACGATCGCTCAAGATTTGTTTCTGATGCTGGTGTGATGTCTCCATCGGGGGTCGTGATTGTTGTTTTATTTGTGTGTGGCATAACAAGTGTAGTTATCGGAAGGTCTAACGCATTTGTGGAAGGTGTCTGTGTTGAGACGACCCACTTTGTGTGTGTGTGTGTGTGTGAGTTTTGCTAGTCATGCTACACAGTGTTTAGACACTGTGGTGCCTATGACAGGTGGTGGGTGGGTCGACAGCGAGGGACCGAGTGCGGGTACATTTACAGATAGTCGGAGCTGACAAGAATGCTGAATTTTTAATTTTATTCGTGTCATACGCATATTTACGGATCCTGCGTGTATATGAACACAAACTGAAAACACCGGCATTACCCCACTGGCATCATCCCATTGGCATTACCCCACTGGCATCATCCCATTGGCATTACCCCACTGGCATCATCCCATTGGCATTACCCCACTGGCATCATCCCATTGGCATTACCCCACTGGCATCATCCCATTGGCATTACCCCACTGGCATCATCCCATTGGCATTACCCCACTGGCATCATCCCATTGGCATTACCCCACTGGCATCATCCCATTGGCATTACCCCACCAGCATCACCCCACTGGCATCATCCCATTGGCATTACCCCACCAGCATCACCCCACCGGCATCACACCACCGGCATTACCCCACCGGCATCACCCCACCGGCATCACCCCACCGGCATCACCCCACCGGCATCACCCCACCGGCATTACCCCACCAGCATCACCCCACCAGCATCACCCCACCGGCATTACCCCACCGGCATTACCCCACCAGCATCACCCCACCGGCATCACCCCACCAGCATCACCCCACTGGCATCACCCCACCAGCATCACCCCACCGGCATCACCCCACCAGCATCACCCCACCGGCATTACCCCACCAGCATCACCCCACCGGCATCACCCCACCAGCATCACCCCACCGGCATCACCCCACCAGCATCACCCCACCGGCATCACCCCACCAGTATCACCCCACCGGCATCACCCCACCAGCATCACCCCACCGGCATCACCCCCACCAGCATCACCCCACCGGCATCACCCCACCGGCATCACCCACCCACCCACGGCATTACCCCACCGGCATTACCCCACCAGCATCACCCCACCGGCATCACCCCACCAGCATTACCCCACCAGCATCACCCCACTGGCATTACCCCACCAGCATCACCCCACCGGCATCACCCCACCGGCATCACCCAACCAGCATTACCCCACCGGCATCACCCCACCGGCATCACCCCACCAGCATTACCCCACCGGCATTACCCCACCGGCATCACCCCACCGGCATTACCCCACCAGCATTACCCCACCGGCATCACCCCACCGGCATCACCCCACCGGCATCACCCCACCGGCATCACCCCACTGGCATTACACCACCGGCATCACCCCACCAGCATCACCCCACCGGCATCACCCCACCGGCATCACCCCACCGGCATCATCCCACTGGCATTACCCCACCAGCATTACCCCACCGGCATTACCCCACCGGCATTACCCCATCGGCATCATCCCACCGGCATTACCCCACCGGCATTACCCCACCGGCATTACCCAATCGGCATCATCCCACCGGCATTGTTGTTTTTTTAACCTACCTACTGCTCCCGCCATGCTGCTGAACCTACCTACTGCTCCCGCCATGATGCTGAACCTACCTACTGCTCCTGCCATGAGGCTGAACCTACCTACTGCTCCTGCCATGATGCTGAACCTACCTACTGCTCCCGCCATGATGCTGAACCTACCTACTGCTCCCGCCATGATGCTGAACCTACCTACTGCTCCCGCCAAGATGCTGAACCTACCTACTGCTCCTGCCATGAGGCTGAACCTACCTACTGCTCCCGCCATGATGCTGAACCTACCTACTGCTCCTGCCATGAGGCTGAACCTACCTACTGCTCCCGCCATAATGCTGAACCTACCTACTGCTCCCGCCATGATGCTGAACCTACCTACTGCTCCCGCCATGATGCTGAACCTACCTACTGCTCCCGCCATGATGCTGAACCTACCTACTGCTACTACCATGAGGCTGAACCTACCTACTGCTCCTGCCATGAGGCTGAACCTACCTACTGCTCCTGCCATGATGCTGAACCTACCTACTGCTCCCGCCATGATGCTGAATCTACCTACTTCTCCCGCCATGATGCTGAACCTACCTACTGCTCCTGCCATGAGTCTGAACCTACCTACTGCTCCTGCCATGAGGCTGAACCTACCTACTGCTCCCGCCATGATGCTGAACCTACCTACTGCTCCTGCCATGAGGCTGAACCTACCTACTGCTCCTGCCATGAGGCTGAACCTACCTACTGCTCCTGCCATGATGCTGAACCTACCTACTGCTCCTGCCATGAGGCTGAACCTACCTACTGCTCCCGCCATGATGCTGAACCTACCTACTGCTCCTGCCATGAGGCTGACTTTTGTTTTACCCCCTGCAGGCTGTGTCTTATTCAGTCATGGAGAAGTGGAATCACACCAGCCGCCACTCTGTCGAGACTGCCTCCTGAAACATTCCCAAATGAGCCAACTACCACATATCGCTTAGGACCAGAAGTCTGAAAATGCCACTGAAGCTCCCACTAAGCATGGATGGAAGCTGGAAACAGAAGACAAGAACTTCTAGACTGTTGATTGGATGGATGTCACGCCAGCCTCTGAAGCAGTTCTTACACTTCTGTCGTACATGTGTGTCACCTCATGGACAATACCAAGCAATAATGAATCCCAGCTTCAGGAATGTGAGAATCAAAGCTCAGAGGAAGCTTGTGATGAACAGTAGCAGACAATGACGACGATGAAGATGATTTTGATGGTTAATTGTCTTGCTGAAAACTGTCAATGGTAGTATAGTTTTCAAGCCCTTGCTGGTGTAAAAATACTTGAAGGTGGTATGGCAAAGAAACGTTTTGAAATTGGAAAAAGCAGAGAAGGTAGAGAAATGTTTTGAAAGTGAAGAAGGCAGAGGACAAAACCTCATTTTTTTTCTACAAAACTCATGGTTGATTTGTTTTTCGTATCTTCTTTTTAAATCTGGCCAGAATATTTGAACAGAGATTTAAACATTGAACTTTGTAAGTTTTAAGTGATTTGTATTGCTTGTTAAGTTGCTTCTTTGTGACGGTGTGAAGTAGATTATTGATGTCTACCACACATTTTATACACTTTATTCCATGAATAGAATGTAATTTTAATTATTATATAGTTAATACATGGTTCATACATATTGTGTGTATGCCCATTATCTAATACATGTACATTGCAAGCAGGATGCGAGGTTATTTAATAAGAAACAGAAAGACAGATGAGCATTCTGATTATTCTGCGCATGCATTATTTTTGTTCAAATCTGCTCTAAAGTTCTTATTTTATGTTTATAAATAACACAGATGTAAAGGTGAAATTATAAGCTATAACTTTGCGATATTTGCTCAAATCTTGCCACAGTGTGCTAGAGGGTGCATATTTTGCATCCAAATGACAATTTAATTCTTTTAATAGACCTCTGTGACCTTGACCTTCAAACAAGGGCATCAAACAATATGTGTGTACAATCTTACTACATGCAACTACCGATGTGCCAAGTATGAAGTTAATGACATGTACTGTTTGTAAGAAATTTTATTTTTTGTATTTACGATAAATACACAGCAGAATGACGAGGAGTGGCGGACAAATGGACGGACAGATGGACAGACAGCCAAACAACACATGGTGTTTTACGTAGCTATACTGTGTTTTCACATATTGGACCCAGAAACATCGAAATCAAACCAAAACTGTATGCCCAATGATAAAAGTAAATTTTTTTGTTGTTTTGTTTGTGGGTTTTTTTTTTTTTTTTTTTTTTTTTTTTTTTTTTTTTTTTTTTTTGGGGGGGGGGGGGGGTGAGGGGGCGGGAGTTCACAGGCAGGATATGGAACTAAACATAGACATAACATTTTTTTAGATGCAGTAATACCAATACATGTCGTTTCAATATATATTATAAATTGGCAGTGGCATCAATATATTTAAATCACTGTCATTGATAAATGATGATTCATGATTTGAAATCTACATCTGTGCAGCGTAGGATGGGTTTAAAAATCATGTTTAAACGGATACAAATCTACTCGATCCAGAAGTCTTCCGTGATTTTTCTACCCCTAGGGACATCTATCTATCTATATCTATATCCCGTAGTCTTGCCGACCGTTGGGACACCACTGATGACTTTGCAACCAGCTCCCTCCATTCCTCTCTGTTCTCTGTCATTCTCAGCGTATCGCCCAGCTTCAGTCCTGTCCACTGTGAGATATTGTCCTCCTATCTTTTCCTCTGTCTTCCTCTCCTTCGTCCTCCTTGCACAGTGCCTTGCAGGATTGTTTTGGCAAGCCCTGCTGAACGCGTGACATGCCCATACCTTTCAGTTTGCGTTTTTTCAAAATGGCTAATAGGTCTTCATAGGGCCCGATGGCTTGCCTGATTCTGCTTTCCATTTCCTCGTTCGTGATGTGATCTCAGTATGAAATGCCAAGCAGCCTTCGAAAACATCTCATTTCAGTGGCTTGTATCCTCCTTTCAAGGTCTGCTGTGAGGGTCCATGACTCGCAGGCATACAAGAACACTGAGAGGACTAAGGAGCGCATCAGTCTGATCTTGGAGCAGAGTGTGATGTTTCTGTCCTTCCATATGGTCTTCAATCTTGTCAGCGCTGTTGTTGTCTGCGCAATCCTGGACAGTATTTCTGGTTTTGATCCCTCATAATAATAATAATAATAAGGAAGATTTATAAGGCGCCAATACATGGTAAGATGCTCTAGGCGCCGTACATATGAACAAAACATACAAATATTACACAAAAAGTGACAAAGCCACATGTACAATTACACAAAAGAACAGAATTATGACTAAATACATGAACACTGATAATCAAAGTGGGAAAAGATCGGTTTTAAGACTGTGTTTAAAACTGGCACTAGACTCACTGTGTCTCAATGATTTAGGAAGATCATTCCAGGCTGATGGACCCTGGTAAGAAAAAGATCTCTGCCCAAATCCTTTAGTCCTTACTGTAGGAATACGAAGCATTTCTTGACTCTCTCCTTCATTGGCAACCAGTGGAGAGCGTGCAGGATGGTCTGACCTTTTCGCTTTCATGACCAGACGTGCGGCTGAATTTTGGACTCTCTGGAGCCGATCAAATAGATACTGCGGGCATCCAGATACGAGTGAGTTGGCATAGTCAATGCGAGACAGAACAAATGAACAAACCAGAGTTTTTGTAGCCTCTGAGGTAAGGAACTGTCTAATAGAGCTAATACGACGCATCTCCAAATAGGCTGCCCTGCAGATGTTTATCACCTGTTTACCCATGGACAAGTCCTGCTCAATTGCAACACCCAGGTTCTTCACTGACTGAGAGAAGCTGACGGTCGTGTTCTCAATCATGATATGCTGAGGCAAAGCGGTAGAAGAAGACATTCTGGGTGATGCAATGAGCATGGCTTCCGTTTTTCCTTCATTCAGTTTGAGCTTTTTTTCTGACATCCACAGCCTCACACCAAGAATGCAAAGTGACACGCTCTGGATGATTTCGTTGACCTGACTCACACTACCTGACTTATAAAGCTGTGTATCATCACTGTATGCGTGATGTGAAACAGAGTGTCCAGCAATAATGCTGGACAAAGGCTGTATATACAGTAGGAAAAGCACTGGGCCTAATACTGAGCCTTGTGGGACCCCAAAACGGAGGCTGGCAGGTGCAGAGACATGCCCATCGACAGACACAGTCTGTGATCGCTCAGTAATGTAAGAGTGGAACCAAGACAGGGCAGTGCTATCAATGCCGAAAACAAGCTGGAGACGATTAATCAGGGTAGTGTGGTCGATTGTGTCGAACGCGCTAGAAAGATCAAGTAAAGCGAGCACTGACTATCATCTAGAGCAAGTAACAAGTCATTCACGATTCTGAGAAGTGCTGTTTCAGTACTGTGACAACATCTGTAGGCTGACTGAAATGGATCCATAAGATTGTTCAAGGCCAGGTGATCCAAAAGTTGCGAAAGCACAATCTTTTCGATCACTTTTGACAGGAACGGTAGGTTTGAGACAGGTCTATAATTCTTAAGGTCGTTGTGATCTAATGAGGTTTTTTTCAGTAGGGGTTTCACAACAGCACTTTTATACATTGAAGGGAAAACACCAGATGCAAGCGAAGCATTGACAATGTGAGTAACATACGGCAGTAAACTATCCAAACAGTTATACAACAAAGTGGTAGGCACTGGATCGAGCTCACATGACTTAGGGGTCATCTTCATTAACAACTTGCGCACATCGTTACAGCATACAGGTCTAAACACAATGGTCTGACCATGAAAGCAAAAGTCAATAGAAGAGACTGTTTTTGTCTGAGAAGACTGTGAGTCAAGATCGTCGCGAATGGCTTGGACTTTTTCCATGAAATATGTGGAAAAACGAGATGGAAGTTCTGTCATGGAGTATATGCTAGGAAGAGGAGAAGACTTGACTTTGCCCAGCAGCTGATCAGCCACTGAGTACAGTTGCTTACTGGTGTTGCATGCAGCAATCTTCATACTGTAGAAGGACGTTTTTGCTGTGCTCACTAACCTGGTTACAGCTTTCTTCGCAGCAGAAAACAATTGCTTGTGTACTGTAAGCCTCATCTGTCACAATAGCTCCTAAGTATTTGAATTTCTTAACTGTTTCCAGTTTTGGCCTCCAACCATGATTTCAGTGCAAATGCAACTGGTTTTATTGGTCACCAGCTTGGTCTTCTCTGCACTGATTTCCATCCCATACGCAATGGCTGTACTATCCAACTTTTCCACCAGCTGAGCTTGCTCCTTCTCTGTTTCTGCAAGGCCATCAATGTGGTCCGCAAAGCGCAAGTTCGTGATTGTTCTGCCTCCAATACTGACAGTTCCTTCATGATCTTTCAGAGCGTCCGTCATGATTCTTTCCAGGAAGATGTTGAAAAGAGTAGCTGAGAGAAAGCAGCCTTGTCTGACTCCAAATGTAGTCCTAAACCACTTTCCTATTTTGCCGTTGAAGTAGACTGCACTAGTGGCCTTGTTGTAAAGGTTTGCTATGACTTTGATCAGGTTGGCGTTGATGTTGTATAACTTCATGGAGGACCAATGGGCTGTATACCACGCCCTGTCAAACGATTTCTTAAAATCCACAAAGACACGATAGAGGTCTTGCTGGTACTGGAGGTACCTCTCACATAGAACTCTCAGGTTGAAGATCTGCTCAGTTGTGCTGCGCCCTGGTCTGAAGCCTGCCTGTTCCTCAGCTATGATTTCCTCTGCCTGTGGTTTCAGCCTATTCAGTAGGATCTTTAACATGACTTTGCTTGGGTGGCATATAAGACTGATCGTGCGATAATTCTGGCATTGATGTCAGTTGCTTTTTTGGGGGAGAGTTATTATAAGTGATTGGGTCCATGGTGTGGGGCAATCTCCTGACTGCCAGATCTTATTGCAGATTGTTAGTAAGGCGCTTATCATGTCTTCTCCCCCTTCTTGGACTAGTTCTGCAGGGATGTTGTCTGCTCCTGCTGCCTTCCCTTATTTCAGCGACTTCACTGCAGCCTCTACTTCTTCTCGGAGGATGGGATAGTTGCCATTGTTGGTCACGGGTGGGTTGACAAGTATGCCTGTGTCCCCTACAAATCGGAGCAGTACTCTGTCCATCTCTTCAGTATGTCTTAGTCTTCCGTAAGACAGTTCCCTTCACTATCTTGAATGATCGAGGAGCGTCCTTGTTTTACACTGGTCAGGTCTTTCACCAGCTGATATGCTTTTTTTGCTATTATTTTTGTTCAGATTTTCTTCTACGTGTTTACACTGATCTTCAATCCACTTATTCTTTGCCGTTTTCATGCTTTTCTTGATATCCTGGTTAATTTCCCTGTATTGTTGAGCTCCTTCTACCTCTGATTTCTTTTTCTTTAATTCTCCACGCTAGGGACATTGAGCATACCAAATATCTATATGAGAATTGCCCGCCGAAATTGTACCGGTTTCGACCTTGGCTCACGGACTATTAGGTTATACTGATAATCTCACTCGAGTGGTTTTAAAACCTTATCCTACGAAGGAAAGGGAGTAGGATAAGGTTTTAAGACAACGAGAGTGAGATTCTCAGTATCACCTAAACACCGATGAAAGAATCTATTTCTTACTCACCCATTTCTTTGCAGTA
Organism: Semisulcospira habei; assembly: GCA_036245525.1. Classification (NCBI taxonomy): domain Eukaryota; kingdom Metazoa; phylum Mollusca; class Gastropoda; family Semisulcospiridae; genus Semisulcospira; species Semisulcospira habei. The sequence goes on from BTPG01000006.1 coordinate 212,974,144, forward strand.
ATTCGATGTGATCTGGTTTTCGGCACACACCTAGCCACAACAAGGCCGCCATCGAGTCTTGGCAAAGATCTTGACGTAATTTACTTGCAATGTGGCGTCAATACTTTTGAATGCCAAATGACCCAACGTGATGACGTAATTGCGCAAATTTTTACGCCAGCATCCCAGTCGTCACATAAAATGATGGCATTGCACTTGAAATGAAAGTATGTAAAGTTTCAAAGTCGCGTGTGCCCGTATCATTTCGTTGACCGGACTTTGTACAACACATTTTTGTGCACACCGGCCCGTTCACGCAACAGGGCTGTATCACCCACGTGTGCTACGCTCAGGCCGTCTCCCATGTGTGTGATACAGCTTTTCCACTCGGGCTGTATCCCATGTGCGTGATAGAGCTTTTCCACTCGGGATGTATCCCATGTGTGTGATACCGCTTTTCCACTCAGGCTGTATCCCATCTGTGTGATAGAGCTTTTCCACTCAGGCTGTAACCCATGTGTGTGATAGAGCTTTTCCACTCAGGCTGTAACCCATGTATGCTTTTCCACTCAGGCTGTAACCCATGTGAGCTTTTCCGCTCAAAGTCATCAAAGAAGGAGGTGTATAAGAAAGACTATCTGTCGGCTGTGTCCACATTGAAGTGTGTTTGTGGTTGCGTTCGAGATACTGTATAGACACTATGTAGGCTGTGTATATTGTTGATGTTAAGTATGATATTGTCTACAGAGAGGCTCGTCCTTCAAGGCGGCCAGACGTTCCAACACGCCGCCACACATTTCCTTTGCCTCTAACGTAGCTATGGCAGGTGGTGCGGAGGAACTGCACAGTTTGGCCCAGAACTTTTCCCCACCGTCACAATCTGATGGTAGCGCCGTCACCGCGCAGAACTCAGATGGAGTTGATCCCATTGTGTCCCCACGCGTGACGTTTGACCTGGGGATGTCGGAGTGGCACGACAGTGACGAGTACAGCGAGGCCCACAGTCTGCAGGTATACCATGAACCCCGTCATTAGTTACTGACGGTAGTCTGCAGGTATACCATGAACCCCGTCATTAGTTACTGACGGTAGTCTGCAGGTATACCATGAACCCCGTCATTAGTTACTGACGGTAGTTTGCAGGTATACCATGAACCCCGTCATTAGTTACTGACGGTAGTCATTAGTTACTGACGGTAGTTTGCAGGTATACCATGAACCCCGTCATTAGTTACTGACGGTAGTCATTAGTTACTGACGGTAGTTTGCAGGTATACCATGAACCCCGTCATTAGTTACTGACGGTAGTTTGCAGGTATACCATGACCCCCGTCATTAGTTACTGACAGTAGTTTGCAGGTATACCATGATCCACGTCATTAGTTACTGACGGTAGTTTTCAGGTATACCATGACCCCCGTCATTAGTTACTGACGGTAGTTTTCAGGTATACTATGAACCCCGTCATTAGTTACTGACGGTAGTCATTAGTTACTGACGGTAGTTTGCAGGTATACCATGAACCCCATCATTAGTTACTGACGATAGTTTGCAGGTATACCATGACCCACGTCATTAGTTACTGACGGTTGTTTGCAGGTATACCATGACCCCGTCATTAGATACTGACGGTAGTTTGCAGGTATACCATGACCCCGTCATTAGATACTGACCGTAGTCACTAGTTACTGACGGTAGTTTGCAGGTATACCATGACCCCGTCATTAGATACTGACCGTAGTCACTAGTTACTGACGGTAGTTTGCAGGTATACCATGAACCCCGTCATTAGTTACTGACGGTAGTCATTAGTTACTGACGGTAGTTTGCAGGTATACCATGACCCCGTCATTAGTTACTGACGGTAGTCATTAGTTACTGACGGTAGTCATTAGATACTGACGGTAGTTTGCAGGTATACCATGACCCCGTCATTAGATACTGACGGTAGTCATTAGTTACTGACGGTAGTCATTAGATACTGACGGTAGTTTGCAGGTATACCATGACCCCGTCATTAGTTACTGACGGTAGTCATTAGTTACTGACGGTAGTCATTAGATACTGACGGTAGTTTGCAGGTATACCATGACCCCGTCATTAGATACTGACGGTAGTCATTAGTTACTGACCGTAGTCACTAGTTACTGACGGTAGTTTGCAGGTATACCATGACCCCGTCATTAGTTACTGACGGTAGTCATTAGTTACTGACGGTAGTTTGCAGATATACCATGACCCCGTCATTAGTTACTGACGGTACTTTGCAGGTATACCGTGAACCCCGTCATTAGTTACTGACGGTAGTTTGCAGGTATACCATGACCCCGTCATTAGATACTGACGGTAGTTTGCAGGTATACCATGACCCCGTCATTAGATACCGACGGTAGTTTGCAGGTATACCATGAACCCCGTCATTAGTTACTGACGGTAGTCATTAGTTACTGACAGTAGTTTGCAGGTATACCATGACCCCGTCATTAGTTACTGACGGTAGTCATTAGTTACTGACGGTAGTCATTAGATACTGACGGTAGTTTGCAGGTATACCATGACCCCGTCATTAGATACTGACGGTAGTCATTAGTTACTGGCGGTAGTTTGCAGGTATACCATGACCCCGTCATTAGTTACTGACGTAGTCATTAGTTACTGCCGGTAGTTTTCAGGTATACCATGACCCCGTCATTAGTTACTCACGGTAGTTTGCAGGTATACCATGACCCCGTCATTAGTTACTGACGGTAGTCATTAGTTACTGACGGTAGTTTGCAGGTATACCATGACCCCGTCATTAGTTACTCACGGTAGTTTGCAGGTATACCATGACCCCGTCATTAGTTACTTACGGTAGTCATTAGTTACTGACGGTAGTTTGCAGGTATACCATGACCCTGTCATTAGTTACTGACGGTAGTCATTAGTTACTGACGGTAGTCATTAGTTACTGACGGTAGTCATTAGTTACTGACGGTAGTTTTCAGGTATACCATGACCCCGTCATTAGTTACTGACGGTAGTCATTAGTTACTGACGGTAGTTTGCAGGTATACCATGACCCCGTCATTAGTTACTGACGGTAGTCATTAGTTACTGACGGTAGGTTGCAGGTATACCATGACCACGTCATTAGTTACTGACGGTAGTCATTAGTTACTGACGGTAGTCATTAGTTACTGACAGTAGTTTGCAGGTATACCATGACCCCGTCATTAGATACTGACGGTAGTCATTAGTTACTGGCGGTAGTTTGCAGGTATACCATGACCCCGTCATTAGTTACTGACGGTAGTCATTAGTTACTGACGGTAGTTTTCAGGTATACCATGACCCCGTCATTAGTTACTCACGGTAGTTTGCAGGTATACCATGACCCCGTCATTAGTTACTGACGGTAGTCATTAGTTACTGACGGTAGTTTGCAGGTATACCATGACCCTGTCATTAGTTACTGACGGTAGTCATTAGTTACTGACGGTAGTCATTAGTTACTGACGGTAGTTTTCAGGTATACCATGACCCCGTCATTAGTTACTGACGGTAGTCATTAGTTACTGACGGTAGTCATTAGTTACTGACGGTAGTTTGCAGGTATACCATGACCCCGTCATTAGATACTGACGGTAGTCATTAGTTACTGACGGTAGTTTGCAGGTATACCATGACCCCGTCATTAGTTACTGACGGTAGTTTGCAGGTATACCATGACCCCGTCATTAGTTACTGACGGTAGTCATTAGTTACTGACGGTAGTCATTAGTTACTGACGGTAGTATGCAGGTATACCATGACCCCGTCATTAGTTACTGACGGTAGTCATTAGTTACTGACGGTAGTCATTAGTTACTGACGGTAGTTTGCAGGTATACCATGACCCCGTCATTAGTTACTGACGGTAGTCATTAGTTACTGGCGGTAGTCATTAGTTACTGACGGTAGTCATTAGTTACTGACGGTAGTTTTCAGGTATACCATGACCCCGTCATTAGTTACTGACGGTAGGCATTAGTTACTGACGGTAGTCATTAGTTACTGACGGTAGTCATTAGTTACTGACGGTAGTCTGCAGGTATACCATGACCCCGGCATTAGTTACTGACGGTAGTCATTAGTTACTGACGGTAGTCTGCAGGTATACCATGACCCCGTCATTAGATACTGACGGTAGTGATTAGTTACTGACGGTAGTCATTATTTACTGACGGTGGTCATTAGTTACTGACGGTAGTTTGCAGGTATACCATGTCCCCGTCATTAGTTACTGACGGTAGTCATTAGTTACTGACGGTAGTCATTAGTTACTGGCGGTAGTTTGCAGGTATACCATGACCCCGTCATTAGTTACTGACGGTAGATTGCAGGTATACCATGACCCCGTCATTAGTTACTGACGGTAGTCATTAGTTACTGACGGTAGTCATTAGTTACTGACGGTAGTCATTAGTTACTGACGGTAGTTTTAAGGTATACCATGACCCCGTCATTAGTTACTGACGGTATTCATTAGTTACTGACGGTAGTTTGCAGGTATACCATGACCCCGTCATTAGTTACTGACGGTAGTCTTTAGTTACTGACGGTAGTTTGCAGGTATACCATGACCCCCGTCATTAGTTAATGACGGTAGTCATTAGTTACTGACGGTAGTCATTAGTTACTGACGTAGTTTGCAGGTATTCATAATAACTAAAACCAAGACTTGAAATTATTTAACCAAATTAAAGTTTCATAATAATTAAAACCAACACAACAGCAACAAAACTGCATGAAACTAATCAAATATAATTAACTGACGGAAAAGAAGAAGCTTGAAGACTGTGACGTCGGTGGTGGCAAGGTAAGTCTGCCACAACCACTGCACCGCTAACCAAGGTTATACCAGCCCGCTCGCGATCACGACAAACTTTTCACACGTTTAACGTAAACCACACCGGCCCACCATACGGCCCTAGAGAAATACACTCGATCACGACAAACTTTTCACACGTTTAACGTAGACCACACCGGCCCACCACACGGCCATAGAGAAATACACTCGATCACGACAAGCTTTTCACACGTTTAACGTAGACCACACCGGCCCACCACACGGCCCTAGAGAAATACACTCGATCACGACTAGCTTTTCACACGTTTAACGTGGGCCACACCGGCCCACCATACGGCCCTAGAGAAATACACTCGATCACGACAAGCTTTTCACACGTTTAACGTGGACCACACCGGCCCACCATACGGCCCACCACACGGCCATAGAGAAATGCACTCGATCACGAGAAGCTTTTCACACGTTTAACGTAGACCACACCGGCCCACCATACGGCCATAGAGAAATGCACTCGATCACGACAAGCTTTTCACACGTTTAACGTAGACCACACCGGCCCACCATACGGCCCTAGAGAAATACACTCAATCACGACAAACTTTTCACACGTTTAACGTAGACCACACCGGCCCACCACACGGCCATAGAGAAATACACTCGATCACGACAAGCTTTTCACACGTTTAACGTAGACCACACCGGCCCACCACACGGCCCTAGAGAAATACACTCGATCACGACAAGCTTTTCACACGTTTAACGTGGGCCACACCGGCCCACCATACGGCCCTAGAGAAATACACTCGATCACGACAAGCTTTTCACACGTTTAACGTGGACCACACCGGCCCACCATACGGCCCACCACACGGCCATAGAGAAATGCACTCGATCACGACAAGCTTTTCACACGTTTAACGTAGACCACACCGGCCCACCATACGGCCCTAGAGAAATACACTCGATCACGACAAACTTTTCACACGTTTAACGTAGACCACACCGGCCCACCACACGGCCATAGAGAAATACACTCGATCACGACAAGCTTTTCACACGTTTAACGTAGACCACACCGGCCCACCACACGGCCCTAGAGAAATACACTCGATCACGACAAGCTTTTCACACGTTTAACGTGGGCCACACCGGCCCACCATACGGCCCTAGAAAAATACACTCGATCACGACAAGCTTTTCACACGTTTAACGTGGACCACACCGGCCCACCATACGGCCCACCACACGGCCGTAGAGAAATGCACTCGATCACGACAAGCTTTTCACACGTTTAACGTAGACCACACCGGCCCACCATACGGCCATAGAGAAATGCACTCGATCACGACAAGCTTTTCACACGTTTAACGTAGACCACACCGGCCCACCATATGGCCCTAGAGAAATACACTCGATCACGACAAGCTTTTCACACGTTTAACGTAGACCACACCGGCCCACCATACGGCCCTAGAGAAATACACTCGATCACGACAAGCTTTTCACACGTTTAACGTAGACCACACCGACCCACCATACGGCCCTAGAGAAATGCACTCGATCACGACAAGCTTTTCACACGTTTAACGTAGACCACACCGGCCCACCATACGGCCCTAGAGAAATGCACTCGATCACGACAATCTTTTCACACGTTTAACGTAGACCACACCGGCCCACCATACGGCCCTAGAGAAATGCACTCGATCACGACAAGCTTTTCACACGTTTAACGTAGACCACACCGGCCCACCATACGGCCCTAGAGAAATGCACTCGATCACGACAAGCTTTTCACACGTTTAACGTGGACCACACCGACCCACCACACGGCCCACCATACGGCCCTAGAGAAATACACTCGACTGTCGTACGATAACTGTCGGAACACGAGGCAGCGGTCACCTAGGAGTAGGCTTACACAGCTTACCGCACACTTGGTGAAAATGGAGGCCCAGTCGCCGTGTCCGACATCAGTAGGCTAAGACGCTGTCTCTAGGCCCAGTCGCCGTGTCCGACATCAGTAGGCTAAGACGCTGTCTCTAGGCCCAGTCGCCGTGTCCGACGTCAGTAGGCTAAGACCCTGTCTCTAGGCCCAGTCGCCGTGTCCGACGTCAGTAGGCTAAGACCCTGTCTCTAGGCCCAGTCGCCGTGTCCGACGTCAGTAGGCTAAGACCCTGTCTCTAGGCCCAGTCGCCGTGTCCGACATCAGTAGGCTAAGACCCTGTCTCTAGGCCCAGTCGCCGTGTCCGACATCAGTAGGCTAAGACCCTGTCTCTAGGCCCAGTCGCCGTGTCCGACATCAGTAGGCTAAGACCCTGTCTCTAGGCCCAGTCGCCGTGTCCGACATCAGTAGGCTAAGACCCTGTCTCTAGGCCCAGTCGCCGTGTCCGACATCAGTAGGCTAAGACCCTGTCTCTAGGCCCAGTCGCCGTGTCCGACATCAGTAGGCTAAGACCCTGTCTCTAGGCCCAGTCGCCGTGTCCGACGTCAGTAGGCTAAGACCCTGTCTCTAGGCCCAGTCGCCGTGTCCGACATCAGTAGGCTAAGACCCTGTCTCTAGGCCCAGTCGCCGTGTCCGACATCAGTAGGCTAAGAGCCTGTCTCGGGGCCTGCAGACGCCCACTGGTCGCCTCAAGCGCGGCCCCTGCGCAAAAACTGCATACAGTAGAAAGCTGTATAAGCCAGTATTTTTATATCTAAATTAGCACACAGCGCTTCTTCACACACAACAATATTTAGACTCGTGAATGAATGACTTCACACTCAGTAGTAGTTAAGACAACACTTAAACAAAATTACAAGAGTTCCGGACTCAAAATACATAACAAATCATAATAACATTACAATAGTCATTTGTAACAAATCATAATAACATTACAATAGTCATTTGTAACAAAGCATAATAACATTACAACAGTCATTTGTAACAAAGCATAATAACATTACAACAGTCATTTTTGACCATTCATATTATAATTACAACAGTTATTTGACTTGGAAAGTTCATATTAAAACACACTCCGTATTTGCGAGCATTCAACAATACTACACTAGTCCGCATAAGTTAAGGCCCAGGGTCTCTTTTCAGCAGCTCTCACATTTTTTTCTCTCCAATAATGTAGAGTGCGATCAGGTGTAAACTGAGTTACACTGTGACTTATACACCTGCTCATTGTGTACTTGTCCAGTGTTGTCTATACATTTGCTCATTGCCGTACTTGTCCTACTGGGCTGTCTATACACCTGCTCATTGTGTACTTGTCCAGTGTTGTCTATACACCTGCTCACCTTGTACTTGTCCTACTGTGTTGTCTATACACCTGCTCATTGTGTACTTGTCCAACTGTGTTGTCTATACTCCTGCTCATTATGCACTTGTTCTACTGTCTTGTCTATACACCTGCACATTTAGTACTTGTCCTACTGTCCTGTCAATACACCTGCTCATTGTGTATTTATCCAGTGTTGTCTATACATCTGCTCATTGTGTACTTGTCCTACTGGGCTGTCTATACACCTGCTCATTGTGTACTTGTCCTACTGGGCTGTCTATACACCTGCTCATTGTGTACTTGTCCAGTGTTTTCTATACACTTGCTCATTGTGTACTTTCAGGACGCATCGTCAGCCTGGTCAACAAGCACCGCGTGCAGCAGCCTGAATCACGAATTGCGCGGGCCCTGGGTGTCTACGTCGTACTCGTTTGTCGTGTATGATCTAGACGTTATTGACGATGTACCTGACGAGGTTAGTAGCTCTAGCACATCGAATGTCAGGTGGCTAAACGGAAACTAGTCAGATGTGTGCTTAATGAAACATTGTGATTATGATCTAGACGTTATTGACGATGTACCTGACGAGGTTAGTAGCTCTAGCACATCAAATGTCAGGTGGCTAAACGGAAACTAGTCAGATGTGTGCTAATGAAACATTGTGATTATGATCTACACGTCATTGACGCATACCCGACGAGGTCAGTAGCTGGGGGAGAGGGGGTGGGGGGTGGGTGGGTAAAAAGCTTTGCTGACCAAGCTGTGAGAACTGAACATGTCTACTTTCAGGACGGACGCCTGTGACTAATTTGGATGCAGTCACATTTCCGCCTAATCCACTTCTCTTCAGTTCCATCAATATGCAATTTCTGCGATCGTAAATATTTACATGCACTCCATCCCTACCTACCAAAAGTCTTCCATAATCTCTTTTGGAAAGCTTGTCAATATTGATCTGTGTTACTCGACCGTGATCTCTTTTTTTTTTCGAGTGTGACACGCGTCTGTTGCCTTCCTTCATACCTCTGCTACGAAGATGCCCGATTGTTTGGTGCACTTATAACTCTCTGTTCATTGATATTGCTTTCTCTCAATCTCACAGCGTCTGATCTGCCCATGTGTGATTTGCGCCTAGCCAGCGAGGTCACGACCATTTCTCTGGACTGCAGCATGTCCTGTGCTGTAGATCCACATAAATCTTCGCAGTTAAATGTTTGATGACCTATTACTCCATAAGGCAGTCCTGGTTACAGTGCATCCCACCCCCCCACCCCCGCGCCGGTACTCTCAAAGATGTGGTTCAAAGTGTACCTTAGTAGGTCCTGAGATGTTTAAGCCATGTTCCCGTAAAATCCTTAGCAACATACCAGAGATATAGCCGATGGCGCAAGGGTACCCCCATTCACGCTCTTCGCGGATCCTAAAATGACCTTGAGAACCATTTTCCTCCTAATAACACAGAATTCATTCCAGAAGCCCAAATCAGGCAATATTATGTTGAGGCACACCTTCTGCGTCCTATGCAAAAAAGCAGAATGAAAACATATTGAATCTCTGGCTCACAGTGAAGGTATTTGTGCACCCAGTAAACAGCCATTTCCGCGATATCGCAAAAAAAGACAAAAATAATGTGTCAGATGCCTTCAGACATTTTCTATAGCACTGGCAGCCCATTTTCAGGCTTACATCATTAAAACAGGATGTCAAGATTATTATAAACTTGACTAGGTGATGCTGTGTTTACTGTGAGTGCCACAGTGGTTGATTTTGTATCCCTACCCCCAAGTTGTAAAAATACACAAAATTAATTTAAAAAAAAATATTTCAGTTATTCCATTTCATTTTGACCTCTCTTTACCTATTAAATTTCAATAATGTGAGCATACAGTGCAAGAAAATGAGGAAAGTCGGCATCCTTTACGGTATGTTCGTGGTGAATGATAGCTTTTTTCCCATTTAAAATTGCAGAATTGGGAAACGTACGTTGTTTCTGATGCCCTCAGATATTGTGCATACAACTGATAGGTCTTTTTTAGGTTTTATTGGTTATGATAGTTACTCCCAACCTGAGTTTATGATGCTGTGATGCATTTAGGGGCCACAGTGGCTGAATCTGCTACCCTACTCCTATTTTACCAGTATGCAAAAGAACGCAAAATGATCATAAAAATTGCTCCTCTGTTTAAATATTTTGGTTGACAGGTTTTTTTTTTAACAAAGTATGCATTTTGAGCATAACAATTTGTGATCATTTCATTAATCTCAATGTGACCAATCAATTTAATTGTAACTATTTTTAATTAAGAACATAAAAAGGGGGGTAGGTGGGGGGAGTCTGTAAACAGGGGCTGCTGCTAAAGCTTCTATCGTCTGGCGTTGGAGGCACGATGTACCGATGGCTGAAAGACTTCTTCTTCACTAACAGAATTGCACGATTGTAGTCGATGGCAGTCTTGTCAAACTCAGGGAAGATGTATCAGGGAGGTGTCGTGTCTCCAATCCCTTTAATGTTCTTAAAATATGTGGAACGTTGGACTGTATTCTGATCACACGATGACCAATCCATTTGTTCGCTGTTTCTTTAGTGGAGGAATAAAAGGCAAAAACGATAGACCGAATGAGTGAAACTGGCTGGTCTTTTAGGAGATATTTTATCTAGCGTAAGGCGGGTCTAGTAAGGTCTCCCCTGTTCTTTTCATTATTTTCGTCTTGAAAGGTGTAAATATGAATATGCGTAATAAAGTTTCATGGTTCCTAACAGCCAAAACAATGTTATAAAAATACTTAGTTTCCACATGTCCACCATGAGATCACCACTTCCACCACGTCTTTAAATCTAATATTGTTCTGGCTGCCAATAAGTGAGCTGTCAAGAGCTCGGCAGAAGATTTTCAGAGTTTGGTGTACAGGGGCGTGTCTTCTGGTCAGAACTGCCAGCGGACCGCTTCTCTGTATGGACAGGTCTGGAGAATGTGCAAGGAGACTGATTTTCACGCCACATTCGCATAGGGCTGCTTCCGCAAGACCCAGTCTTACGAGGTGAGTCCAGAGTGATCAGTGCGTAGATGGAAGATGGTGGTCTGGCTCTCTCTGTTCCGCTTGTTGATGTCGTCTGCCCACGGGCTGCAGCCGCCATTCTGCTGTTGCCAAGCACTCTGTTGCTGTAGTGTCTTGCCGACAGGAGGTTGTAATCTTGATGTAGTTTGGCGGCTGCTTTGGCCAGGCTGTCAGCCTCTCCATTCCCAGCTACTCCAGAATGCATTGGAATCTACTGCAGCACTATTTTGTGGACAGGGCATCCAGTCTATCTTGAAACTTCCTGGTGAGGAGATCAGTGGATCAAGCTGCTGCCATTACCTAGTTAGCGCTCTGCTGCTGTGTTGAGCACCTGCAGATCTGTACGATAGTGGGAGCTGCTGTCGCCAGCTGGTAAGGACAAGGCGGTAGTAGTGCTGTCTGCACAACAGATGTACACGCCACTTCCTTCGTTCCGCATGGAGTCTTGTGCGGACCCGCCTGTGTAGATGTGAGCACAGCTGCTGTGAGGGTAGGGCTTGTGCATAATCTCCAGCGAGATCTCTTTGTGCAGTGCCGCGACCTTTGGCAAAGAGTCCTGGAACATCGTTAATGTTGTTTCGAAGGCTCTTTCGAGATGTCCAGGTATCTGAAGGGAGCTTTTCACAATCTTTGGGCTTGGTTCCAGGGCGTCAGTTTTAGCCCGTTGCAGGACCTTCAGTTGGCGGTTCAAACTTTTGCGTTTCTGACGGTTCTTGGTCTGCTCCTGTAGTCTTCAGTGCTGTCGGTGTTTAGTGAGTCTCTTCATCTTGTGTGCTGTTATGCGTTCCAGTGGCTCCACTGTCCTCCATTTCCTAAATAATTGGGGTACTCCAGATGGCTTTAAGAATGCCACTGCATCATGAGAATGACCCATGTTCTGCATCTTGTCAGGCCTGACTTTTTGGGTTGTACAGGCAGTGTTTCATGTTGTGGAAGTATCTTGGTACCGAACTACTGGTCTGACCGAGCTGGTGTTTGCTTGCGCCAGGATGATGTCATTTGCGGTACCCACCAGTTTCTTACACCAGAGACTTTGTTTTCGCAGCTCTAACTTCCATGGCTTCCAAGTGAGGCCTCCACCTGAATCCAGTAATTTGTTTATTGCCAGTAAAGTTGGCCTGTCTGTCTTTGGTACTGGATATTCTCCAGTTTTCAAGGTGACCCCTTCCATCTGATTGAAAAGATGGTCTAGCTCAGTTTGAGTGGCCATCTTTCAGTCCAGCTGCTGACTCTATTGATAGTATCCTGGATTCTGCAGGATACTATTTCTGTATGGTCTGCTGCGCTCCACGCTGCAAAGTGAGGGTGTTCGAAACGAACCTTGGTACTGATGTGCTGAAGTCATTAACGTAGACCAAGAACAGCATCAGACACGTCACCTCTCTGAGGTACACCTTCCCAAAGTTTGACAACACTGCTGAATGTGCCGTTTACTTCAGTCTTGCTGTTAAGAGGACGTTATTAGCCATCGGTACATCGTGCCTTCCACTCCAGACGGTAGAAGCTTCAGCGGCAGCCCCTGTTTACAGACGTTTCCCCCTTTTTATGCCTTAAAGGGGCACGACCGACCTTTTTTAATGCTTCAGTTCGCAAAAAGCTTTTACTGGGCTTCAGTATACATACCCACTTAGACAGTGACCACCCTATTGTCCCACCAAATGCTTTCTTTCGTCCGTTCAAAGCGAAAGAGGCCACAGGAATCGTGCGGCTGGACCCGGTCAAAAGATTGCTTCCGATAGACGATCAGGTAGCTGACGTCATGACTATTCTATACGACCTTAGGTCATCTGCATAATTATAACCAATCAGAGACAAGATGGCGGATGAACCAGCGAAGAAAAAAAGAAAGTATCAGTCGACTCGCGCCGGCCGACAATGACAGACTCTCTTCCATATTTGTACGAAGAAAGCAAACTTTCCATCAATATCTGAATGAAAATCAGCTGCACAATAAATTACATGTTTGATCCTGTTATACGTCATTTTGTAGTATTACGATGAGTGACGTAAAACGTCCATTTTCTTACTGTGTACACGGCGTCGTGAGACTAACGATGCCATAACGAGAAGCTTATAGAGACGTCATGTCGCTGCTGGTGTCATTGTTCGTCTTTAGAATGGCTGTCGCTACACCAGCCCACAGAACGCACCACTGGCGCCGTATATGTCCTTGTGTGTGTGTGTGTGTGTGTGTGTGTGTGTGTGTGTGTGTGTGTGTGTGTGTGTGTGTGTGTGTGTGTGTGTGTGTGTGCTAGTGTATGTGGATGAAAGGGTAAAGTGGGTGAGGGTGCACAAAATCAGTGAATGAATCAATGAAGCTTTATTTATCAACAGTTGAGGCATTGCCATCGTCACAGACATAGCCATTTTTCAAATCTGCCATTGTTACAAAATGACGAAACAATTGACACACAACTAAGTATATAAATGTACATGCATATGAAATAAAAAAAAATTGCCAGCTTACAGAAAGAAAGTCCCATGATGATCTCACACTCCTAACACACTCCTTACGATGATCTTTTACTCTTAACACACTCCTTACGATGATCTCACACTCCTAACACACTCCTTACTATTATCTCACACTCCTAACACACTCCTTACGATGATCTCACACTCCTAACACACTCCGGGGCTTACGTCGTTTTATGTGGATCAGAAGGACAAGCTTAAACAAGATGGGACGAACCATAGCCCCCAAAGTCCTTTCTATATGAGAGCTGTCCTCGCTGTCAAGGGTCTCTACCTTTTGTCTTTGACCTGATTCTGATGTTGAAATGTCTCGTATTGAACAAGATGAGGATTTCATCCAAAATTCTACCGTATTGTTTGGAGCTGACATGCGTTTTCTTTTAAGAACATTCAGAGTTGTTCATTTTTGTTCATATCTTTCTGATCCATGTCCATCCTCTCTAAGCCAACATCTGATCAACACACACACACACCAGCACACACAAATAAAGACGGACACACGGCGCCTCCCGCCATTAGTACACTCTGTGGGCTGGAGTAGCGACAGGAGGTCACGTTACATATTCAAATGGGGTAGGTGAGGCAGTGCAAGGACCGGTGTTTAAAAAAAAAATCTTCTGCCTTCTTTGGCATTTTGTACAGAGGCATTATGCTGGAATTTGCTTAAAATCTCTTGATAGATGAGAAGAGACTTGTTTGGTGCTTTGATTCATACCAGCCTTGGCTTAACCAGCGTACTCTTTTTGGCCTAGTTTGAGTTGCCAAGCGGATGGTGATTTGAGGTGTGTATCAGTTTTGGCTGTGCTTGGATGTAGGGTTGGTACAGAATCATGTGGCTGTAATGTGTGTTTGTGTGGACAGGTGATGGCCGTGATCCTGTAATGTGTGTTTGTGTGGACAGGTGCTGGCCGTGATCCTGTAATGTGTGTTTGTGTGGACAGGTGCTGGCTGTGATACGGTAATGTGTCTGTGTGGACAGGTGCTGGCCGTGATCCTGTAATGTGTGTTTGTGTGGACAGGTGCTGGCTGTGATACGGTAATGTGTCTGTGTGGACAGGTGCTGGCCGTGATCCTGTAATGTGTGTTTGTGTGGACAGGTGCTGGCTGTGATACGGTAATGTGTCTGTGTGGACAGGTGCTGGCTGTGATACGGTAATGTGTGTCTGTGTGGACAGGTGCTGGCTGTGATACGGTTATGTGTCTGTGTGGACAGGTGCTGGCTGTGATACGGTAATGTGTGTCTGTGTGGACAGGTGCTGGCTGTGATACGGTAATGTGTCTGTGTGGACAGGTGCTGGCCGTGATCCTGTAATGTGTGTTTGTGTGGACAGATGCTGGCTGTGATACGGTAATGTGTCTGTGTGGACAGGTGCTGGCCGTGATCCTGTAATGTGTGTTTGTGTGGACAGGTGCTGGCTGTGATACGGTAATGTGTCTGTGTGGACAGGTGCTGGCCGTGATCCTGTAATGTGTGTTTGTGTGGACAGGTGCTGGCTGTGCCGCGGTAATTTGTGTTTGTGTGTAAGGTCTGGCCGTGAAACAGTTATGTGTGTGCTTGTGTGTACAGAGGCTTGTCGTGATATTGCAATGTGTGTATACAGGTGCTGGCTGTGAAACAGTTTGTGTGTAAAGGCTAACCTTGATACATTAATGTGTGTGTCTGTGTGTACAGATGCTGGCCGTAATACAATAGTGTGTGTGTCTGTGTGTACAGATGCTGGCCGTGATACAGTAGTGTGTGTGTCTGTGTGTACAGATGCTGGCCGTGATACAATAGTGTGTGTGTCTGTGTGTACAGATGCTGGCCGTGATACAGTAGTGTGTGTGTCTGTGTGTACAGATGCTGGCCGTGATACAGTAGTGTGTGTGTCTGTGTGTACAGATGCTGGCCGTGATACAGTAGTGTGTGTGTCTGTGTGTACAGATGCTGGCCGTGATACAGTAGTGTGTGTGTCTGTGTGTACAGATGCTGGCCGTGATACAGTAGTGTGTGTGTCTGTGTGTACAGATGCTGGCCGTGATACTATGTTACGTGGTAGTGGTTGTCGTAGTATGATGCAATCACACCAGACGCACGTACGCAGGGTTCTTTTAAAGAAACTTCACACGGCTGCAACTCGCCACACGCAAGGTTGTAGACCACACTGGAGTTACAGTTCCAACAGTACTTTATTCTCACGATGCAATCTCAGCACAATGTGTCCAGAAATGCATCCACACTTTGGTACACTGTCTCTCTACAATGCATCCACAATTCTGATACACTGCGTCTAGCATACAATGCACCAACACCGATACACTGTCTCCTCTACAATGCATCAACACTTTTGACACACTTGCGTTTCTCATACAATGTACACACATAATTTGCTAACAGCCCCTTTTATACTATTACAGATTTCCAGAAAAATCCGGCAAACTATACAACTCAACCAGTCAGAAAAGTAAACGTAACTAAAACTTATTAATATTCATGAGAAAGAACACTCTAGATCTGCCTACAACTTTCTACAAACTTCGACTAATTCCGGAAAATCCGTGATTTCCGTAATTGTTGCTAACTGTAGCGAAACATATTTACTTTGACGTCATATCTGAGATCACTAGATAGGTCGCGACCCTGCCCGAACCTTCCAGTCTAATGTAGATTAAACTTTACAACAATGTAGCGAAAATACGCGTCATAACAAAAATCGATCGCAATTTTCCGTGCAAAAGAAAATGAAGCCTACTAAAAAGGTAGGTAATTCATATCCAAAATAACTCAAATGAATATCGAATCATCTGTGTGTGCAGATGCTGGCCGTGATACAGTGGTGTAAGATGGTATTGTGTGTCTGTGCAGGTGCTGGCCGTGATACAGTGATGTAAGATGGTATTGTGTGTCTGTGCAGGTGCTGGCCGTGATACAGTGATGTGTTAGGTGGTATTGTGTGTCTGTGCAGGTGCTGGCCGTGATACAGTGATGTGTAAGATGGTATTGTGTGTCGGTGCAGGTGCTGGCCGTGATACAGTGATGTAAGATGGTATTGTGTGTCTGTGCAGGTGCTGGCCGTGATACAGTGATGTAAGATGGTATTGTGTGTCCGTGCAGGTGCTGGCCGTGATACAGTGATGTAAGATGGTATTGTGTGTCTGTGCAGGTGCTGGCCGTGATACAGTGATGTGTTAGATGGTATTGTGTGTCTGTGCAGGTGCTGGCCGTGCTGAGCTGTGACGACAGACCGTGTAGCGTTCATCCCCATGAGCGGTACCACTACCTGGGCAGTAAGGTCATCGTACAGCGTCTGCCTCCTGTCAGTGACGGCACAGAGTCCTCGTCCCGCGTGTCCTTCATTCCCACCCTGCACCTGCCGGCCACGGACTCGCGCAGTTCCATCGACGTGTACACGCAGACTGGGCACGACGCGCAGACCTACTGCATCACCAGCGCGGCCTCACAGACACAAGGCCCACCCGGCGCCTCAATCTTCACACAGACACAGGGTGTGATCGGCGAGACTTCATACACCCAGACATACGGCGTGACGCCCATGACTCCACCCACCCAGACATACGGCGTGACTGGCGCGACTGCAGACACGCAGACACGCAGCCCGCCTGGTGTGACTTCATACACCCAGACGTACGGCATGACGGCCATGACTTCACCCACCCAGACATACGGCGTGACACACACGCAGACACGCAGCCTGACAGGCTCAACAATGCAGACACAAAAGCTGTACCTGCCAGCAGTTACCGTGCATACACACACGCAGGCAGCCAGCCACTCGTGCTCTGCTACCCAGACAGACGCCTTGACCGGAGCGACCACGCACACACAGACAGCACTGGTGACGGGAGAGACACACAAGCAGACGATGGTGCGATCCGGTGCCACGAAAGACACTCAGACCCGACACGTGACGAGCTACACTCAAACCCAGGGCTTTTCGGGTCCCACAGCTGAGACTCAGACTGAGCTGTTTTTCTGTGGAGCTACGACCTCCACACAGACTCACATCGTGACCGCCTTCAGCTCCGCCACGCAGACACTCGTGACCAGCGGGACCACATCGGCCACGCAGACACCAGTGATTGTGCAGGTACCCAGAGTTCCTAGAGACACGCAGACAGTCTCTTTACTCGGGGTGGCCATGCACACACAGACCGTGCTCGTGCCAGGCCCCGCCGTCACCACGCAGACGCCCGTCACGGTTGAATTGACGGCCCACACCCAGACAGTGGCTCAGCTTCAGGTAAGCCAGGCTCACACGCAAACCCTTGCCACCTCCGCCACGTGCGTGCAGACACAGACAGCGCGTGATGCCGGGACTACAGTGGAGACCCAGACGCTATTCGTAAGCGGGAGGCCGGCAGGAACACAGACCGTGGACAAGGCGGGCCGCACGTCAGACACACAGACCCCCGTGCATGTGCTGGCCACAGTATCCGCACAGACGCTATTGCCAATTGAATCCACCTCCGCCTGTACTCAGACCGCCGAGAAAGTGACGAGTGTCGTGAACACGCAGACGCCGGTCCGAAAGGAGTCTAGCGTGTGTACGCAGACACGAGGCAGAACCGACGTGCACACGCACACCCAGACTCCAGTCAAGCAAGACGCCCACGTGCACACTCAGACGTCCTTCGAGCCGGAACCACATGCCGAATCTGTGCCGGTGCAGATCAATGTCACCGTGCACCCCGTCACTCAGGACAGACCTACCCGCAGCACCCAGACGCCCGTCAGCCATTACACGCAGACTGTTCCTTCACCAGAGACCCAGCCACCTCCCTCCAGCGCGGACCTCCCCGACAGAAACACTCTGTTCGGGCAGTGGGGTGACCCGGCCAAGGTCCGACGTCGCACGGCGGACAGGATGAGGTGGTGCAAGAGGGACGCGCTGGATGCCAGGAGAGGCGTAGACAACAGGAGCTACACCCGAGCACGCAGAGAGGTGTCGCCACACGGTAGGCCCACGCACCACGAGGGGCCAGTCGAGATCCAGCGCACTCTGGCTTCAGGACCCACCAGTAGCAGCACGGGACGCCAGCAGGAAATGTGCGGGGACTTTAAGTGGAACATCCTTAGAAGCTTCACGCAGGCATGCAGGGAGACCTCGCCCGAAGGACGCCCTTGCGTTCCCTCGCACCAAGCGGTCTGCGCGTCCACCAGCGCCGAGTCTTCCCCAACATGTATCTGCCCGAAAAACAAGAACATGACTCACAACAAGCCGCCGTCTACTTTAGAGCGGAGTGTGTCGAAAGACAAGGATGAGGAAGGTGTTCACATCAGCTTCGTGCCCTTCGCTTTCCCCACCTCAGCCCCGGACAACGCCCGCGGAGACCCGCCTTCCTCTGCGCGTGGCGAGCCGTCAAAGAACCAGACGCCACCATGCTGCAATGATCGGCCAAAACAACAGTACCACAAGATTTCAGCTCCATGCCCTGATGGTCAGTACCACAAGATTTCAGCTCCATGCCCTGATGATCAGTACCACAAGATTTCAGCTCCATGCCCTGATGGTCAGTACTACAAGATTTCAGCTCCATGCCCTGATGGTCAGTACCACAAGATTTCAGCTCCATGCCCTGATGGTCAGTACCACAAGATTTCAGCTCCATGCCCTGATGGTCAGTACCACAAGAATTCAGCTCCATGCCCTGATGGTCCCAAAGAACCAGCGGAAGAATGTGTGTCTCCCAAACTGCTGTCCCCAGTTGATGGCCCCGCACCTATGTGTATTGGTGATGCTCCAAATCCCCAAATGTCCTCTTCAGCTGGCGGTCCTGAGGGTTCCGCTCGGCTGTACCCAGGTGCTGATGGTCCGAAACTGCCGTCCCAAGAAGAGAGTCCCAGACAGCCGCCACAAAGTGAATGTCCCAAAGTGCCAACGCAAAGTGAAGGCCCCAAAGTACCGTCCCAAAGTGAACTGCGAATACTGCCGTCCCAAGATAAAAATCTCAGACAGTCGTGTCCAAGCCCATGTGCCAGACAGCCTTCGCCAAGTGAGTGTGTGAGACTGTCCTCTCCGGTTGAGGGCTCTAGGCCGGAGCCGTACAAGTCTTTGTCTCGGGCCAGCTTGACGGACCCTTCGCCGCCACTCAAGGTGTCGGAGCGCGCCAAAAACGCCGTCTTCAGTCCCGTGGGCTGGGCGCCACAGCGGCACGGCGTCTCCAGTCTTTTTCGTGGCCAAAGTGCTGAACGCCTTGATAAGACGGGTGAGAAAAAGTTAACGACAAGTGCCATCAAATTGCAAGAAGATGTACAGAGCTGTGGCAGCTCTCTCGGTGGACAGGAGAATGAAGCGAACCATCACACGACAGTGAAGGCTAACAGGCTGACACAACAGGAGAATGAAGAGAACCATCACACGACAGTGAAGGCTAACAGGCTGACACAACAGGAGAATGAAGAGAACCATCACACGACAGTGAAGGCTAACAGGCTGACACAACAAGAGAATGAAGAGAACCATCACACGACAGTGAAGGCTAACAGGCTGACACAACAAGAGAATGAAGAGAACCATCGCACGACAGTGAAGGCTAACAGGCTGACACAGCAGGCTTTTCCTGGCGCGGGGTTCAATAGTCTTTTTCGTGCCCAAAGCTTTGACAAGGACGTGGCAGTATCTGCTCAGACGCTAACGAGGTGTCTACCTGCCGGCCAGCGACACACGCAGAGCCAAGAGCACGCACAAGCGACGCAGCAGTCCGGTAAGGCCGACCACGCAAATAGCAGCCAAAAGCTGCGGGAACTGACCTGCGTGATCTCCAGTACAAGCAAGCTGCTAGAGATGTTCAGCCAAAGGACGGCGACGTGCGACACACAACATCAACCCTGCATTGTTGACCACGGCAAAATCTGGCCGCCAGTTCCCACTCGCCGCTCCTTCCCCTTAGCATGGCGATCCAGCGTCATCATGAATCTGTGTCCCTCCAAACCCAAGTCCCCCGTACCGTCACCACGCGACCTGTCAGTGGACTGGCCTAGTGAATCCCACACAGAAATCAAAGTAGTACACCCGTCAACAGCCACTAGTCATGCAATGACGGCCCCTTATACACCACAAGCTGTAAGTACAAGACGTGAATCCAAAGACACACGGAGCGAGTGCAAAGACACACGGAGCGAGTGCAAAGACACACGGAGCGAGTGCAAAGACACACAGAGCGAGTCCAAAGAAACAGCTTGCAAGGCCATAGACGCACGGGACGAGTCCAAAGACACACGTGGCGAGGCCACAGACACACGAGGCGATTCCAAAGAAACACCCGGCGAGGCTACAGACACACGAGGCGATTCCAAAGAAACACCCGGCGAATCCACAGAGGCACGGGGTGAGTCCAAAGAAACAGTTGGCAAGGCCATAGACGCACGCGGCGAGTCTAAAGAAGCACGTTGCATGTCCATAGACTCGCGAGGCGAGTCCAAAGAAAGAGCTGGCGAGTCCACAGACACGCGGGGCGAGTTATGTAATATACCATGGGAGGGCAGAGAAGAGGATCAGTGGGAGAGTTGCGTTCAAGACGACGACCAGACTACCCTGGCCTCATTGTCGGATGTTCAGACTTCCAGCAGGCCCCGTAAACGGCTGGTGAAGAAAAGGTTGCAGGAATACAGCAAGCGGATACAGGAGAAGGAAGCGCCTAAAGCGCGTAGTCGCCTGCCCCTATCCACCAAACGTCAGGGTGTGTGTAACACGGAAGCCAACGTCACGCCTGACTCCATGTCAGCCACCTCCAGTGGGTATGCCAGTAGTGGCGACAAGGCCTTGGTCAGGTCGTGCACACTGGGGGACACGGGTCCGTCCCGGGACAAGAACAGCAAGGGCGACACGAGTGAGAGGCAGCATTCGGAGAGCGGCGACACGGAGACAAGCGGATCCAGTACACCTCCTACATGGGCCCTCCTACCTGCGTTGGACGACAGACGGGAGGCGAGGCGACTCAAGAGACGGCAGATAGATGCTTTGAAACAACGCTGGGAGCTGGACAGTGGTTCCGACACGGACTCGACACGCACAGACTGCAAGACTGCTCACAGAGTTTCCTCACACGCCGCTTGTCTCCGTTCTGCACAGACCAGCGTCGACACCAAAATTCCACGCGCTTGTTCTGTTTTCAACAATGGCGTGGCCAGTCGTGTGACATGTGGTGGGACCAGTGCCGCGGCCAGTCGTGTAGCCAGTGTCGCGGTCAGTACTGTGGCCAGTCGTGTAGCCAGTGTCGCGGTCAGTAGTGTGGCCAGTCGTGTAGCCAGTGTCGCGGTCAGTACTGTGGCCAGTCGTGGAGCCAGTCGCGTGGTGAGTGAAGGCCAGTCGAGTGGCGAGACCAACAGGTTTTGTAGTGAAGGCGCGGAGACCACCAAATTCTGTAATGAAGGGGCGGAGACCACCAAATTCTGTAATGAAGGGGCGGAGACCACCAAATTCTGTAATGAAGGGGCGGAGACCACCAAATTCTGTAATGAAGGGGAAGAAACCACCAAGTGCCGTAAAGAAGGGGCGGAGACCACCAAGTTGCTTACTAAAGGGGCGGAGACCACCAAATTGCTTACTAAAGGGGCGGAGACCACCAAGTTGCTTACTAAAGGGGCGGAGACCACCAAATTGCTTACTAACGGGGCAGAGACCGCCAAGTTGCTTACTAAAGGGGCGGAGACCACCAAGTTGCTTACTAAAGGGGCGGAGACCACCAAGTTGCTTACTAAAGGGGCGGGGACCACCGATTTCCGTAATGAAGGGACGGAGACGTCCAAGTTCCGCAGTGAACGGGCGGGGACCACCACGTTTCGTAGCCAGACTCCGGGCGCCCAAACTAAACACGTGTCGCCACTCATCGCCAGCCGCATCGACATGTTGGAGCACACACTGAAGCTGGGTAACGGTGGCGCCGCACTGCGGGATCACAGGCCTATCCGCAAACTAACCAGCTACATCGACGTGGAGGAGGACAGTACGTCCAGCAGTCACATGACCAGTAAGCAGGTTATGGACGGCAAGTCCAAGCTGCCCCGTTACTCCCGGTTAAGTTGCAAGAAGGAGGGCCACGGGGACTCGACTTGTAACAACTGTGTGGGCCCTACCTACCTAGTCAGGTATAGCCACACCACGTCTACTCTGTCAGACAGGGGACACAGTACCCGCTCTCTCACATCGTGTCACACGCAGTGTTGGCGGGCTCCGCGGCGCTCGTACAGTGACTGCAGTCTCAGTTCCTATTCCGACAACCCTCTTTACTTTGAGCGACAGGACGGGCCGTGTGCTGATGACTTTTCCTACATGTCGTGTGTGTCGCTCATGTCACCTGTGTCCGATATCCCTACCCCAGACACCCTATCTCCGGCCGTGTCCACCATTTACGTGGAGATGGAGCATGAATTGGGACCGCATTCTCCCACACGTGCTGACGAGGTGCTTTTTGGCCGTGACAGAGTTGAGGACATAGCGCCAATGTCCCGCGCTGATTGGCTGACATTACGCGATACCAACCACCAATGTGTGCCACAACACGCACATGTAGACGACAGTGTCATGGCGGCATTTAGAACTTGGTCAGGCACCCCAACTTATACACGACCCCAGCACGTGCACAATTACACAGCCACACACCCGGCAGTTGGGCGCAGCAGGTGTGATTCAGACGTGTCTGTGGACTCGTACTTTACATCGCCCAGCGCCTTGACGTCTGCCTGCACACATGTACCTGTAGAGCTCAGTGCCTTTACTTCTTTCTACACAGACTCCCGGCCAGAGGACAGTACCTTCACCTCCATACGCACCAAGCTCACGGCGTCTGAAGATCCATCCTACGCAGATGCTGACACCATTTCCCGGATAGACAAAGCGCAATCGGACCCAGACACATATTTCCGGATAGACACCACCCATTCAGACGATGAAGTACTATCCAAGATAGACACTATCCATACAGACGCTGAAACATTATCCAGTATAGTCACCGCCCAGTCAGATGCTAAAACACTATCCAGTATAGACACCGCCCAGACAGATGCTAAAACACTATCCAGTATAGACACCGCCCAGACAGATGCTAAAACACTATCCAGTATAGACACCGCCCAGACAGATGCTAAAACACTATCCAGTATAGACACCGCCCAGACAGATGCTGAAACATTTACTCGGATAGACAACGTCCAGTCAGATGCTAAAATGTGTTCCCAGCTAGACAACGTTCAGTCACACACAAGAATGTTTTCCCAGCTAGACAACGTTCAGTCACACACAAGAATGTTTTCCCAGCTAGACAACGTTCAGTCACACACAAGAATGTTTTCCCAGCTAGACAACGTTCAGTCACACACAAGAATGTTTTCCCGGATAAAACGGGGCCAATCCGGTACAGAAATGTTTTCCTCGATTGACAAAATCCACCCAGAAACGTTTCCCAAGTTAGATAATGTCAACCCGCACATTGAGACGTCTGCCAAGGTAGATAATGTCAACCCGCACATTGAGACGTCTGCCACGGTAGATAAGGTCAACCCACACATTGAGACGTCTGCCACGGTAGATAAGGTCAACCCACACATTGAGATGTCTGCCACGGTAGATAATGTCAACCCGCACATTGAGACGTCTGCCACGGTAGATAAGGTCAACCCACACATTGAGATGTCTGCCACGGTAGATAAGGTCAACCCACACATTGAGACGTCTGCCACGGTAGATAACGTCAACCCGCACATTGAGACGTCTGCCAAGGTAGATACAATCCAGAGCGAAGACACTGTGTCTGCTGACCCTGACACGGATACGTTTGCCGAGGAAGATTTGGTAGACTGTAGTTTTCTATCAGCACATTGCCTGTGTGTTGGTGAGGAGAACTCTGCAGAGCTTATGGCGCTAGTTGGACTGCCTCAGGCCAACTCCACCTTCGCTGACGATGACGACTTGACGACCACCACGTTTTGGGACTTGCAGGGCGACCAGCACGTAGAGGTCAGCGGTCAGCACTCAGCACTGGCTGAAGGGTCCCCTAGTACGATCCTCGGTGCATACGGGTCGAGCAGCAAGGCTGACAATACACCAATTAGCAGCCAGTGTCCCCAGGGTTACAAACTCCGCACCACTGGGCACAACCGCTCGGGAAATAAGCAAGAGTATAGGAAACGGAGGACGCCCAGAAGTCAAGGTGGTCTTCCTGCGTCTGACCCGATCAGTACGTATCCGGGAGTCAGCCTGGTTACCTACACCGTGTACGCACGCGACAGGGATGACAATCAAACGATGCTGCCCAACTGCAATCACAGGGCATTGTCCGACTGTAAACACAAGACACTGTCCGACTGTAAACACAAGACAGTCTCAGACTATAAGACACTGTCGGTCTGTAACCGTAGGACACTGTCGGACTGTAAACACAAGACACTGTCGGACTGTAAACACAAGACACTGTCGGACTGTAAACACAAGACACCGTCGGACTGTAAACACAAGACACCGTCGGACTGTAAACACAAGACGCTGTCAGACTGCGGCTACAAGGTGAAGAAAAGGGACAGACGGCCAACTTGTCCGTACACACGAACAGCGAGACAGGCGAGTGATGGGACAAGAAGACGAAGTGAGGCAACGAGTGGAATGAAGACTTACATGACAGCAGCGTCACACATCGCTCGTGCTAAAACACAATCTACTCGGTGCAACACTCTCTCCTTTAGGCAGCAAAAACACACGCCGTATCCAACACCTGCGGCCGTCATGGCCATAGAAAACGACATACAGAGGGACTTGCATGCGCAGGCGCAGAATGACGGAGTGTATGGTGGTGTGAGTCGTGTCAGGCCGGCAGCCAGCCAGCTCAGCGTGCTGAGTAGTCAGTCAGGACACAGAGAGTTCAGTGAGTGGCAAGCGTATGGTGGTGTGAGTCGGGCCAGGCCGGCAGCCAGCCTGCTGAGCGTGCTGAGTAGTCAGTCAGGACACAGGGAGTTCAGCGAGTGGCAAGCGTATGGTGGTGTTAATCGGGTCAGGCCGGCAGCCAGCCTGCTGAGCGTGCTGAGTGGTCAGTCAGGACACAGAGAGTTCAGTGAGTGGCAAGCGTATGGTGGTGTGAGTCGGGCCAGGCCGGCAGCCAGCCTGCTGAGCGTGCTGAGTGGTCAGTCAGGACACAGGGAGTTCAGCGAGTGGCAAGCGTATGGTGGTGTTAATCGGGTCAGGCCGGCAGCCAGCCAGCTGAGCGTGCTGAGTGGTCAGTCAGGGTGCAGCGAGTGGCAGGTAGATGGGCAAAGTGACGGCGTGGATGCCAGATCGGACAGCGTCGATTTACGCTACAGTCCTGTAAAGAGAACACCGACTCAAGGCAATGTGACACCGTGCACCAACCAGCTTTTAAGCAGTACTGAGATAGACACCACGAGCAGTGCAGTAGACTACCATGCAAGTCCCCGAAAACGATCACTAGGTGTGAACCGCGCACATGATGCTCAAGTGGCCACAACGAACGACAGCATG
Organism: Semisulcospira habei; assembly: GCA_036245525.1. Taxonomy (NCBI): domain Eukaryota; kingdom Metazoa; phylum Mollusca; class Gastropoda; family Semisulcospiridae; genus Semisulcospira; species Semisulcospira habei. The sequence continues at coordinate 213,000,228 of BTPG01000006.1, forward strand.
CACATGCGACATAGTCCTCCCAAGAGACGACGGAACCAGCAACATGCCTATAGCAATAATAACGGATTGCGGAAAAGCAGCGTCAGTTCTGGCCAAAGTACAGTGGAGGCATCACAGACGGAGATGAGCGTTGACAGCACTAGAGTGCTGGGTCAGGACACCAGTACATTAGAGGCATCACAGGTTTCCCTAAGTTTTGACTGTGCTAGATTTATCACTGGCGAGATTTGTAACAGTAATATCGGATATAGCTGTGTGGGTCGAACCAGCAGTATGGATGGTGTGGAGCGAACTAGCAGTGTGGATGGCCGTGTGGAGAGAACCAGCAGTGTGGATGGCCGTGTGGAGAGAACCAGCAGTGTGGATGGCCGTGTGGAGAGAACCAGCAGTGTGGATGGCCGTGTCGGGCGAACCAGCAGTGTGAATAGCCGTGTCGGGCGAACCAGCAGTGTGGATGGCCGTGTGGGGAGAACCAGCAGTGTGGATGGCCGTGTTGGGAGAACCAGCAGTGTGGATGGCCGTGTGGGGAGAACCAGCAGTGTGGATGGCCGTGTGGGGCGAACCAGCAGTGTGGATGGCCGTGTGGGGAGAACCAGCAGTGGTAATGGCTGTGTGGGGCGAACCAGCAGTGTGGATGGCCGTGTGGGGAGAACCAGCAGTGTGGATGGCCGTGTGGGGAGAACCAGCAGTGTGGATGGCCGTGTTGGGAGAACCAGCAGTGTGGATGGCCGTGTGGGGCGAACCAGCAGTGTGGATGGCCGTGTGGGGAGAACCAGCAGTGGTAATGGCCGTGTGGGGCAAACCAGCAGTGTGGATGGCCGTGTGGGGAGAACCAGCAGTGTGGATGGAAATGTGAGACGATCACAAAGCCCAGTCAGCTGTAACAGCGGTCAGAGGAAACACGGCGAGTGGGAGGCCAAGTGGGAGGCCAAGTGGGATTGCGTAGATAGTACACAACGCCACAGTGTCAGACGATCACAGAGCGAGGTCAGTGACAACAGCATGACCAGTGGAATCCGAGAGCACAGTGACGGGGAGACAGACGCCAGAAGCGACAGCGTGGACATTCACCTGTGTGCGCCCAGCAGACAGGAACCGCGATATGGTTCAGCTGACAGTTGTCGAAACAGTGGTTCCACAGGCAGGATGAACGCGCACAGTGGCCGTGTGGATAATGCCAGACAGGGGCGGCGGTACGAGTCGGGTGACAGTGACACCCTGAGTGGCCGTGTGGATAATGCCAGACAGAGGCGGCGGTACGAGACGGGTGACAGTGACACCCTGAGTGGCCGTGTGGATAGTGCCAGACAGGGGCGGCGGTACGAGTCGGGTGACAGTGACACCCTGAGTGGCCGTGTGGATATTGCCAGACAGGGGCGGCGGTATGAGTCGGGTGACGGTGACACCCTGAGTGGCCGTGTGGATAATGACAGACAGAGGCGGCGGTACGAGACGGGTGACGGTGACACCCTGAGTGGCCGTGTGGATAATGACAGACAGAGGCGGCGGTACGAGTCGGGTGACGGTGACACCTTGAGTGGCCGTGTGGATGCTGCCGATGGTGCCCTGAGCATGTCAACAAGCGAGATGAGTGTGTACTGTACTCCCTGCGTCACCATGCAGTTGCACGGATCGCCGGTGGACACGCACATCGGCAGCGTCGATAGTCACCCCTATGCTATCGTGAACACACGCAGTCCGCTAAGTGTACACAGTGACAATGTTGATGGCAGCAACAGTCCGCCTGTAATGCACAAGCAGCAAACTTCTACCCCCTTTGCCATCGGGAACACACACAGTCCGCTAAGTGTACACAGTGACGATGTTGATGGTAGCAACAGTCCGCCTGTAATGCACAAGCAGCAAACTTCTACCCCCTTTGCCATCGGGAACACACACAGTCCGCTAAGTGTACACAGTGACAATGTTGATGGTAGCAACAGTCCGCCTGTAATGCACAAGCAGCAAACTTCTACCCCCTTTGCCATCGGGAACACACACAGTCCGCTAAGTGTACACAGTGACAATGTTGATGGTAGCAACAGTCCGCCTGTAATGCACAAGCAGCAAACTTCTACCCCCTTTGCCATCGGGAACACACACAGTCAGATAAGTGTACACAGTGACGATGTTGATGGCAACGGCCCGCCGGTAACCCGAACAGGACCCCTGCAGCAGCCCTGCAATGTGGATAATCTCGGGTACGGGGACACGCCAGCAAACTGCAGCACCGATGACGTCATGTCCGCCAGCTCATCAAAGAGTCCAGGCAGCACGTATCTGTAATGACGTCACAGATATGCGCTTCTTCCATTTATCATTTACGCCAGGCTTGTTTTGACCCGTCACCAACTGTAATCTGTGACCATGTATAGTTTTACACCTGGCTTATACCTAGGCTTGGTTTGACCCATCACCAACTGTAATCTGTGACCATGTATAGTTTTACACCTGGCTTATACCTAGGCTTGGTTTGACCCGTCACCAACTGTAATCTGTGACCATGTATAGTTTTACACCTGGCTTATACCTAGGCTTGTTTTGACCCATCACCAACTGTAATCTGTGACCATGTATAGTTTTACACCTGGCTTATACCTAGGCTTGGTTTGACCCGTCACCAACTGTAATCTGTGACTTTGTATAGTTTTACACCTGGCTTATACCTAGGCTTGTTTTGACCCGACATCAACTGTAGTCAGTGACCATGTAGCATTTTACACCAGACTTGTGATACTCGTATTCCACAGGCTTCGTGTGACACGTCATCAACTGTAGTCAGTGACCATGTAGCATATTACACCAGACTTGTGATACTCGTATTCCACAGGCTTCGTGTGACACGTCATCAACTGTAGTCAGTGACCATGTAGCATTTTATACCAGACTTGTGATACTCGTATTCCACGAGCTTCGTGTGACACGTCATCAACAGCAGTCTGTGACAGAAAATGCGACAGACGCTGTGTGGAATACCAATAAAAAATTTAATTTTGTCAATTGACAACATCACCCATGGCGACTGAAATCTTTTACAGACCATTACATTCCTATATGAATTTCTATCGATATAAATATGAAATAGGCGGGGCTTTTTCCTGGCCTCAATTCCCTCTGCGTGAGAGAGGTGAAATTTGACGTCTTTTGCAAATTTCTTAAGGAACGTTTTGTTTTGAATAAACTGGAAATCCCCATATGCACGTATCCAGGCTGTGCCTCTCTGCATTGAGACCCAGCGTATCAGTACAATCCTAGCGTATCAGTACAATCCTAGCGTATCAGTACAATTGGTAGTAAGCGCATCTGTACAGTTGAAACCAAGCGCATCAACATGATTGAGACCAAGCACAGACCCGTACAGTTGAAACCCTGCATCAGTACAGATGAGACCAAGCGCATCAGTACACCTTAGGCTAAGCGCATCAGTACACCTTAGGCTAAGGGCATCAGTATGCTGTAGGCTAAGCGCATCAGTACACCTTAGGCTAAGGGCATCAGTATGCTGTAGGCTAAGCGCATCAGTACACCTTAGGCTAAGGGCTTCAGTATACTGTAGGCTAAGCGCATCAGTACACCTTAGGCTAAGGGCATCAGTATGCTGTAGGCTAAGCGCATCAGTACACCTTAGGCTAAGGGCATTAGTATGCTGTAGGCTAAGCGCATCAGTACACCTTAGGATAAGGGCATCAGTATGCTGTAGGCTAAGCGCATCAGTATACTGTAGGCTAAGCGCATCAGTACACCTTAGGCTAAGGGCATCAGTATACTCTAGGCTAAGCGCATCAGTACACCTTAGGCTAAGGGCATCAGTATACTGTAGGCTAAGCGCATCAGTACACCTTAGGCTAAGGGCATCAGTATACTGTAGGCTAAGCGCATCAGTACACCTTAGGCTAAGGGCATCAGTATACTGTAGGCTAAGCGCATCAGTACACCTTAGGCTAAGGGTATCAATATACTGTAGGCTAAGCGCATCAGTACAATCTGACGTAGCAAATGGAAAGAATGGAATGAAAAAGTGACACATTTGCCATGGTGAATGTTGGAAGAGTGGATTATTGACTTCACAAGAGGAAAATACCATGAGTATGCTTGGTACAGAACAATCTGACGTAGCAAATGGAAAGAATGGAATCACATTTGCCATGGTGAATGTTGGAAGAGTGGATTATTGACTTCACAAGAGGAAAATACCATGAGTATGCTTGGTACAGAACAATCTGACGTAGCAAATGGAAAGAATGGAATCACATTTGCCATGGTGAATGTTGGAAGAGTGGATTATTGACGTCACAAGAGGAAAATACCATGAGTATGCTTGGTACAGAACAATAATGCGGTCCTGGCAATCCAATAAAGCTTTGGAATTGTTCACAGGATTTGCTGGCAATCCATTCAAGCTTTGACCCGCGTCAGAAATGGTTATTGGCTAGATATCGAACGCTTTAGGTTTTGTATTAGTCATGAAGCCAGTTTGGTCGCTTTTATTTAGTTAAAAGCTATATGTAAAACACGCTTGTGATCACTGTTATCAAATATTTACACCAGGCGTCTATGTATCCCAATCATTAATTATCTACACCAGACGTGTGATCACTGTCATCAATTATAATGTACACCAGGCTTATTGTGGTCAGGTCACCAACTGCCTACACCAAGTGTGTGATCACTGTCATCAACTGTCTACACTAGGCGTGTGACTGTCATCAACTATTACACACACCAGGCTTATTGTGGTCCCTGTCATTAGCTGTCTACACCAGGCGTATGAGCACTGTCATCAACTTACACCAGGTGTGTTATCACTGTCATAAGTTGTGTACACCATGCGTGTGATGTCTGTTATCAACTATAATGTACACCACGCTTATTGTGGTCCCCGTCACCAACTGCCTACACCAGGTGTGTGATCACTGTCATCAACTGTCTACACTAGGCGTGTGATGAATGTCATCAACTATTACATACACCACGCTTATTGTGGTCCCCGTCATCAACTGTCTTCACCAAGCGTATGATGACTATAATGTACACTAGACTTATTGTGATCACTGTCATTAACTGTCAACACCAGGTGTGTTATCACTGTCATCAACTGTCTACACCAGGTTTGTGATCACTGTCATCAACTTACACCAGGTGTGTGATCACTGTCATCAACTTACATCAGGTGTGTTATCACTATCATCAACTGTCTACTCCAGCTGTGTGATAACCGTCATCAACTGCCTACACCAGGTGTGCGATCACTGTCATCAACTGTCTACACCAGGTGTGTGATCACTGTCATCAACTATGTACTCCAGGCGTATGATCACTGTCACCAACTGTCTACACCAGGCGTGTGATCACTGTCATCAAATATAATGAACAGCAGGCGTGTGATCATTGTCATCAAATAGAAAATACACCATTCTGCCTGTGATCCCTAACATCAGCTGTACACCAGGCCTGTGATCACTGTCATCAACTTTAAGGTAAACCAGTGTGGTCATTGTCATCAACTATAATATACATCAGACTTCCTGTGATCCCTGTCATCAACTATCTACACCAGACGTTTGATCTTTGTCATCAACTATCTACGCAAGGCGTGTGATCTTTGTCATTAACTTTCCACGCCAGGCATGTGATCCCGGTCATCACCTGTCCGCACCAGGCGTGTGATCACGGTCATCACCTGTCCGCACCAGGCGTGTGATCCCGGTCATCACCTGTCCGCACCAGGCGTGTGATCCCGGTCATCACCTGTCCGCACCAGGCGTGTGATCCCAGTCATCACCTGTCCGCACCAGGCGTGTGATCCCGGTCATCACCTGTCCGCACCAGGCGTGTGATCCTGGTCATCACCTGTCCGCACCAGGCGTGTGATCCCGGTCATCACCTGTCCGCACCAGGCGTGTGATCCCGGTCATCACCTGTCCGCACCAGGCGTGTGATCCCAGTCATCACCTGTCCGCACCAGGCGTGTGATCCCGGTCATCACCTGTCCGCACCAGGCGTGTGATCCTGGTCATCACCTGTCCGCACCAGGCGTGTGATCCTGGTCATCACCTGTCCGCACCAGGCGTGTGATCCCGGTCATCACCTATCTGCACCAGGCGTGTGATCCTGGTCATCACCTGTCCGCACCAGGCGTGTGATCACGGTTATCACCTGTCCGCACCAGGCGTGTGATCACGGTCATCACCTGTCTGCACCAGGCGTGTGATCCTGGTCATCACCTGTCCGCACCAGGCGTGTGATCACGGTTATCACCTGTCCGCACCAGGCGTGTGATCACGGTCATGACCTGTCCGCACCAGGCGTGTGATCACGGTCATCAACTACTCTGTACAGCAGGCGTGTGATCGTTGTCTTCAGCTAGAATATACACCAGACTTTCTGTAATCCCTGTCATCAACTATTAACTGGCGTGTGATGACTGTCATCAACAATAATATACACCACGCCTATTTTGATACCTGTCACTATATACCCTAGGCGTGTGATCACTAACTTTACTATAACTTTAATGTATACCATGTGTCCATGTCATCAACTGTCTATGTCAGGTGTGTGATCACTGTCATCAACGATCCACATCAGGAGTGTGATCACTGTCATCAATGGTCTACGTCAGGAGTATGTTCACTGTCATCAACTGTCTATGTCAGGAGTGTGATCACTGTCATCAACGATCTACATCAGGAGTGTGATCACTGTCATCAACGATCTACATCAGGTGTGTGATCACTGTCATCAACTGTCTACGTCAGGTGTGTGATCACCGTCATCAACGATCTACATCAGGAGTGTGATCACTGTCATCAACGATCTACATCATGATTGTGATCACTGTAATCAACTGTCTACGTCAGGAGTGTGATCACTGTCATCAACGATCTACATCAGGTGTGCGATCACTGTCATCAACTGTCTACGTCAGGAGTGTGATCACTGTCATCAACGATCTACAATAGGAGTGTGATCACTTCATCAACGATCTACATCAGGATTGTGATAACTGTCATCAATTGTCTACGTCAGGAGTGTGATCACTGTCATCAACTGTCTACGTCAGGAGTGTGATCACTGTCATAAACGATCTACATCAGGTGTGTGATCACTGTCATCAACTGTCTACGTCAGGAGTATGATCACTGTCATCAACGATCTACATCAGGTGTGTGATCACTTTCATCAATTGTCTACGTCAGGAGCATGATCACTGTCATCTACGATCTACATCAGGTGTGGGATCACTGTCATCAAATGTCTACGTCAGGAGTGTGATCACCGTCATCAACGATCTACATCAGGCGTGTGATCACTGTCATCAACGATCCACATCAGGAGTGTTGTCATCAATGGTCTACGTCAGGAGTATGTTCACTGTCATCAACTGTCTACGTCAGGAGTGTGATCACTGTCATCAACTGTCTATGTCAGGAGTGTGATCACTGTCATCAACGATCTACATCAGGAGTGTGATCACTGTCATCAACGATCTACATCAGGTGTGTGATCACTGTCATCAACTGTCTACGTCAGGTGTGTGATCACCGTCATCAACGATCTACATCAGGAGTGTGATCACTGTCATCAACGATCTACATCAGGATTGTGATCACTGTCATCAACTGTCTACGTCAGGAGTGTGATCAGTCATAAACGATCTACATCATGTGTGCGATCACTGTCATCAACTGTCTACGTCAGGAGTGTGATCACTGTCATCAACGATCTACAATAGGAGTGTGCTCACTTCATCAACGATCTACATCAGGATTGTGATCACTGTCATCAATTGTCTACGTCAGGAGTGTGATCACTGTCATCAACGATCTACATCAGGAGTGTGATCACTGTCATCAACGATCTACATCAGGTGTGTGATCACTGTCATCAACTGTCTACGTCAGGTGTGTGATCACTGTCATCAACGATCTACATCAGGATTGTGATCACTGTCATCAACTGTCTACGTCAGGAGTGTGATCACTGTCATCAACGATCTACATCAGATGTACGATCACTGTCATCAACTGTCTACGTCAGGAGTGTGATCACTGTCATCAACGATCTACAATAGGAGTGTGATCACTTCATCAACGATCTACATCAGGATTGTGATCACTTTCATCAATTGTCTACGTCAGGAGTGTGATCACTGTCATCAACTGTCTACGTCAGGAGTGTGATCACTGTCATAAACGATCTACATCAGGTGTGTGATCACTGTCATCAACTGTCTACGTCAGGAGTGTGATCACTGTCATCAACGATCTACATCAGGTGTGTGATCACTGTCATCAATTGTCTACGTCAGGAGCATGATCACTGTCATCAACGATCTACATCAGGTGTGGGATCACAGTCATCAAATGTCTACGTCAGGTGTGTGATCACAGTCATCAACTGTCTACGTCAGGATTGTGATCACTGTCCTCAACGATCTACATCAGGTGTGGGATCACTGTCTAGAAAATTTCTGCGTCAGGAGTGTGATCACTGACATCAACGATCTACATCAGGATTGTGATCACTGTCATCAATTGTCTACGTCAGGAGTATAATCACTGTCATCAACAATCTACATCAGGTGTGTGATCTCTGTCATAAACTGTCTATGTCAGGTGTGTGATCACTGTCATCAATTGTCTACGTCAGGAGTATGATCACTGTCATCAACGATCTACATCAGGAGTGTGATCACTGTCATCAGCTGTCTACGTCAGGAGTGTGATCACTGTCATCAACTGTCTACGTCAGGAGTGTGATCACTGTCATCAACGATCTACATCAGGATTGTGATCACTGTCATCAATTGTCTACGTCAGGAGTATGATCACTGTCATCAACAATCTACATCAGGTGTGTGATCACTGTCATCAACTGTCTATGTCAGGTGTGTGATCACTGTCATCAATTGTCTACGTCAGGAGTATGATCACTGTCATCAACGATCTACATCAGGAGTGTGATCACTGTCATCAGCTGTCTACGTCAGGAGTGTGATCACTGTCATCAACTGTCTACGTGTGTGATCACTGTCATCAACTGTCTACGTCAGGAGTGTGATCACTGTCATCAACGATCTACATCAGGTGTGTGATCACTGTCATCAACTGTCTACGTCAGGTGTGTTATCACTGTCCTCAACGATCTACAATAGGAGTGTGATCACTGTCATCAAGGATCTACATCAAGAGTGTGATCACTGTCATCAACTGTCTACGTCAGGAGTGTGATCACTGTCATCAACGATCTACATCAGGAGTGTTATGACTGTCATCAACGATCTACATCAGGTGTTTGATCACTGTCATCAATTGTCTACGTCAGGAGTGTGATCACTGTCATCAACGATCTTCATCAGGAGTGTGATCACTGTCATCAACTATCTACGTCAGGAGTATGATCACTGTCATCAACTGTCTACATCAGGAGTGTGATCACTGTCATCAACGATCTACATCAGGAGTGTGATCACTGTGATCAGCGATCTACATCAAGCGTGTGATCACTGTCATCAACTGTCTACGTCAGGACTATCATCACTGTCATCAACAATCTACATGAGGAGTGTGATCACTATCATCAACTGTCTACGTCAGGTGTTTGATCACTGTGATCAACTGTCCACATCAGGTGTGTGATCAGTGTCATCAACTTTAAGGTAAATCAGTGTGATCATTGTCATCAACTATAATATACACCAGACTTCCTGTGATCCCTGTTATCAACTATCTACACCAGGCGTGTGAACTTTGTCATCAACTGTCCACACCAGGCGTGTGTTCCTGGTCATCAACTACACTGCTAGCATCGGAGTGAGCAAGAAAGTCGACAGTAGGTCTGAAAACGCACGATTTTCACACAGAGTGATGTTCTTAGGATTTTAAATGAATGCCATTTATTTTATGAGATTGACAGACGTTATGCAGCAATCAGTGTTTGTGTACCCCTTTTGTTCGCTTGGAAAATGGCATCAACGGCGCCTTGCTCACGAGAACTTTATGAAAATCACACGCACGTCTTTCCGTTTAGCTAGTCATTTACACTTACAGGACTAACGGCTTGTGATCTCTGTCATCAGCTATTACACCAGGCTTGTGATTACGATCATCAGCTATTACACCAGGCTTGTGATCTCTGTCATCAGCTATTACACCAGGCTTGTGATTACGATCATCAGCTATTACACCAGGCTTGTGATCTCTGTCATCAGCTATTACACCAGGCTTGTGATCTCTGTCATCAGTCAGCAGCTATTACACCAGGCTTGTGATCTCTGTCATCTACTATTACACCAGGCTTGTGATCTCTGTCATCAGCTATTACACCAGGCTTGTGATCACTGTCATCAGCTATTACACCAGACTTGTGATCACTTTCATCAGCTATTTACACCAGGCTTGTGATCGCTGTCATCAGCTATGTACACCAGGCTTGTGATTACGATCATCAGCTATTACACCAGGCTTGTGATTACTGTCATCAACTATGTACACCAGGTTTGCTGTGATCACTGTCATGAACTATCTACACCAGGTTTGCTGTGATCACTGTCATGAACTATCTACACCAGGTTTGCTGTGATCACTGTCATGAACTATCTACACCAGGCTTGCTGTGATCACTGTCATAAACTATCTACACCAGGTTTGTGATTATTGTAATCAACAGTGTAGACCAAGCTTGTGATCCCTGTCATTAACTGTGTATACCAGGCTTGTGATCACTGTCAATAACTGTGTATACCAGGCGTGTGATCACGGTCATTTACTGTGTACACCAGACTTGACTGTCATTAACTATCTACACCAAGCTTGTGATCACTGTCAGCAACTATCTACACCAGGCTTGTGACAACACCAGGCTTCTGGTGATTTGTCATTATCTATTTACAGCAGGCTTGCTAAGATGCATGTTGTGAACTATGTACACTGTGCTTGTTACCACTGTCACCAACAACGCACTTGACAAGTTTGCGTGCGAAAGCATGTAGATTCCTGTGTTTGGACAGCCTATATTTCATTCCGATTGCAGCTTGCTCAGTGTTGTTTTGACCCAGAATTCATTGTTTTTGCGTGGGAGAGTGCAAATAGCTAACTTGTTTGTATTAAAGGTATAATAAAGATATGAGTTGTCTGTTAATCTGTTTTGTGTGTTGTTTAGTCTCTTTTATTTATAGAAGCAACTTTTTAGGATGGGTCTCGGTGGGGCGAATTTAATAGCATGTCGATGTATGTATGTATGTATATATATGTATGCATGTATACTAATGGTCAAAACTTAAGGGCCACTTTTTATCGCAGACGCACCGACAACACCACACAAATAATGTAACAATACTTGGTGTCAGTACTTTGCTAATTTATTCAGTAAAACCTTTTTTTTTTTTTTTTTTTTTTTAAGTTTTGAGTAAATCAAGCAACTGTAACAACAACAGTACGTTAGAATGTTCACCCATCCCTCATTTGAAAAGTCACACAAGACTGGTCCAGTCAGTAGCGAGTGTACCCACTGTTTGCAGCCAAGCATTCAGTGCAGCGTTGACGCATGGAGTTTACCAGGGTTCAGGCCCCGCCACACTTGCCGGTTGTGCCCCGATTTTGAAGCCGATTCCGATCCGATTGCCCCCACCCGGGTCTGCCCTGGGGGACTTGGGTGGGGTTAGGTACTTTTTAGTTCCCAGGGTCACCCTGGTCAGCCCCACAGGGTGGGTTTCCTTTCTATTCTGGGGCATGTGTTTCTGTCTACCTTTGGTCCATTCACCTGTATTTGTCTATTTAAAACTCTCCCAACTGTCTGCACTGCCTGTAGCTCTTGATATTGGATGTGTGTTGCTAAATGGTCTTAGCTTTATTTAGGCCCCATGTTGTAGGTTTATTTAACGTATTTGACCGGCTGGCGACATACATTCAATTTTCTGTATAGTTTTTTTTTCACAAGCAGTGCAGGCACGTCCTGAGAAAGCCTTGTTGCTGTCTGGACGTTAAGCAATGTACAATCAATCAATCAACCGATCCGATTGCGATCGGATGACGTCATATATCCGATCCGATCGCAATCGGCTGGGAATCGGGTGTTTAGAAACTGCTCTTTTTTCCGATCCGATTCGGCCCCGATTGTAAGCTTCAACCAATCAGAGCGCGTTTCGCAAAGCACGTCGTTTCAGTTTGCAAATGGCGGAAGATCAGTCAACCACCTTCGTTGCCGATGTTTCGCCCGCCTCAGTCTTCCCGAATATGATGTAAAACTGCTGATAATGCAAGCACATCATCATCACTGTCCAAACTAGCAGCTATTTCGCTGAACAGGTATGACTTTGATCTTCGATTCAAATCGGTCGGCTAAATAAAGTCGGGGAATGTGTGGCAGTGCACACGTTTTTGCAGTCCGGTCCGATCACACTCCGATTCGAAACTGCTCAAGAATCGGCCTCAAAATCGGGCTTGTGTGGCGGGGCCTTTCGTAGAACATGTTGTGGGATCGCTTCCCACTCTTTATGCAGGAACTGAGTCAGCTGGGGGACGCCTTGAGGTGGGGGGTGGTTGCTGACTACACGTTACCCCAGCACGTCCCAGAGGTGCTCGATAGGAGCCAGATCAGGTGAACGAGCTGGCCACTCCATCCTCATGATGCCCCGTTGCTCAAGGTACTCATCCACTATATGGGCGCGATGAGGTCGAGCGTTGTCGTCCTGCAGAACAGCATTGTCGCCTATCCCTTGGCGAACTGGATGGATGAGGGACTGCACAATCTCATCCCGATAGCGCAGTCCGGATGACGTGGAGGGGGGGGGGGTCCTGCCTTCCCTGCTGAAGCCTGCCCAGACCATGACTGAGCCTCCGCCAGTATCTGTCCTATTAATGTTTAAATACTTCTATTTTCCACCGTTGAATTGAGAAAAGTGACTTAATTAATGACCTTGCCTAACAAATATTATTAAGTTAATGGCCGGACAAATCAGTACAGAGCATGTTATTCAATTTGATGTCGATGTGTAAATCCGTGTCCAAGTAAGTGCACTTTTCCAGTAATGTAACACAACTGTATAAAATTTATTTAGGTGTAATTCCCACTCAAACAGCAATATAATGCTGTAAAGCTAGGTAACAAACGTTATTCATGTATTTTCGACGATAAAGGTTTCGTGACGACAAAAACTCACTCAGTAACAAGGGATGTCGTCCTTAGTGATGACAAAACAACCGCGCCAGTGTTCAGCATGTGCCTGTTATAGTGTAATTTTTTTATATTCAACCCAGATCAGTGAATTCAGGACATCGTGAAACTTCCGTGTGCAGTTACATTTTAGCCGCCTTAGTAGTCAGTACGGGCAGCCATTCCTCACCTGATTGTAACTTTTCACAGAAAAGAATTCATTCTTGTCTTTAGGAGGCGCCCTGGCGAAAGCTGCTGGACTACCTAGGCGAGAATTACTACAAACGGGCTAAACATCAACGGGATGTCAGTTCTCCCAATACTGACTTAGTTACTTGATTTCCGGCATTTTCAAGAAGACGTCACATTGTAGCCTTTCACACGCCGCCTGACGAGAGAGGCATTTGTACCAGTTTATCTCAGTCTAAAGATGCATTCAGAGACACAAAAGTCTTCTTCAAATGCTTCACAGCTCGGCCTGGGGATATCATACAAGACGGGCATGTCTGTGTCTAGTGAAATCGCAATCAGTTTCACGAGGATGACGTGGTAGTTGTACCGCAAATGATCAAAGGCAAGATCACCATCGGGACTGTAGACAACATCGACTATAACCCCAGTGTTACGAGAGTAATTGATTACTGTCATGCTAAAGGCAGATTTCTTATGCAAAGACAGTGGCGGATGAATCTGAGAGCCGTGAACGTTCCATCCTACTGATCGGCATCAAAGACAAATCAGAATCACTGTGAGCTCCCTGTACAGACGTTGTACTTGTAGAACTTAGAGAGAATTATCATGTACCACGGCCATGTTATGAACATCCAGTGCCAGATATCAGACTAGAAAAACAACGCTGCGTTCCTGAATATGAGTGACTGGAGCTGAAGTGTTTAAAGGCCCTAAAGCTCTCCCGGAGAATTCTCAACATTGCAGAAAGAAACGGTTTGGCGAATATCAACACTTGATACATATATATAGGGGGAGGGGGAAGGGGGAGGAAAAGGAGACGAGGAGGAAATGCAGGCGAAGGAGGAGGGGGTGTGGGGAGGTAGAGGCATGGGGAGGAGGGCATATATATATATATATATATATATATATATATATATATATATATATATATATATATATATATAATATATATATATATATATATATATATATATATATATATATATATATATATATATATATATATATATATATATATATATATATAGTGTGTTATAATGCCTCCTAACGAATGGCTGCGGTGGTTATTTCGTTGATAACTGCGTGATTGCACCCTTTGTGTCTGTTTTACCGCTGAAGCGCAACGCTGCTCAACCACACCGAGCCTCAGAGCCGAGTTAAAAGCTATTTATAGCTCCCAAACTTCAGGTCCGAGCAAAACAGAAAGTAGCTGGTGATCTGATATAACGGCCTTTGTGGGGCTATATCACAGTCAGGTGTCTTCATTAATCTGTCCGTGAGTGAAACATGCATCGTGAAACATCGTTAGTTTAAGCACACGTAGACAGTTGTGATTAACTAACTTCCCCACAGTCTGTATCCTTGCCTGCATTTCATAGTTCCCGCCAAAACACCGTGGGCAGGCCTATTGCCAAGGCCATAATTCTACTGTGTCTTCTGTTTATTTTGTCTATTCTGTTTATTCTACTGGGCAGGATTAGGGTTAGGGTGGGTGGTTTAGGGTGGGTGGCTTAGGGTTAGGGTGGGTTAGGTTAGGGTTAAGGTTAAGATTAGGGTTAGGGTAGGGTTAGCGCTAGGGTAGGGTTTGGGTTAGGGTTATAGGTTAGGGTTAGGTTATAGGGTTGGGATTAGGGTTGGTGTTAGGGTTATGTTAGGGTTAGGGTTAAGGTTAGAAGGGTTAGGCTTGGGGTTTCGGGGTAGGGTTAGGGTTAGGTAGGGTTACAGTTATGGTTAGAGGGTAAGGTTAGGGTTAGAGGGTTAGGATCAGAGGGTTAGAAGGGTTAGGTTAGGGTTAGAAAGGTTATGGTTATAGGGTTCGGGTTATAGGTTAGGGAGGGTTAGGTTAGGGTGGGTTAGGTTTAGGGTTAGAGGTTAGGGTAGGGTTAGGGTAGGGTCAGGGGTTGGGGTTAGTGTTAACGTTAGGGGTTAGGGTATGGTTAGGGGTTAGGTTTAGGGTTATCGGTTAGGTAAGGGTTAGGGTTAGTGGTTAGGGTACGGTTAGGTTAGGTTAGGGTTAGGTTAGGTTAGGGTTAGGGGTCAGGTTAGGGTAGGGTAGGGTTAGATTTAGGGTTAGGATTAGCGGTTAGGTTAGGGTAGGGGTTAGGTTAGTGTAGGGTAAGAGTAGGGTTATGGTTAGGGTTAGGTTATGGCAGGGCTAGGGTTAGGGTTAGGTTAGGGTTTGGGTTAGGGTTAGGGTTAAGACAAACATTATCCCGAGGTCCCGACAGCACTCTAGGTGCTGTATGTAAATTACTTTGCTTACTTGGGAAGGACAAGAAAAAGGTGGTTCCCTAGCGATTTGTGATATCCGAAGTATACTAATGGTCAAAAGTTAAGGGCCACCCCACTTTTTGTGTCATTGTTTATCGTCGCAAGTACGCAAATAAAATATAATGTTCTTCGATCCAAATGGGTTAAAAGTTAACTTTAGACAGTCCACTGCACAGGACACAATAGACAACAATTCATCAAGTTCCACGAACGTGTCAAATGCACGTGCAACATCGTCAGTTTTTGTGAAAAGGTGTGCGATATTGGCAAGCGTACCAAAAGCAGGCAAGTGGAAAACCTCGGTAAAGTGGTGATGCACGTGCTAAAGGGGTCAGTCATGAACACTCACCACTTCTGTTTCGCTACATATACCGGTACGGTAGGGGCATAATTGTCGCTTTCCTAACCATGCCGCCACGACGAAGCCTGACGCAAGTAAATCAATGTTTGCGATAGGCAGACTGGAAGGGAGAGAGAGACAATAGGAGATCCGTAAGGCAATGAATTCAATAAAGCCGCATCCGTCATTAAATTATGTAATTTTTAATAATAAAATTTTTGACACCATTACACCCCCGTTATTACCCAATCAACCCTTTGATTTTTAAAAAGTGACAAGCATGACTGATGCGGCCTCATTGATCTGATTATCTTACGGATCTCCTATTGTCTCTCTCTATAACTATTGTTTCTGTGAACACCTAATCATTTACCTGTCTAAGTGATTTCAGTGGAACTTTATATGTTACTAATAAGTTACAACTAACTTTTAGGAACCTGCAGAGGTAACCTTTAAGTTAGTTATCATAAGAACTTATTAATTTCTTACTGTAAGTTCTTATAAGTTCTTACAACAACTTGACTTAAGTCACAACTTACTCGGTCAGATTTGTCAAGATACAAGGACAATAAAAAAACTTTTTTTTCTCAGTAGTACTCTGGCGGTGGTGCAGATGGGGTTAAATAATCAGGCCTAAACTGTGTAAGTGGCATGACATTTCTCTGTGAAGTGTATGACATTATTAAACGATTACCAAATCTGATTTTTATTTGTTT
>BTPG01000007.1:6949-159449 GCA_036245525.1 Semisulcospira habei
CCTGTGCCTGTTCCACCACCCACAATTGACTGGGACATAAAGTTGGAATTTATTAGTCCTTATGTATACACTGATGATGAAGGCGCCTTAGTGTTTAGGAAGGTTGTTAATTCTGGGCCGCTTATTGTAAGCCTTGTTCCAAGTTTTGCCCCAGACAACAATAGCAGAGAAAAACTGAAAGTTGAAAATTATGAGAAACGGAGATATCTTCTTACAACTAGAAAGGGTAGATCAGATACTTCTGTTGTGTTTATGCCAGCAAGCTTAGTCGTGGCTAGAGAAGTGACAATAGTATTTGAAATTATCATGAAATCAGTAACTACTGCTAAAGAGGCTCAAATTGCACAGGGAATTAAACTTACATGGGACGAAACAGTAACAGAATCATCAAAGGTCTTTATTGCCATTACAAAAAATAATGATGTTATTAATGTTTCGAGCAGTGTTCCAGCTGTCAAGGTGGTGGTTGACAAAACAACTTTTGTTCGTCTAACTTACATAAACCTTGAACACATTGATCTTGTTGCATTTTATTATGCCAACAAATTGTATACTTTTGAAGAGTTGCAAAATGTAATTGCTGATTAAATAAAAAAAAAAAATATTTGTGAATAAAAAAATGGTAAACTTCTATCCGCAACTACCGACGCTTGAGCCGACTGAAACAAATGTGATGACTAAAACAACACTTGCACCTGATCCACATATGCCAATTGCTTCAGATAAAACATTACAGGCAGATGCATTCAGATTAAATAATATTACAGAAGCTTTGAAATATTTGGAGAGTGAGGAGGCGAAATATTCACGGTGCAAAAGGAGGTATAAGTCAGTATTTAATTCTGTTCAAAACACTTCTATGGCTATTGGCACAGTTTCAGCTTCATGTTCTGTAGGGGGTATTGTTCTGTTCGCCACAGGAATTGGGAGTTTGGCTGGAATAGCAGTTGAGGCTGTTAGCGTTGCTACATGCCTGGCTTGTTTTGGTTTGGAGGCCTTGAACAAGAGGTTTCACACAAAATTACAGAAACATGAAGCATTGAGTACACTTGCTGGTGCAAAGCTGAGCAGTATGAAACTTATTATCAGTAAGGCATTGAACGATAATTTTATTGATGACGAGGAATTTAAGAGAGTCCAGGATGATTTAAATAATTACAAGAAACAGAAGTCTGAAATACAAAATAAAATGCGTAGTCAATCTCCTGTGAATGTTGAAGAACTGAAGGCTAGTTTTTTAGAGATGGGGAAACAGATCGGTGTTCAGGAAACCACAGAAAAACTACACAATCTTTTAAACAAATAAAAATCAGATTTGGTAATCGTTTATTAATGACATACACTTCACAGAAAAATGACATGCCACCTAACTATTTAACCCCATCAGCACCACCAGCACCACCTGACTATTACTAAAAAAAGTTTTTTCATTGTCCTTGTATCTTGACAAATCTGTCCGAGTAAGTTGTGACTTAAGTTGTGACTTGAGTCAAGAACTTACATTTTGTTAGTTTAAGTTCTTATAAGTTCTTGACTAAGTCACTTAATAACTAATTATAGGTTCTTAAAAGGTTACCTGTAAAGTTATCTGTCAGTTATAAGTGACTTTGGAAATTTGTTATCAAGTATCTGTAGGTAACTTAAATAATTTGTTATCAAGTGCATATAGCAATGGGTTTTTTTTTTTGTTTGTTTGTTTGTGTGTGTGTGTGTGTGTATATATGAATATGTGGACATTGACTAAAAAAAAAAAAAATGGTATAAATGGTATTGGAATGTATTTTTTTCTATCTCTAATAACTAATTAATATGCACACGTATAGGCAAACAAAAACACAGGCACACACACACAGACAGATAGACATGCACACATACATACTCAAAAACATGCACTCACACACACACATACACGCCTACATACGCAAAAACATGCACTCACACAGACGCACATATAAACACATGCACACACGCACGCATACACACACACATGCACTCACACACACATACACGTACGCACTCACACACGCATGCACAAAAAATACACACACTATGGGTTGCAACCATACAAACTGGGGACGTCCCCCGTTTACTGAAAGTCCCCAGTTGTGGGTGTATAACCCGTGTGTGTCCCCGGTTTACGGGATTTGAATACTCACACACACACACACATTACAGGCAGGCGCATTCCGACACGCATAATCACACGCACGCACGCACGCACGCACTCACACATACATACATACGCACGCATTCACACAGACGAACACACGCATACACACACAAACACTCACACGCATACACACACACAAACACTCACACGCATACACACAGACAGACATACACGCACACTTACACACGCACTCACTCACAGACAGACACAAAATCTTTATTCAGAATGCACGAATATTGTAGACTCCGGCGTCCGCAGAAAACTTCACCGCATTTCAGTTGTATGCACCGCGACTGTATATCGGCACTGCGCACTTCGCCCCGTTACTAAGACCCTGTGACGTAGTACGATAGATACCGGTTCGACAGTGTCGAACTCGTTTCTATCGTACTACGTCACTTGTTTACGCCGTTACTAAGACCCTGTGACGTAGTACGATAGATACCGGTTCGACAGTGTCAAACTCGTTTCTATCGTACTACGTCACTTGTTTACGCTTGTTACCACGATCGCATGAGATTACACAGTTTCTCTAAGGTCCTTGTAAACAGAGTCATTTAACTCTGTGTTCCATCTATCATTTCTTAGTTGTCTACGACATGAAAATGATAACAAATGACTCTGTTTTAAGAGGCTCAATATTCTGTTAACACCTTCAATATAACCCGTCACGGCCTACGTGAGATCATTATACCTATTTTCACGGGCGCGGCACAGCATATGGCTTAGTCAGGCTTAAATCTGCACAACTACCACGGTTTGAAGGCTTGTCCAGGGTGCTTAGTTATCAATCAATCAATTATTCAGATACAAAGCCAAAATCATCTTTATTTGCCAGGGTGCTACAGGTATACCCCACCGTCAGTCCTGTTACTAAAACCTATGTAAAAATCTGTTTCAATTCACTTGCAAAAAGCAAGCTACTTGCATGAGCGCGGCGAAACACCTCACACTTGGTCCATAACATTTATGATGAGACAAATACAAAACAAACATATAAACATTAGCTTCTCGTGCGACTTGGTCATTATGATGTTTGTCACACATCAGACAAAATCTCACTCCGTCCATTTTATGACCTGACCGATGATTTTCTCACTCTCAGTCTTAAAGCCACTTTTACGTGTAACCTGTCCGATGATTTTCTCACTCTCAGACTTACAGCCTTTTTGTGGTATGTTCTGTGATTTAACACTCTCAGACGTACAGCCTTTTTGTGGTATGTTCTGTGATTTCTCACTTAAAGACTTACAGTTACACATTTTCATTTGTCTTGTTTGTGATCTGCTAGGTAATAGATCACATATGAAATTACAGTCACACATTTTCATGTGTAATGTTTGTGATCTGCTCAGTGATTTTTTACTCAGACTTACAGTTACAGTTACACGTTTCATTTTTCTTGTTTGCGGCCTGCTCGGTGATTAATCACTCACACGGACTAATAGTTACACGTTTTCATTTTCCTTGTTAGTGCGGCCTGCTCGGTGATGATCACACGGGCTTAGTCAGTGAACAAAACGAAAGTGATAAAAATGTCTCAGATGTGATTCAAACAGGGTTGTTAAGACGCATTAGAACCTTTGTACAAACAAACAAAACAAACAGGCAATCATAAATATGGACCAGCGTTAGAGGTTTTTCCAAAAATCGGCTATTTCCTGTACTTTTAACATTTGTTCAATTTGCTTCCGCAAACTGTACACCTTTCGGAAAGACAGTGAAAGAAAATACAATTTTGGGTACCCTCGTAGCAACCTGGCTAAAACACTCAACTGATGAGCATAAGTCTTTGAAATTCCGATGTGTACTTTTAACCAATCTGTCCAGTTCAAGTTTGTTTCATGTTGTAATTTCTGTTTTGCGTGGATTTCTGCACCAACGATTAGCCACTCTCCATAGCAAATAGCAGACATCAAGTTTCTTTTTTCTGTTTCTTGTATTATTGTGTAGCCATTAACTAAATGCGGTTTTATTGTTGCCAGTGTAAATCCCTGTAAATTACAGTCATCTACTCTAATACCATTTGGTAGCGGTCTATTTGTAATATTTTTTTCTAAATATAGATGAAGATCTTTTGGATCACTCACCTCTTTTTTTGTTTTTCTTTCAAGAACGTCGGCTAAATTACCAATTGGTTTTTTTGGTATTGAGTTCGCTGTCCAAAATCCAGGCTGGTTTGCTAATACAGACTCTAAGAAAGCCGTCATTGATTTATGATAATCTAAGTGAGATTGAAGGATCAATCGGTCTTCCTCAACCCAATTCATTTTCTAAAACACGCTAGGGCAAATTACACTAGACTTCTTTTCAGCGCACTGCTGGCTATCGCAAGGCCTTTTCTTCTTTCTATATATCACAAATTAAACGCGCAAACTACCGACAAACTATTCGTCAGTGTCCTGTATACAGTCACTATGTATTTTGTAACCTACGCTAGTCAGCGTTGACTCGGCACAAATTACAGTAAAAATGTCAGAAACGGCGAAACTTACCAATCTCAAAGTAGTATATTTTTACAAGATTTAGTGCTATCACCGGTTAAGAATTCTGCCACGTTTTGAAACACGTCTGTCTCGCTCCACACACAAGGTAGAAAAGACCGACCGGTTGTATGTTTGGCCTTGTTGTCCTAAGTGACAGGCGTCACTAGTGAGCGGTGTGCGCGCACAGTCAGTGGCGGGGCGTGAACAAACCGTGTCGCGCGTTTAGTACTAAGGGAAGTAATTGTGGCTGTGTGTGTGTAAGTGTGTGCTGTTAGCTCCCTGCAAGTGAGCGCGTATGTGACAGCGCCCCCGATCGTCTATCTGAAATACCCGTAATTGACTAAGTAATCAATAAAATACGCGTTGCAAATGAACACACTTACATAATCGATGGATTAATTAGCACGGAGGTTAATTTTGCTTTAGTCATGAATGTCATTGAATTTGGAAACCTTTATTTTACCAAAAAAAAAGGAGAAAACCAAGAAAATTGGGCGGAGGAAAGGCGTGGAAATTTGTGGTCTCAAAATCCCGGAAATTTGGGATAGATATAAATTGTCGAAAAACACCACAACTCCCCTCTCTTCTATTTGGTTCTCTGTTGTATGGTCAGGTGAGACCCAAGTTGCTTTGTGTATTCTTCTGTGTGGGAAGATGCTGCCTCCAATGACAAGTCGGTTTAGAGCACAAAAGTCCACAAACCTCTCCCCGTTCTCACTCATCTCCGAGCCTAGTCCCTGTCTCCCCATCACCTCTTCGTAGCTGGCCGAGTTGCCCACATTCTATGGCTCAAGGTCGCATTATGATTATCTAGCGTGCGCTCTCGCGCTGCTCGGGAACTCGCAACTGGCCTTTTCTCATGAGCCCCTGTGGGGCTCATGAGAAAAGGCCGGTTGCGAGTTCCCAAGCAGCGTGAGAACACACGCTAGAGAGAATGTATGTCTCTTGCTGGCATGGATTATAAAAGATAAGATAGTTTATTGCCATACGTTTCCATGTACAAAAACAATAAAAACATTGGAATTCGTCTTGATGTCAGTTGCTAAGACTAAAATAACACACACACTCACACACACAGTAAACTCTAAAATATGATTTTCATGCTAAATACTAAGCAAATACCAGTATTAAACACGGCGAACGGGCACGCCTCACTGATTCAGTTAAGAGCTGATTCGGACAAGTACTCGCTCGCCACTCACACTCTCTTCATTCAGTCCGGTTGATCAGAGAGAACGCGAACAACCAGAGGGAAGAAACTGTTGCGGAATCTGCTGGTCCTGGCACTGATGGACCTGTACCTACGCCCTGATGGTAAAAGTTGGAAAAGATCATTGCTGGGGTGGGTGGAATCACTGGAGATAAGACTTGCTCTATGTAATGATGGGATGTGCGCGGAATGTTTTCAGTCATTTTAATTGTCGACACTGTCCCCCAGGCGGTAGCCTTTAGTACGTTGTGTTGTCACCCACATCCCAATCTTCATTCCTGCTTTTGGTGTCACCTCACGACACCAGGCATGCCAGATATATCTCCAGACTAGTGTGCAGACAAATCTCTTGCATGTCTGTTCCTTCCTTTACAGCCTGGGGACGATGACTTCACAGTGGTGCCTGACTCCAAGTTTGTGGTGTCGCGCACGGCCTTCAAGGATAACTCCTCGTCGTACGCCGTCGACGGCAAAAGGGCCACTTACAAGGAAGTAGCCACGCTGCTGAGGGCTTCTGGCATCGACCTCGATCACAATCGCTTCCTCATTCTCCAGGTTTGCTTTTCATCCAGGTCATGTAGTTTTGAGAGCACATATGTCACTCTCCGGTTTGTGGCTTTAGATCTTATGGCTCTGTGTCGGCTCATTCATGGCGCCCCGCATCAATAGCTGTGCGAGCGTCTGAATTGAAAATGTGTTCCTTTCACGTTTGTCATAATGTGTACACGTGCAGTCCTCTCGCTCTGTGGGGTGATCCTGGGAATGTGGAGCTGGGAAAGGCCAACGAACGCTCATTCTTGCTTGTAAAACAGTGATGTACACGTGTAGGACAGCCTCAACACTGTGTGCCTGGGCGTATTGCGAAATGGTATCCGAGGTGGTCATGTCTGTAGCTCCCAAGTTGATACCCCAGTGAGCACCATGTCCTCTGGCAAACGTCAGCCTTAAATTGTGCAAAACATACTATGAATTTGACCTCTATGTGATCTTAGCCCTCCCATCTTTCCAAGTGGACAGTACCCATTATTGTAAATGTTCAGATTATTTCGTTCCTGCGGCAGCTCTTGCTTAAATCTGTGACGGGAAACTAAAAAAGGTTTGGGTTCACTGAAAGACCAGATTCCTAAATGGCACTCTGTAACTAGCTCACTCACAGCCGTGCCCTGGCTAGCTAAGGCTGCCATCAGCCAGAAGACTTTGTGTGCACTGGGTGTACATCTTCATAAGCGTACGTAAAGTTTAGCACCACACTTCAGCGAATGCCAGCAAGGCTACATATTGATTCCCCTTGGTTTGAGTACATATTGCATGGGTGGCAGTCTTCAGTCCTGGATATTGATATAGCTATTTTAAAATTCCAGAAAGCTGAATTTCAGCTTTGTGATTCAGACACAACAGGCCTCCAGCCAGCCTGATTCATCTGCAAGAGACATCAATTCTCATGAGTCCCTGTATCTGCAGTACTGTACTGTTGCATCCGCAGGGGCTCGTGAAAATTTGTCTTGCTGGCCATGGATTATGAGGCATACGTAGTCCATGAATCGTTTTCAGTCATTTCAATTGTTTGCACTGTCAGTGTTACCCTTGAAGCTGTGCTGAAAAAGGAATAGATTTCGTTTGGTCACCATCAGGTTTAGAATATGCTCCATTTATACCTGATTTCTTTTCAGGGTGAGGTGGAGCAGATTGCAATGATGAAGCCGAAAGCACAAACGGAACACGAGGACGGAATGCTGGAATTCCTGGAAGATATTATAGGCAGCAACCGATTCAAACAGCCGATTGAGACGCTGTGTCGGCGCGTTGAGCACCTGAATGAAATGCGGGCTGAGAAGGTGAGCTGTCAAGGCTTGGGCTGTCGGTTCTCTTTATTGCCATGTTTTCTGCTGGATTCACAGCGGTGCCGACAGTTAAAGGGTCAACTGTAGTGCCTTACTGCATTCCCACAGCCCAACCCTTTAGTGCCTTACTGCATTCCCACAGCCCAACCCTTTAGTGCCTTACTGCATTCCCACAGCCCAACCCTTTAGTGCCTTACTGCAGTTCCACAGCCCAACCCTTTAGTGCCTTACTGCAGTCCCACAGCCCAACCCTTCTGCCTGCACCAGGCACCAACTCTCCTCAACCCCTTCAACTGCAGGGGTCATGCGAGTCGATGCTTCTGTGGTACAAGTTGGTCCTGTTTCTTTCTGTATTCTTGGGCCTATTTTTTATGTTACATTGCGCCAAGTTTGCCCTCGCGGACAATAACATATTATTGTATTGTGTTGTATTATATTGTATTTGTCTGTTTCTCAGCCCATGATTGTATTTGTACTGTGAGTGTGAGTGTATCTATTTTCCAAAAAGATTTTAACATGCAATAATAATGTGTAAATTAACCACTTGTAACTGTTTTATCCTAAGCGTGTTTCTTTGTTGGGGCAGCCTGACAGTCGCCTTGTGGGTCTGGATTTCATGTAGGGTCTAAGATTGTGATTGCAGGTTTCCTGACTCTGGACAAGTGTGTTATGTGCAAACAGCAAAATGGTTAGAACCCAAGAAGAACAGCGGACGTCAGTATCACTGTTTAGCAGTTCATTTAATTGTTTCTAGATCTCTAGCGAGCTATTCCACAATGTTTAACCCTTTTTAAAAAGTTAGCCCTGAAACATAACAGGAGATGGATTGACCATGATAATTCAAGGGTAGTGCCAGATTAGCTTGGTGCCTGATTGTGCCAAGCTAATCTGGCACTACCCTTGAATTATCAAGGTCAATCCATCTCCTGCAGATAGTAAATAGATGACAATTCCACGATTTGGGATATGTGGTTTCGGGGTTGAATGGATTAAGTTTGCCCCACCAGTACTGCACTGCAGACACGAGGGGTTAACTTTTTGCTTGTGTGTGCATGCAGCTGAATCGCGTGAAGGCCGTGGAGAAGGAGAAGGACGAGCTGGAGGGGGCCAAGAACGAAGCCATGGAGTACCTCACCTCCGAGAATGAAATCGTCCGCCTGAAAAACAAACTCTTCCAAAAATATATGTGAGTGATTGAGTGAGATGAGGTATTTTTCTTGCAGCAGATCAGCTTGCTCGTCTTGCCTGTGTATTGCTTAGCAGTGGCAGTTCCTGAGCCTATTTTTGGCTCACTTGAGAAGCAAAGTGAGTCTATGTTTTGGGCCAGTGGTCGATTGTCTGTCGTCCGTGGTAAACTTTAACGTTGGCATTTTCTCGGAGACTATTCAAGCCACATTCTTCAAACTTGGCCCAACGATACTTTGTGGTAGGACTTTTCTAAAGATACCAATTTGAGTGACCTCTCACAAAGGTCAAGGTCACAGGGGATCAGGAAATAGGTAAAAAAAAAATAGCGATATTTTGACATAATTTATTTTTTATCAACTGCTCAGACATGGGACTTTTCCGAATTTTTTCGGAAATCCCAATTTTTTTTCTTCATTTTGGTTATTTTTGAGAATTTGTTGAGAAAAAGCAAAAACACTTATTTTTCTTGAACTCATTGCTTACACTATAAGCTGAATGTTGCCTTGTAGGTGTTTTGTGAAGTTCCCCCACATGAAAATATACTGATTGCAAGTTGCGGATCCTGGACTCTTTGCTTTCCTAGAATTTGATCTCATCCTGGTCTCGTGTCTGAATACTATTCACAACTTCAAACCCAAACTTGGTACAAAGATACCTGATAGTAAGACGTTTCTATACGTACTAATTTGGTTGATCCCTTGGCTCAGGAAATAGGTGAAAAATAGGCATATTTTTACAAAAGATGTTTATTTTGACAAAAGATGTTTTTTTTCTCAAATATATTCACAACTTTTAAACCCAAACTTGCTACAGAGATACCTGATGGGAAGACCTTTCTATGCACACTAATTTGGTTGATCCCTCGGAAAGGTCAAGGGTCATGAGAGCTCAGGAAATAGGTCTAAAATAGCCATATTTTGACAAAAGATGTTTTTTTCTCAATTACTATTCACAACTTAAAACCCAAATTTGGTACAGAGATACCTGATGGTAAGACCTATCTATGCATACTAATTTGGATGACCCCTTGGAAAGGTCAAGGGTCACAAGAGGATGGCAAATGTGTGTAAAATGCTGATTTTTGATAAAATTGTAGGTATTCCCAAAATTTTCAACCAAATTTGGTACAAAGATAACTGATAAGACCTTCCTATGCATACTAATTTAGTCGACTCATCACAAAGGTCAAGGGTCACGGGGGGTTGATAGATACATGTGTGAAAAATGCTTACAATTTCAGAAAACCTGGATTTTGCTGCTGCAGAAGCCAGCCTTTGTCACAAAGGTCACACATATAATGTAAATCGGTCATACATGTGAGCCATAATGGCTTTGCCTTTCTTGTTTTTATTTGAACTCGGTTTTGTCACATAATCGCGCCGCTGTTGTCTCACGCATATAGAAACACACATTCGATTCATGTCACTGTTGCCACTACTTTCATACCACCATATGGACAGACCAATGAAGGGTTTCATAAAAAATATAAAATAAATCACAACATTCGTTTTTCCATGTTTGATGTGATTTTTGTTCTTTTTCGTCCAGTGAGGATTTTGAGGGTCAGACTGAGCGGGCGCAGGAGGAATACAACAAGGTGAATGAAGGCATGAAGGACATCAACAGCAAGTTGGAGGTCCTCACCAACAAGAAGAAGGAGAAGGGCAAGACGCACATGCAAGTCTTCAAGTCAGTGACTTTTTCACACACATTAATACTTCACAGTCAGTCACTTTTTCACACTCATTAATACTAAACAGAGTGTCACTTTTTCACACACATTAATACTTCACAGTCAGTCACTTTTTCACACTCATTAATACTAAACAGAGTGTCACTTTTTCACACGCATTAATACTTCACAGATGTGGGTGCTGGTCTGTCAGTTTGGACGTTACAGCCTAGAACTGTATAACCCAGAATCACAGACCACCACATTTAACTGCTTGGTCCTTTTGGGGGCCCCACCCGGGTCTGCCCTGGGGGCCTTGGGTGGGATTAACTACTTTTAAGTTCCCAGGGTCACCCTGGTCAGCCCCACAGGGTGGGTTTTCCCCTCTATTCTGGGGCTTGTGTTTCTGTCTGCGCTTGGTCCATTCACCTGTATTTTCCTTTTTTAAACTCTCCCTACTGTCTGCGCTGCCTGTAGCTCTTGATATCAGATGTGTTGATATTGGATGTGTGTCTTGGGTTTATTTAGGATATCAGACCAGCTGGCGACATATATTCAATATTTTTTTTTTTTTTTTTTTTTGACAAGCAGTGCAGGCACGTCCTGAGAAAGCCTTGTTGCTGTCGGGACGTTAAGCAATGTACAACCAACCGACCTTTTGGATGTGTCCTCTAATGACTATGTACCAGTCGCAGGAAATGTCTTTAGGCGCCAAGCTAATCTGGCACTACCTTTGAATTATCATGGTCAATCCATCTCCTGCTGTAGTGCGTTCAGGCCTTTGAATTGGTAAAGACTTTTGCATTAACACTGTCATAATCAGGAAGTGGTGTTTCACCACCCCACAACTCAGTGTAATCCACCCCCTCCACTCCCCCCACCCTCTAACCAAAAGCACTCGAGAGTTTTAGAGAAAGACCAAACATGCTTGGCTGACAACTTCTTCTGACATTACAAAAGTGAAATACAACCAGTGTACCTTGTAGGATGTTTTTTCTCTGAGGGTCACTCCTACTGCCTAGTCTCTGGTGAAATATTTGAGGGTCACAAAGTTCGGCAAAAAGTACATTCAGTAACATTTCTCTGCATCAGATCACATGCTTTGTGTCTCAGGCGCTGATCATTGATGCGTCACACTCATGAGCCGTAAGGGCTTTGCCATTCTTGTTTTGTGTAAATTACTCTGTATTGTCAGGATTTTAGCTATAACAGTCGTGAAAAGGGATCCTGTGCGTTGTGTTATTACTCAAGTTTACTGTTTGTGCATTTGAAATATACCTTTATGTGGCCTTCAGCTCGCGTCGGGTCAGGTAGTGCGTGAATGTTTAACTGCCTGTGCAGGGAGTACGAGGCGATGTCCAAGAAGTGCGAGGAGAGCAAGGAGAAGTTCTCCGACCTGGAGAAGCAGGACGTCAAGTGTCGCGAGGATCTCAAGCACGCCAAGGCCAAGGCCAAAAAACTGGAGAAAAGCCTGGAACTGGAAAAGAAACGGGTGAGGGGTGTATGCTGGACAGTGAAGTTGGGCCAATCCCTTCACTCTCGGGACATGGTGAACTTTGAAGTGCAAGAGGCATAGATCCTCATGAGCCCCGCACTCGCGGGGGCTCATGAGGATCTATGCCACTTGCTGGTGGGTTTTACATCTGGTGCTCAGAACTGCGATGGTTTCCCAGATCACGTTCATGGCTGCTGGCAGGGATAGGGGCGGCCAAATGCGGGTGCGTGGTGGCCTGTGGTCCCTGAAACTGAAAGTGATGCCGGGCAAGCATAAAACATTTTCGCTATCGCCCAAGACCACAAATGTCAAAGCCAAACCTAAGTGTTTAGGCCCTGTTGTTTTTCGTAGGCTTCTTGAGCTTTGTCAGGGGCCTGGTTGGCCCCAGCATGTTGCCACCCCTGATGGGGAGTTAAAGGTTCTTGAGCTAGGGTTTGAGACAGTCGGTACGGGGATTTGCTAGTAGGTGGCTGACTGGGTGGACCCTTCATTTGTCATGATCAGTCCGTCCTCCTGCCAGTCAACTGTGGCGCAAGAAATAACAGCTACAGAATAATAAGGTGATTTTATGTGCCTGCAAACTCCTTTAAGCAAAAGGCTCAATGTGTCTTTTCTTAAGCAGGTTAGAGAAGTCACAACAGCAGGTGTGAAGAGTGGCATTGTCCCGAACTTTCTTGATACCTGTCAGTGTCACAAAATAAAGATTCACTGATTCACACAAGTGAACAAAAAAAAAAGAAGAGGAAAATGAACAGACAAGTAATGCCGCAGTTCACCGCTGAGAAATAGTAAACACGATTCCTTTCGCAAGAGACATAGATCCTCATGAGCCCCCCGCTTGTGGGGGGTTCATGAGGATCTATGCCTCTAGTCTTGCTGGGACCAATTTGTGTCCACATTCCGTGGAGGGTTGTTGCTTTTGGTCGTTGAATGAACAGATTTTAGAAACAAAATATATATGCGTTCTGTGGCAGGGAAGAGGTTAATTGACAGATAATGGCACAGCGTGCAAAAATTGCGTACAGTCTGCAGTGATGATTGAATGTTCAGATCGAGGAGCTGCGTCTGGTGCCAGAACAGAGCGAGAAAGCCGTGGCCGACAACCAGAAAAAGCTGGAGAAGCTGGAGGCAGACAAGGCCGTGGAGGAGAAGAAAATGGAAGAAGTCATGGCCAGTCTCGGCAACGAGACCAAGGTATTTCACCGGCATGGGCAGACCTTGAATGCTGGAAGTCAGGAATTCCGCAAATTAGACGCCTCTCCCGACCTCCCCCCACCCACCACCCCACCCGCTATTTCAGTAATTCTTCAACTTTAAATTTTGGACAGGATTTTTCTTTCTTTTGAATTTTATTATTTTAATCTTGACATTTAATTTGTCTTCTCAGGGTAGCAGGAATTTGCTTTAAAGATTTTTTAGATTGAAATCTTTTTTTGTAAAATCAGATTTGTTCAAATTTTGCAATCTCGCAACCCCCATGCAGTTTTTCCAAACTGCCAACTTTCAGTCAGGGACAAGTGTTTTCTGCAACAGCTGTGAATGTGGCGCTATTGAAACGTCTAATGTTGTGAAACAGTAAAGAAATTGCAAACAATGATATTTCATCTTGTCTTTTCGAAGCTGAAGACATCTGTGTGTTGGTCTGTGATTTTGGACCTTATGGCCATGAGGATGTAAAATCTATGATCACACCAGCACACATTCTGTCAGGCAAACGTGAAACAAAAATGCACCTGGGTTCCTCTTTGTCATAATTGTGTGTGTATCCTTTTTGACATTTGGACATTTTAATGCAGGGTCTGCAAGAGGAGAAAGACAAACTGGAAGGGAAACTGTTTGACCTTCAGAAGGACGTCAACGAAAAGAAATCTACGGTGAGGAGTCAACTCTTATTTTTACATGGGTGACAGTCTGCTGACATGGAGACCGAGTCAGCTTTTTCAAAATGCCAGAAAGCTGAATGTCATCTTTTGCTTTTGGGTTGTCTAAACAGTTCTTCAGCCATCCAGTTCCGTCCGCATGAGGCGTGAATTCTCATTAACCCCTGCAATTACAGGGGCTCATGAGAAGTAATGTTTCTGTCTGGCCATGGATTAGGGGTTCATGAGAGGTAATATCAGGCTGGCCATGGATCGGGGGTTCGTGAGAAGTAATGTCTCTTGCTGGCCATTGATCGGGGGTTTGTGAGAAGTAATGTCTGTCTGGCCATGGATCGGGGGTTCGTGAGAAGTAATGTCTCTGTCTGGCCATGGATTAGGGGTTCATGAGAGGTAACATCAGGCTGGCCATGGATCGGGGGTTCGTGAGAAGTAATGTCTGTCTCGCCATGGATCGGGGGTTCGTGAGAAGTAATGTCTGTCTCGCCATGGATCGGGGGTTCGTGAGAAGTAATGTCTGTCTCGCCATGGATCGGGGGTTCGTGAGAAGTAATGTCTGTCTGGCCATGGATCGGGGGTTCGTGAGAAGTAATGTCTCTGTCTGGCCATGGATTAAAGGTTCATGAGAAGTAATATCAGGCTGGCCATGGATTGGGGGTCCATTTCAATTTTTCCCCGTGTTGCCCAAGTTATTACATCATGCATTCATTCAGCTGATATCACAGCGTCATGGGTGACAGTCTTCAGTCCTGGAGGTTGATTCAGGTTTTTCAAAATCCCAGAAAGCTGAATTTCAACTTGCAGACAACAGTCCTCCAGCCAGCCTGCTCCATCGGCAAGAGTCATCAATTCTCACGAGCCCCTGCGGACGCACCAGTACAGTATTGCAGACGCAGGGGCTCATGAGAATCGATGTCTCTTGCTGGCCATGGATCGTGGGGCATAGTTGGTCCGCAGACCGTTTTCAGTCATTTCAATGTTTTGCACTGTCGCCCTTGCAGTGTTCACGCTAAGGTTATTGACAGTTGGTATTTCCTTTAGTCATAGTACTAGTACCAGGCCAAAATAGCACAGGCATCACAATTGATCACGCTGAAGCAGTCAGTGGAGGCCTCGAAAAATTGAAACATAGAGGTAATAAGCTCAGTCAGACTGCAATGAACACGCTAGTCTTTACATGGCAAGTCAGTGCATAGAGTCATACGCTAGTCTTTACATGGCAAGTCAGTGCATAGAGTCATACGCTAGTCTTTACATGGCAAGTCAGTGCATAGTCATACGCTAGTCCTTACATGGCAAGTCAGTGCATAGAGTCATACGCTAGTCTTTACATGGCAAGTCAGTGCATAGAGTCATACGCTAGTCCTTACATGGCAAGTCAGTGCATAGAGTCATACGCTAGTCTTTACATGGCAAGTCAGTGCATAGTCATATGCTAGTCTTTACATGGCAAGTCAGTGCATAGAGTCATACGCTAGTCCTTACATGGCAAGTCAGTGCATAGAGTCATACGCTAGTCCTTACATGGCAAGTCAGTGCATAGAGTCATACGCTAGTCCTTACATGGCAAGTCAGTGCATAGAGTCATACGCTAGTCCTTACATGGCAAGTCAGTGCATAGAGTCATACGCTAGTCCTTACATGGCAAGTCAGTGCATAGAGTCATACGCTAGTCTTTACATGGCAAGTCAGTGCATAGAGTCATACGCTAGTCTTTACATGGCAAGTCAGTGCATAGAGTCATACGCTAGTCTTTACATGGCAAGTCAGTGCATAGAGTCAATTGCAACAATTTTCTCCATGATCGGTAATTCTCCAATTGGTCTCGTCTGCCGTCTGCTACTTCCTGGCTAAAGAGAACTATTACCGGTTTAATGCCAGCACTGTATGTATGGTCTGTGATACTAGATGCCTCGGCTCAGGCTGAATGCAGTGCAGAATGACAGCACACACATGATATGCTGACTGGCGTCAAGGCGGTGTGCTTTGGCTGTAGGATGGAGTGCTGTGTACTGAACCGTTTGGCCTTTAGCGGCCTTTGTTTATCTGCTGAAACTTTGACATCAGATTGTGTGTTGTGCATCTGTACCATCAGACTTACACAGGGAATTCATTAAGCCATGCGGATGAAATCATCAATTGTTTTCTCAAAATACATTTCCGATGACATTACTCAGAGGACCTGCCCCACTTGCCGCCAGTAAGCTAAGCATTTCCGACTGGCGTGACACCACGTGGCACGTGACCGGATGGGCAGGGACAGCAGGCTACTCAGGGTCCCTGGTTATGGCCCCCTTGAGTTGCCTCCCTGGTTGTGTAGGAACACAACAGGTTCTTAGGCCGAAATTGGGTAAGCTAGGCTTATCTTCCTAGTAGTAATGTCATCGGTAAGTATTTTTCGAAAAAATACATTTGTTTCCTCAAAACACATTACCGATGACATGACTGTCTGGAAATAGTCTACTTGCTTACCAATTTTAGCCTAAGACCCAAAGGGTCCCCCCACGAGGCTCTCGGGGATCCCTAACAGGGACGAGAGTAGCCTCCCCTACCCATCCGGTCACGTGCCCGGTGGTGTCTCCTTTAGCCAGTTGTCTACTTCGCTGTTAGCGTACGCACGCGTTTACCTGAGCCTCTGACCCTTCGTAGACTGTGTACGGTTCGACCGGCCTGTCTTCGCCTAGCCTCTCGTCTCTGCTTCTGGCGTCGCCTTCTTCTCTGCTAGCCCTCGTCTGTGCCTCGTGCTGTTTGCTGGGCCTGGGGCCTTCTTCTGCTTCTCGGCTTCCATCGCTCACGGTGGTTTGTGCTTCGGCGCTCCGCCATGGAAAGGTAACGTCTCGGTCGCCACCTACGTCTCGCCCGGCTGGGCCGGACGTCGGTCTCGTCTCGAACTTTTTGGTTCTCTCTCGCGTTTCGTCGTGAGCTTCACTCGTTTACCTGGTTCGGAAGTTATGTAGGTGGGTTAGTTCCCGCCGCCGGTCGCCTTTCATCTTTGGGTTTGTGTTGCAGTCATCAAGTGCGCACCTGTCCCCGATGCGGCGACTTTCAGTGGCCTAGTGACCGGCATGAAGTCTGTCTTCCGTGTTCTGGCTGCTCCTCGGACCTCGCCTGCGCTGTCTGCTCTTCGTGGCCGGAGGTTCGTTGGTCGGAGCTTTGGAGGTTCTACCGGCGCGAGCGACCTGTCACAGCACGCCGGGACCCAGTCAAGCTCCCCTCCTCGGAAGTGGAGAAACGCACGCCTCGTCTGCCTGGTAAGACTATTCCTGCTACGGTGTCCGCACCGCCCTTGCCCGCTGACTCCTCCGGCGAGTCGCCAAGCCGGCATGGTGCCCCCCTCCTTGAGCCCCGGGCACCGCGACTGTTGTCGCCTGTTAGTAGACGCGTGGGCCTTGTGGCCCCCCCTAAGCCCGCTGACTCCTCCGGCGAGTCGCCAAGCCGGCTCCGTGCCCCCCTCCTTGAGCCCCGGGCACCGCGACTTTGTCGCTCGTCGATACACGCGTCGGCCTTCGGCCTCTCCGTCTAGTTGTGCCCCCCTCCTTGAGCCCCGGGCACCGCGACCCTTGTCGCCTGTTACTAGACGTGTTGGCCTTATGGCCCCCCCTCCTAAGCCCGCTGACTCCTCCGGCGAGTCGCCTAGCCGGCTACGTGCCCCCCTCCATGAGCCCCGGGCACCGCGACCGTCGTCGCCTTCTACCCTTCACCGTGGCCTTTCGGCCCCAGCTGCTAGTCCGCAACGTGCCCCCCTCCTTGAGCCCCGGGCACCGCGACGGTTGTCACCTTTTCCTCCTCCTCGGGACAGAAGAGACCGTCCCCGTTCTTCCAGGCGCCATGAGGTCGACCGTCGGCTTAGCCCTCGTCGCGTGGATAGGAGACGTAGCCCCCGGCATTCGTCGTCCTCTCGCTCGACTTCCTCTTATGCCTCCCGTCGGCGCAGCCGTTCTCCGCAGCGCTGTTCCTCTCGGCGCCCCTCACCACACTCCTCTCGTAGGAGTCGTAGAGACGACAGGACTCCGCCTCGTTCTCGGCGCAGTAGTTCTCATCGGGATCGACGCTCTCATCGTTCCCGACGCCCTTCGCCTCTTACTTCCCCGCGCCGGCGTCAGCGTAGCCCCTCGGCTCCTCCTCCACCGCCTGCGCGCGTTGGCTTACCTACGGTGCTTCGGTCTTCCCCGCTGCCATCGCCTGCCATCAATGGAGAGACCTTAAGCCTGCTGCCCGAGGACTCCGTGTCGGCCTTGCTTGGGTCCGGCAGCCGTTCGCCCTCTCAAGCGGAGGATACAGCGTCTCCAGCTACCCTGTCCTCTCCTCGTGGCGAGACTCTCCGAGCCTTGGACGACGCCGCCCGTCTGATCGCGGCGTGCCTTCCCGCGGATGCCTGCCCACCTTCCCCACCGCTGAAGAGGAAAGCGGCCGCCTTTGTGGACGCTGCTCGGCAGGTTAAGAAATTCAAGTCGCTTCCCCAGCCGCCTGCCTTCCGCGACCTAGCTGACGCCCTGTCTGCGCACCTCCAGCGAGATTCCGCTTCCGACTCGGACTTTTTCTCTGACCGCCGCTGGCCTTCCGGTGTCGACATCGCCTTTCGGCAGTCCTGGTACGCCGGCCACTCGCAATCCTTCTCGTGCTCGCTGCCTCCGGTGGATCCGCCTGCGCTGGTGCTCGCCGGCGGCTCTTCCCAGCTCAACCGTGTCCTGCCTCGCGGCCTAGAACGTACCGCCTCACTCGTCCGTAACGCCCTCGCTTGTTCGGGTTTTTTTGAGCTCCTCACACAAGCCTTCATTAGCCGTATCGAGGCAGCCTGGCTTCCCTCCGCTCCTCCCCTGCTGTCGGATCTTCACACCTTGGCTGTTGCAGCCAACCGAGCGGCCTACCATTCGTCCGTCAACGCCATGGCAGCGGCCGCCAACTGTGACTTGATGCGGCGTGATGTGGTGCTCCAGTCCTGCCCGGGTCTTCCCCGTGATGTGAAGTCCCAGCTACGCCGGGCCCCGGTCGGCGCTCCGCTCCTCTTCGGCCCTTCCTGGCAGTCCCTGAAGGAAGCTAACAAGGACCGTTGGCCCAGCGCCCCCTCGTCTCGCTTTCCGCCAACCCGCAAGGCCTCGGGTCGCGCCCTGCGGTTCGTCAGACCCTCCGCGACGGCCCCTGCCTCCGCCTCGGCCTCCCGTCCTCTCTCCTCTTCCCGTGCGCCCGGTCCTGGCCGCGCCCGTCCTGCCCGTTCTGCCCGACCTGCCGTTCCGGCCTGGCCCAAGCCCGCCCGCCGCCCTGGGCGTGGGAGGGCCCCCTGACTTCTACTCGCCTCCGCCCCCGCCGACCGCTTCGGGGTCGCCTGTCGGCGGGAGGCTCGCTCTGCACGGAGACGTCTGGCGCTCCCTGTTTCCGGACGACCCGTGGATCCTCTCCCTTGTCTCAGTCGGTCTTCTCATCTCCTTTCGTTCCCCGCCCCCGCTTCGGCGCTCCCCCCTGTGGACCGAGATTCCGTCAGACCCGCCCAAGGCCGATGCCCTTCGCGGAGAAGTCGCTGCTCTTCTCCAGAAAGCTGCTACGGAGGTCATCGCCTGCCACGACTCCCCCGCCTTCTACAGCCGACTATTCGTCGTCCCCAAGCCTGGAGGCAAGTGGAGGCCGATCATCGATCTCTCCGCCCTGAATCGGTTCATCGCCGCCCCGTCCTTCCGGATGGAGACAGCCAGGTCCCTTCGTGCGGCTGTCCAGCCCATGGATTTCGCTGTCAGCCTGGACCTGTCCGATGCCTACCTGCACGTCCCAATCCATCCTGCCTCCCGCCGGTACCTCCGCTTTGCCATCGACGGGACTGTTTTCCAGTTTCGGGCCCTCCCCTTCGGTCTCAACCTCAGTCCGTGGGTGTTTACGCGGATCATGAACGCCGTGGTAGCCAGAGCCCGTCGTTCTTCTTCCAGCCCGATCTCCAACTACTTGGACGACCTTCTTCTGCGGAACCAGTCGGTGGCCTCTCTTCTCCTGGACAGGGATGCGCTTCTCCTCCTGTTATCTCGCCTCGGCTACCTGGTCAACGCCGGCAAGTCCGACCTCACTCCCTCTCGCCACTTCGTGCACCTGGGGATGGAGTTTGTGACCGACCGCAACCTAGTGCGTCTTCCCGAGCCGCGGATCCAGAAACTCGCCGATCTCGCCCGTCTGGTAGCTCAGGAAGCGGCTGTCCCCGCCAGGGTGTGGCTCCAGCTCCTCGGCCTGATGAGTGCTGCGGCAGATCTCCTTCCCCTCGGTCGTCTGTACTCTCGTCCTCTTCAATTGCATCTTCTCCTCCACTGGAGACCGTCCTCCGGCGATCTCTCCACCCTGGTGCCGATACCTCCTATGCTGCGGCCCCATCTGCTTCGCTGGACGGACGTTTCTTGGCTCGGCTCCGGGATTCCCCTGACCTCACCACTGCCCCGTCTCTCTCTCTCTGCGTCGATGCCAGTCTCGCCGGGTGGGGCGCTCACCTTCTCCCGAGTTTTTGCTATGCGGCCGGCCACTGGAACGAGGACCTAGCTTCGCGGCACATCAACTGGCTGGAGCTGAATGCAGTTTGGCAGGCCCTCCGCGCTTGGGAACCCGATCTTCGGACACAGGACCTCCTTGTCCTCTCCGACAACTCCACGGTCGTCGCTTACATACAGAAGCAGGGAGGGACCCGCTCGCCCGACCTCTGCATCCTTCTCTACCGACTCCTTCGCTGGTGCGAGGACCGCGGCATCTCCCTACGAGCCCGTCACATTCCAGGTCACCTGAACGTTTTGGCAGACTCCCTCTCTCGGCGGGGCCAGCTTCTTCACACAGAATGGACCCTGCGCCGGGACATCTTTCGCCTGATCTGCGAGCGTTGGGAGACTCCCCTTGTCGACCTCTTCGCCACCAGGTGGAACCACCAGCTTCCCCTCTTCGTCTCCCCGATTCCCGACCCGCTGGCCTGGGCGGTCGATGCGCTCTCGATCTCTTGGGACGGACTAGTTGCCTACGCCTACCCTCCGACGGTCCTGGTCCCCAAAGTCCTGCTCAAGCTCCGGGGGTGCAACGCAGTCCTTCTCCTGGTGGCCCCGTTCTCCTGGGACAGATCTTGGACCACCGACCTGCTCAGTCTCGCCACGGATCCGCCCCTTCCACTTCCCACCCCTCGCACGATGCTCAAGCAGCCCCGCCAGCCGCTCTTCCACCCCTGCCCCGAGCGACTTCTCCTCCACGCCTGGCGATTGTGCGGCACGCCCTCTCCGCTAGAGGCTTCTCGAGTGCGGCAGTGGACGCTATCGCTTCAGCCCGCAGACCTTCCACCAGACGTGTTTACGAAGGAAAGTGGCGAGTGCTTCGTGCCTGGTGCTCTGACCGTCGTCTCTCCCCCGTTGATCTGACGACCCCTCAGCTCGCGGACTTCTTCCTTTGGCTCTTCCATGACCAAGGTTTGGCTCCCATCACGATCCGTGGCTATCTCTCCATGATTGCCGACACCTACCGTCACCTCGGCCGTCCCGACCCTGGTGCCTGCAAGGACCTGGCCGACCTTATGGCGCATTTCGGCTTGCAGCGTCCGGTTTCCCGCTCCCTCGTTCCACGCTGGGATCTACCCTGGGTCCTCACCTGGCTGAATTCGGACCGTTTTGAACCGCTCCATCTGGCCAGCTTCGCGGACGTGACTCGGAAGACCTGCTTCCTGGTGGCCCTCGCCACGGCAGCCCGCGTCAGCGAGCTACACGCGCTCTCGTCTCGCCCTTCCTGCCTGCAGTTCCGGGTGGATGGCTCCGTTCAGCTTCTCCCGGATCCGTCCTTTCTCGCTAAGACTCGATCTCCCTTGACGGCGCCTCAGGTCATCGTCATTCGCCCGGTTAAGGGGCCCGACCTTCCTCGGGAGACTCGGCAGCAAGATCCGGTGCGTGCACTCCGTATCTACCTGCGTCGCTCCAAGTCCGTACGGAGGGGACGGACTCGTCTCTTTTTGCCTCTGACCGACGGCAGAACTGACATCTCTGCCCAAACGATCTCCTCCTGGCTCCGCTGGGTAATACGGTCCGCCTATTGCGACCTCTCCCCACAGGGAGCCGAGGCCCTCATGATACGCGCCCATGAAGTTCGCGCTATGGCCGCAAGTCTCGCCTTCGACCGCAACTGCGCGGTTAAGGACATTGTGGCTGCAGTGGGATGGCGGGCCGAAACCACCTTTGCCCGCTTCTACCTCCGCGACCTGACGGCCCAGCGCGACAACCTCTCTCTGGTGGGCGACATCTCGGCGGCACAGCACTCCCTCCAGGCGCCCCTGGCGCCTTAGGTATGCACTTCGCTAAAATTGTCGGGAGTGTGTAATCAGGAGTGACGGGCCGTCCGCGTCCCTAATGAGGTTTCAGAAAGGGATTCTGCGGCACCCTCCTCCTTTTTGGCATTCTTCCAGACAGTCATGTCATCGGTAATGTGTTTTGAGGAAACAAATTAATTTTTCTCTAAAATGTATTTTTTCGAAAAATACTTACCGATGACATGACTCGGAGGTCCCTCCCTCCTCCCCGCTTGCCGCTGGTACCTCCGTAGACAACTGGCTAAAGGAGACACCACCGGGCACGTGACCGGATGGGTAGGGGAGGCTACTCTCGTCCCTGTTAGGGATCCCCGAGAGCCTCGTGGGGGGACCCTTTGGGTCTTAGGCTAAAATTGGTAAGCAAGTAGACTATTTCCAGACAGTCATGTCATCGGTAAGTATTTTTCGAAAAAATACATTTTAGAGAAAAATTAATTTTAGAGAAAAATTCATGTTTTGAGATCTGCATCACATTTCTGGAGACAGATCGGCCATGATAGCTCAAGGGTGGTGTCAGAATAGCTTGGCGCCTCCAGGCGCCAAGCTATTCTGATACCACCCTTGAGCTATCATGGCCAATTCACATTCTGTCATGGTTTTAAGGGTCACAGGCTTTATGGATGAACATGATTTCTGTTTATGTGGGCTGGTCTGTGATTTTTTACCTTGTGTCTCTAGAATTGTCAGGTTGAAACGTTCCAGGCCAGCGTCCACACGTTCGTATGTGTTCATTTCCTTTGCAGCTGCAAGTGACGGAATCAGAGCTGGAGATGTTGCTAAGCAACCAGCAGAGCCAGGAGGCGCGTCTGAAGGACATGAAGCAGAACCTGGAGAAGTCCACGGCGGAACTGGAGCAGCAGCAGAAGTACGTCTTTGTCATCACACCAAGTGTGGCGGCCTCTCATCTCGTATTTCTGCCTGCAACTGGAAGTCTAAACGTCGCTTGCTGGTCTGTGATTTTGGACCTCGTGGCTTTCAGGCTGTAAGGTGCAAAGTCACAGACCATCACACACAAATGTTTATTGTTGTAGTGTGTTGCGGGGGTTGAGAACGCTGTGCCGGTGTTAGTTGCATGCTAATTTAGTGCTTGTACAGACCATCACACACAAATGTTTATTGTTGTAGTGTGTTGCGGGGGTTGAGAACGCTGTGCCGGTGTTAGTTGCATGCTAATTTAGTGCTTGTACAGACCATCACACACAAATGTTTATTGTTGTAGTGTGTTGCGGGGGTTGAGAACGCTGTGCCGGTGTTAGTTGCATGCTAATTTAGTGCTTGTACAGACCATCACACACAAATGTTTATTGTTGTAGTGTGTTGCGGGGGTTGAGAACGCTGTGCCGGTGTTAGTTGCATGCTAATTTAGTGCTTGTACAGACCATCACACACAAATGTTTATTGTTGTAGTGTGTTGCGGGGGTTGAGAACGCTGTGCCGGTGTTAGTTGCATGCTAATTTAGTGCTTGTACAGACCATCACACACAAATGTTTATTGTTGTAGTGTGTTGCGGGGGTTGAGAACGCTGTGCCGGTGTTAGTTGCATGCTAATTTAGTGCTTGTACAGACCATCACACACAAATGTTTATTGTTGTAGT
Source organism: Semisulcospira habei (assembly GCA_036245525.1). Classification (NCBI taxonomy): domain Eukaryota; kingdom Metazoa; phylum Mollusca; class Gastropoda; family Semisulcospiridae; genus Semisulcospira; species Semisulcospira habei. The sequence continues at coordinate 30,784 of BTPG01000007.1, forward strand.
GTGTTGCGGGGGTTGAGAACGCTGTGCCGGTGTTAGTTGCATGCTAATTTAGTGCTTGTACAGACCATCACACACAAATGTTTATTGTTGTAGTGTGTTGCGGGGGTTGAGAACGCTGTGCCGGTGTTAGTTGCATGCTAATTTAGTGCTTGTACAGACCATCACACACAAATGTTTATTGTTGTAGTGTGTTGCGGGGGTTGAGAACGCTGTGCCGGTGTTAGTTGCATGCTAATTTAGTGCTTGTACAGACCATCACACACAAATGTTTATTGTTGTAGTGTGTTGCGGGGGTTGAGAACGCTGTGCCGGTGTTAGTTGCATGCTAATTTAGTGCTTGTACAGACCATCACACACAAATGTTTATTGTTGTAGTGTGTTGCGGGGGTTGAGAACGCTGTGCCGGTGTTAGTTGCATGCTAATTTAGTGCTTGTACAGACCATCACACACAAATGTTTATTGTTGTAGTGTGTTGCGGGGGTTGAGAACGCTGTGCCGGTGTTAGTTGCATGCTAATTTAGTGCTTGTACAGACCATCACACACAAATGTTTATTGTTGTAGTGTGTTGCGGGGGTTGAGAACGCTGTGCCGGTGTTAGTTGCATGCTAATTTAGTGCTTGTACAGACCATCACACACAAATGTTTATTGTTGTAGTGTGTTGCGGGGGTTGAGAACGCTGTGCCGGTGTTAGTTGCATGCTAATTTAGTGCTTGTACAGACCATCACACACAAATGTTTATTGTTGTAGTGTGTTGCGGGGGTTGAGAACGCTGTGCCGGTGTTAGTTGCATGCTAATTTAGTGCTTGTACAGACCATCACACACAAATGTTTATTGTTGTAGTGTGTTGCGGGGGTTGAGAACGCTGTGCCGGTGTTAGTTGCATGCTAATTTAGTGCTTGTACAGACCATCACACACAAATGTTTATTGTTGTAGTGTGTTGCGGGGGTTGAGAACGCTGTGCCGGTGTTAGTTGCATGCTAATTTAGTGCTTGTACAGACCATCACACACAAATGTTTATTGTTGTAGTGTGTTGCGGGGGTTGAGAACGCTGTGCCGGTGTTAGTTGCATGCTAATTTAGTGCTTGTACAGACCATCACACACAAATGTTTATTGTTGTAGTGTGTTGCGGGGGTTGAGAACGCTGTGCCGGTGTTAGTTGCATGCTAATTTAGTGCTTGTACAGACCATCACACACAAATGTTTATTGTTGTAGTGTGTTGCGGGGGTTGAGAACGCTGTGCCGGTGTTAGTTGCATGCTAATTTAGTGCTTGTACAGACCATCACACACAAATGTTTATTGTTGTAGTGTGTTGCGGGGGTTGAGAACGCTGTGCCGGTGTTAGTTGCATGCTAATTTAGTGCTTGTACAGACCATCACACACAAATGTTTATTGTTGTAGTGTGTTGCGGGGGTTGAGAACGCTGTGCCGGTGTTAGTTGCATGCTAATTTAGTGCTTGTACAGACCATCACACACAAATGTTTATTGTTGTAGTGTGTTGCGGGGGTTGAGAACGCTGTGCCGGTGTTAGTTGCATGCTAATTTAGTGCTTGTACAGACCATCACACACAAATGTTTATTGTTGTAGTGTGTTGCGGGGGTTGAGAACGCTGTGCCGGTGTTAGTTGCATGCTAATTTAGTGCTTGTACAGACCATCACACACAAATGTTTATTGTTGTAGTGTGTTGCGGGGGTTGAGAACGCTGTGCCGGTGTTAGTTGCATGCTAATTTAGTGCTTGTACAGACCATCACACACAAATGTTTATTGTTGTAGTGTGTTGCGGGGGTTGAGAACGCTGTGCCGGTGTTAGTTGCATGCTAATTTAGTGCTTGTACAGACCATCACACACAAATGTTTATTGTTGTAGTGTGTTGCGGGGGTTGAGAACGCTGTGCCGGTGTTAGTTGCATGCTAATTTAGTGCTTGTACAGACCATCACACACAAATGTTTATTGTTGTAGTGTGTTGCGGGGGTTGAGAACGCTGTGCCGGTGTTAGTTGCATGCTAATTTAGTGCTTGTACAGACCATCACACACAAATGTTTATTGTTGTAGTGTGTTGCGGGGGTTGAGAACGCTGTGCCGGTGTTAGTTGCATGCTAATTTAGTGCTTGTACAGACCATCACACACAAATGTTTATTGTTGTAGTGTGTTGCGGGGGTTGAGAACGCTGTGCCGGTGTTAGTTGCATGCTAATTTAGTGCTTGTACAGACCATCACACACAAATGTTTATTGTTGTAGTGTGTTGCGGGGGTTGAGAACGCTGTGCCGGTGTTAGTTGCATGCTAATTTAGTGCTTGTACAGACCATCACACACAAATGTTTATTGTTGTAGTGTGTTGCGGGGGTTGAGAACGCTGTGCCGGTGTTAGTTGCATGCTAATTTAGTGCTTGTACAGACCATCACACACAAATGTTTATTGTTGTAGTGTGTTGCGGGGGTTGAGAACGCTGTGCCGGTGTTAGTTGCATGCTAATTTAGTGCTTGTACAGACCATCACACACAAATGTTTATTGTTGTAGTGTGTTGCGGGGGTTGAGAACGCTGTGCCGGTGTTAGTTGCATGCTAATTTAGTGCTTGTACAGACCATCACACACAAATGTTTATTGTTGTAGTGTGTTGCGGGGGTTGAGAACGCTGTGCCGGTGTTAGTTGCATGCTAATTTAGTGCTTGTACAGACCATCACACACAAATGTTTATTGTTGTAGTGTGTTGCGGGGGTTGAGAACGCTGTGCCGGTGTTAGTTGCATGCTAATTTAGTGCTTGTACAGACCATCACACACAAATGTTTATTGTTGTAGTGTGTTGCGGGGGTTGAGAACGCTGTGCCGGTGTTAGTTGCATGCTAATTTAGTGCTTGTACAGACCATCACACACAAATGTTTATTGTTGTAGTGTGTTGCGGGGGTTGAGAACGCTGTGCCGGTGTTAGTTGCATGCTAATTTAGTGCTTGTACAGACCATCACACACAAATGTTTATTGTTGTAGTGTGTTGCGGGGGTTGAGAACGCTGTGCCGGTGTTAGTTGCATGCTAATTTAGTGCTTGTACAGACCATCACACACAAATGTTTATTGTTGTAGTGTGTTGCGGGGGTTGAGAACGCTGTGCCGGTGTTAGTTGCATGCTAATTTAGTGCTTGTACAGACCATCACACACAAATGTTTATTGTTGTAGTGTGTTGCGGGGGTTGAGAACGCTGTGCCGGTGTTAGTTGCATGCTAATTTAGTGCTTGTACAGACCATCACACACAAATGTTTATTGTTGTAGTGTGTTGCGGGGGTTGAGAACGCTGTGCCGGTGTTAGTTGCATGCTAATTTAGTGCTTGTACAGACCATCACACACAAATGTTTATTGTTGTAGTGTGTTGCGGGGGTTGAGAACGCTGTGCCGGTGTTAGTTGCATGCTAATTTAGTGCTTGTACAGACCATCACACACAAATGTTTATTGTTGTAGTGTGTTGCGGGGGTTGAGAACGCTGTGCCGGTGTTAGTTGCATGCTAATTTAGTGCTTGTACAGACCATCACACACAAATGTTTATTGTTGTAGTGTGTTGCGGGGGTTGAGAACGCTGTGCCGGTGTTAGTTGCATGCTAATTTAGTGCTTGTACAGACCATCACACACAAATGTTTATTGTTGTAGTGTGTTGCGGGGGTTGAGAACGCTGTGCCGGTGTTAGTTGCATGCTAATTTAGTGCTTGTACAGACCATCACACACAAATGTTTATTGTTGTAGTGTGTTGCGGGGGTTGAGAACGCTGTGCCGGTGTTAGTTGCATGCTAATTTAGTGCTTGTACAGAACATCACACACAAATGTTTATTGTTGTAGTGTGTTGCGGGGGTTGAGAACGCTGTGCTGGTGTTAGTTGCATGCTAATTTAGTGCTTGTACAGACCATCACACACAAATGTTTATTGTTGTAGTGTGTTGCGGGGGTTGAGAACGCTGTGCCGGTGTTAGTTGCTTGTTGGCGCCTGCAAGAGGCATATAGATCTTCATGAGCCCCTGTAGTTTGCAGAGCTCATGAGGATCCTGCACAAGCCACCTATAGTCCCGCCCTCAACCACCACACACACACGCACACACACACACACACCCACCTCTTACTGCTACAGTCAGCCATGGCATTGCACGCATCAGAATATCGCAAAATAAGGTACAGAGTGGTTTGGTCTGTAGCCCCACCGTAGTTATTATTATTTATTATACTGACCAGCGAAAGAAATGCGACATCATTGGGATCATTGGAAACACTTTAGTGTGTGATGTAGAGGACACTTTAGTGTGTGATGTAGAGGACACTTTTGTGTGTGATGTAGAGGACACTTTAGTGTGTGATGTAGAGGACACTTTTGTGTGTGATGTAGAGGACACTTTTGTGTGTGATGTAGAGGACACTTTAGTGTGTGATGTAGAGGACACTTTAGTGTGTGATGTAGAGGACACTTTAGTGTGTGATGTAGAGGACACTTTAGTGTGTGATGTGGATGACACTTTAGTGTGTGATGTGGATGACACTTTGGTGTGTGATGTAGAGGACACTTTTGTGTGTGATGTAGAGGACACTTTAGTGTGTGATGTAGAGGACACTTTAATGTGTGATGTAGAGGACACTTTAGTGTGTGATGTAGAGGACACTTTTGTGTGTGATGTAGAGGACACTTTAGTGTGTGATGTAGAGGACACTTTTGTGTGTGATGTAGAGGACACTTTAGTGTGTGATGTAGAGGACACTTTAGTGTGTGATGTAGAGGACACTTTTGTGTGTGATGTAGAGGACACTTTTGTGTGTGATGTAGAGGACACTTTAGTGTGTGATGTAGAGGACACTTTTGTGTGTGATGTAGAGGACACTTTAGTGTGTGATGTAGAGGACACTTTAGTGTGTGATGTAGAGGACACTTTAGTGTGTGATAGAGGACACTTTTGTGTGTGATGTAGAGGACACTTTAGTGTGTGATGTAGAGGACACTTTAGTGTGTGATGTAGAGGACACTTTAGTGTGTGATGTAGAGGACACTTTAGTGTGTGATGTGGATGACACTTTGGTGTGTGATGTAGAGGACACTTTAGTGTGTGATGTAGAGGACACTTTAGTGTGTGATGTAGAGGACACTTTAATGTGTGATTTAGAGGACACTTTAGTGTGTGATGTAGAGGACTCTTTAGTGTGTGATGTAGAGGACACTTTGGTGTGTGATGTAGAGGACACTGTAGTGTTTCCGAAGATTCCAATGACGTTGCATTTCTTTTGCTGGTCAGTATATTATCATTGTATGTGGAGGGGACTAGGCTGTGGTGTACTGCATTACACTCTTTGTCTACCACTGGCTGTACCGGCGTCCTTGCTGATCAGAGTCAGTGGACAAGTACTGACAATCTATCTCTCCGTTTGATGCAGAACCCTCTCTGAGCTGAAGAAGCAGATACCAGAGACGGAGAATCGGACGCAGAAAGCTCAGGCCGACCTCAAGAAGATTGAGCAGGCGGAGCAGAAGTCATCCGAACAGGTCTGCAGTCTGCTGAAAAACAAAACATCTTTCTTATTTCTTCAAAATCGTTACCGATGGTATTACTGAGAGGAAGATATACTTAACTGACAATTTCAGTCTCCAAAAATTGTTGTGTATTGCCACACAACCAGGGACGTACCTCTAGCAAGCAGTTACCTAATCCCCCGAGTGTCCTCCCTATCCTTGGAGTAACCTCCCTTCCAAATCTCGCGAGAGGCCGTTATTTCCAGTTCATACTTGACTGCCATTTTGTTTAGATCCTTCTTTCTCAGTCTCCCGTTATCATCGTCTTTTTTGTCCATTCTTCGGCCTTGTTTGTCTTAACAAGGCCAGGTAAGGCCTCGGACATTGCCTCCCGCGATGATTGTGGCGAATTGGGCAATTTCCGTGGATTTGCGGCATTTTGCCGTTCATTTCGACTTCGTCTTCGATTGTCGGTTTTAACGGTCGTCTGCTCGGTTACGTAGCCTCTGGGCTACGCGCGTTTCATTTCCGCTCTGTTCACTGTTGCAGTTTTCTTCTTAAAAAACGTGCCCCAACTGTAAAAATTTCCAGTGGCCTAGTAACTTACATCCGTGCTGCCTGCCTTGCTCGGGATGTGCATCGGACCACACTTGTGATTTTTGTGCTTCGTGGGAAGAAGATCGCTGGTCCGAAATGTGGAAATTCTACCGTCGTCAGCACCCTGTACAGTCCGACGAAGCTCCTCTTTGCCCCATCACCACCAGCTCTGCCGCTATCAGTGTTTCTTCTCTGCAGCTCTTTGCCACTCAGGCGCGGGTGTTGGAAACCTTCCCTCCCGCTGCGGGTGGTTTTACACCAGGTGAGAATGTACGCCCCCGCTCATATGAGCGTATTTCGCAGCCAGCCCCGCAGACCCGGCCTTCTAAGACGGGTCTCCAACGGAGGCAACCCTATCATTTGGGGGAGGAGACAGCGACCATCGGCAGTCCCTGGCGCGTGCCCTCTCCAGCCAGACGTGACTTTACTCAATTGCACTTTTCCGGCGCCAAAAAAAAAAAAAAAAAAAAATCAACAATTGTCGTCACATCACGACTTGTTGCTCGGCGCTTCGGCTCAACCACTGTCTCCTCGCGCCCTGGTTAAAAGCCAGTCACCGCGCAACTCAGCCAGCTCCGCAGACTCGGCCTTCTAAGACGGGTCTCCAACGGAGTCAAGCCCATCGTTTTGGGGAGAGGAGACAGCGACCATCGGCAGTCCCTGGCGCGTGCCCTCTCCAGCCAGACGTGACTTTACCCAATTGCACTTTTCCGTCGCAACTTCAACAATTGTCGTCACATCACGACTAGTTGCTCGGCGCTTCGTCTCAACCACTGTCTCCTCGCGCCCTGGCTAAAAGCCAGTCACCGCGCACTCGTGCCACACTTGGTACGTCCTCTCGGCGTATTTCTCACCCCTCCCGTCGGTTTTATTCTCCTATTGCAGACGTTTCCCTTCGGGATCCTACACCATCGTCCGTCCCCTGTCACCGTGATCCCTGGGTTTTTCCTGCCCCCCCGTCGCTCGCGACACACCTCTCGACGACGGGTGGATCCCCTTCGCTTCGAACGTCCTTCGCAGTGCTGTCGACGCCACCTTCATCGTGCTCCAGAGGGGGGACAGTCCTGGTCCCGTTCCCGTTCTCCTGCTCGTCGCCCGCTTTTGCCTGAGAGCTGTCAGCATCTGCGCTCTTCCTTACGGCGTTGTTCTTCTTCTTATTCTTCTTCATATGACAGTAGGAGTTCTCGGCGAACTGGGCACCTGGACGCCTCATCCGTCTCTCGGCGATCTTCTCTCCGGCCACCGCACGATCGTTACTCTTTCCAAGGGTCCTGTTTCCCCTGGCGCTTGGCAACGCCGGTTCAAGAGGATGTTCTTAGCCTTCATCCGGTGGATTCTGCTTTCGACCTTGGGGTTTTGCCGCACCTTTCTCCGTCTAGAGTCCTTTACCCGCGGACTCTCAGCACAGCTGTTCTCCGTCCTCGGACTGTTTCACTCCGGGTGTCGAGACTCAACGATCCTTGGACGAGGCCTCCGACCTCATTCTTCGCTCTCTTCCCCCAGACGCCGATGATGCGGCGGATTTATGGGCTGACGGGCCGAATTGCCTCCCTACACCTCCTCTGAAGCGAAAGGCGTCGGCTTCGGTGGATGTTTCCCTTCAACCTAAGCATTTCCGATCTCTTACGCCACCATCTGGCTTTCGAGATCTGGCGGAGGTGTTCTCGGCGCAATTGCCTATTGGCACTTTCAAAGAGCCTCTCTTCTTTTCCGATACTAAGTGGCCTGAAGGCGTAAACATTCGCTTCCGCCAACGTTGGTACGCAGGTCACTCTCAGGCTTTTGCGTGCCCTTTGCCTTAGCTCGATGATGCCGGCGGATTTACAGGTGGGTGAACGCCGTTTGGCCTTTGCCCGGGTCCCTCGCGGTTTTGATAAAACTGCCGTCATGATCCGCAACACGCTGGTCTGCTCCAGCTTCCGCGATCTCGCTACCAAGGCGATGGTACGCGCTTTTGAAGACCATTGGGATCCACACTCTACTGCGCCGCTGCGAGAGATACATTCTCTTTCGGTGGTGGCTAATCGAGCCTTGTACCATGCTTCTGCAAATGCGATGGCTGCCGCCATCAACTGTGATTTAATTAGACGGGATGCAGTTCTTGCTGGTTGTTCTGGGTTTTCTTCGACAGTCAAGGCTCAGCTCCGCCAGGCGCCCATCGGCGGTACTTTGCTGTTTGGCTCCACTTGGCAAGCCGTGAAGGATACGCATACAGACATCTGGCCCATGGCTCACCATCTTTCTTCTCACTGTTCCCGACGACCCATGGCTCCTTTCTACCATTTCGGAGCGTCTTCACCTCTCGCTTCTTCGCCCTCCTCCTCTTCGCCGCTCCCCGCTTTGGACTCGGGTTCCGAACGATCCCGTCAAGGTGACGGCTTTACAGGACGAAGTGGCTTCCTTGCTTCTCAAATCCGCCACGGAATTCGTCCGGCGACAAGATTCTCTGGCTTTCTACAGTCGTCTCTTCATTGTCCCCAAGTCGGACGGAGGTTGGCGTCCGGTGATAGACCTTTCCGCTCTCAAAAAGAAAAAATTTTTTTTTTGTTGCCTGCTCCGTCCTTTCGTATGGAAATGACCCGCGCCCTGCGGGCCGCCGTCCAACCGATGGATTTGGCTGTCGGTCTGGATCTTGCCGATACATACCTATGTTCCTATACACCCTTCGGCTCACCGATACCTTCGCTTTGCCTTCCACGGAGTGGTGTATCATTCCGGGCGATGCCCTTCGGCCTCACTCTCAGTCCCTGGGTTTTTACCAGGATTATGGATGCGGTGATTTCCCACACACGGAGGTCGTCTCTCAGTCTGTCCTCCCACTACCTCGACGATCTTCTCCGGAATCAGGTTGCGACCTGCTTGACCGCCGACAGGGACGCCCTGCTTTCCCTTCTCCATCGCCTCGGTTTTCTAGTCAACTTCGGCAAGTCGGACCTATCGCCATCTCGCCATTTTCTCCACCTTGAAATGGAGTTTCAGACCGACTTGAACTTGGTGCGCCTACCCCAAGCTCGGTTCGATAAGTTGGTTCTTTTGGCCCGTCGGATGTAGCTTGCTTCCGCGGCTCTGGCGAGACGGTGGTTACAGTTTTGGGTCTCATGAGTGCTGCGGCGGACTTGCTTCCCTTGGCCGGCTCTACTCGCGTCCAATTCAACTTCATCTCCTCCTTCTTTGGCGTCTGTCTTCGGGAGATTTGGAGGTTTGCGTTCCGGTGTCGCACTTAGTTCGGCCGCATCTCCTTCGGTGGACGGATTCCGCGTGGTTGGCGTCGGGGGTTCCCCTCGCGTCCCCGCTTCCTTCCCTGTCGATCTGCACGGATGCCAGTCTTTCCGGTTGGGGCACTCACCTGCTCCAGGACTTCAACACGACAGTGGATGTTTGGTCACCGGATTTGGTGGGCAGACACATCAATTGGTTGGAGCTGAAAGCAGTGTGGCTCTGATCTCTTGGGAACCACGCGTGACCAACCAGGCAGTCTTGGTTCTCTCCGACAGCACGACGGTTGTCTCCTATATTCAGAAGCAGGGCGGGACCCGTTCTCCCTCCCTTTGCATTCTTCTGTTCCATATTCTGGTGTGGTGTCGGGATCGGGGCATTTCGCTACAGGCACATCACATTCCGGGACGGCCGAATGTGCTGGCAGATTCCTTATCTCTTCATGGCCAGTGTCTCCATACCGAGTGGGCTCTTCGCCCCGACCTTTTTCGGATGATTTGCCGGCACTGGGAGACACCCATGATCGACCTGTTTGCGACAAGGTGGAACGCACAACTTCCCCTCTTCGTCTCCCCTGTTCCAGATTCTCTTGCATGGGTGGTGGATGCTCTCTCTATCACCTGGGAGGGTCTCTTGGCCTATGCGTACCCTCCGTCTGTCCTGGTACCCAGGATTCTTCTCAAGCTCAGAGGCTGCCATGCAGTCCTGTTTCTGGTGGCAACGTTCTCTTGGAACAAGAACTGGACCACAGATCTCCTGAGTCTCGCCATGGACCCCCGCTATGGCTTCCAACGCTTACCACATTGCTGAAACAACCCTGGCAGGATCTTTTTCAACCTTGCCAGGAGAGCCTCCTCTTACACGCTTGGAGATTGTGCGGCGCGCCTTCACTGCTCGAGGTTTCTCGGATGCAATAGTGGCGGCTATTGCTTCAGCTCGACGGCCTTCCACCAGGAAAGTTTATGAGGGTAAATGGCGGGTTTTTCTATCGTGGTGTGGGCCGCGACACCTCTCCCTCACAACTCTGACTATGCCCCAACTCGCGGAGTTCTTCTTGTGGCTCTTCGAGGATCAGGGCTTGGCACCCATCACCATTCGAGGTTATCTTTCTATGGTGGCTGACACTTACCGCCATTTGGGTCGACCCGATCCGGGATCTTGCAAGGACCTCGCTGACCTCATGGCTCATTTTGATCTCCGGCGACCAGTGACCCGATCACTACTCCCACGTTGGGACCTTGCGTGGGTGTTAACATGGCTCAACTCTGCTCGTTTTTTGAACCGCTGCACTTGGCCCGGTTCTCAGACTTGTCGAGGAGGACCTGCTTCCTGCAGGCCATAGCCACAGCTTCTCGCGTGAGTGAGCTCCACGCTCTCTCCGTACTTCTGTCTTGCCTACAGCTCCGGACTTACGGCTCGGTTCAACAGACAGCAGGATCCGGTTCGGGCGTTAAAAAATCTATCTCCGCCGGTCAAAGCCCTTACGGCGGGGTATTTCCCGCCTTTTCTTGCCTTTGGTTCCGAACCGGCACGATATATCCGCCCAAACGATCTCCGCTTGGCTGCGTGGAGTTATCCGTTCTGCTTACATTTACCTCTCGCCTGCGGGAGCCTGCGGATTCGGGCACACAAGATCCGGGCTGTCTCCGCGAGTGTCGATTTCAACCATAACTGCGCCATGCAGGACATTGTGGCGGCTGTGGGCTGGCAGGCCAAATCTACTTTCGCCCGTTTTTACTTGCGTGACCTCTCCAGCCAGCGGCACAACCTGGCTCTGGTGGTTGACGTTGCCGTGGCTCAACACTCCCTCCCGGCGATGGCGGCGCCGTAGGTAACACTTGACTGAAATTGTCTGGAGTGTGCCCCGGCCAAGGGTCTAGCTAAGCAGTTACCTGGGGGTATTGACCCTAGAGCGGCACCCTCCCCCTCTTTTTAATTCTTCCTCTCAGTAATACCATTGGTAACGATTTTGAAGAAATAAATGTATTTGTTTCTTCAAAAACATTACCGATGACATGACTGAATGGAAGTGTCTACTACTTACTCATTCTAGCCTAAGAGCCAGTTGTGTAAAAACACAACCCGGGAGGCACTCGGGGAACCCCGAGGGGACCAAGAGTTGTCTCCCTATACCCACCACCCGGAAGCCGGGTACCCATAATCCCTCAGTCTAGTCTACTTAGGCGCACGATTCGGTCGTCTTGCGCTCTGCTCTAGCCTACGGACTTTGGTTTTTCGACCGGTTCTCGGTTTCGGACTTGCTGTTGGAATGAAGAGCGGGAGATAGGATCGTTTCGTCGGCCCTGCCTGTGCTGCTGCGTGGCTTTCTCGTCCCCACTGCGTAGCGCCTACGCTTCGACCGCTGGTGAGCTGTCCGGTGAGCTTCGCCGGTCGTGCCAGGCGGGTTTTTGGACATCTCCCCCCGTTCCCCTTCGGCAGAGAGGTAAGGTAGCGGGGTTGACCCTCGGCCGGTTCCCGGGCTGGGCACTGGTTTGTGCAGGTACGAACTTTTTCGTCTTCTTCTCACTGTAATCGTGCTCCCACTCACCTTCGGTGAATCGTAGCTAAGTTCCTACGCATTTGTACCTTGGGTGTGGAGAATTCTTTTACTCCATGGCCTGATTAGCTGAGTGGCAGTTTGGGGCACGCCTTGTCATCGCGTAGTTGTTCGGCACCAGCGCCTATTCTGGCCCTTTCTGTTTTCCCTTGCGGGATGTTGGTATAGATACGGGTGATGAATTTAAGCGCACGCGCATATGCAGGCATACGCTGTGGACAAGTGCTCACGTACCTTAGAGAGTGGATATACGTTCCGGCGGGCAGCTTGGGGGTTTACGCTCCTTGGCTGGGCGGGCCCCTCGTGACATGTCCACATTAAGTGGTGATTTACTGCCCCGGATGTTTTTCTTGTCTTGGTTGTCATTGCGTATTGCTTTGTGCAGCAGGCGGCCGGTGTTGTTTTCCACACACGGTCACCCTTAGCAATGTTGTTGGGGCCTGACTCCTTTTATGACAGGGGTTGGTACATATGTTGTTGCTCACCTTAGCACTTGACGGCGGTGAAGCTACCTCGTTACTGCACTGCTAGATTGCAGACGTGCAGTTTGGTACCTCGCTTCCATCATGACGTATTCGTCTTTTGTGTACATATGTTGTCCCCTCGCCTTAGCGCTTGGCGGCAGTGGGCCTACTTGCTTACTGCACGGCTAGTTGTAGGCGTGCAGTTTGGTACCTCGCTTCTGTCATGACATGTCTGACTTTTGCTACATATGTTGGTTGCTCACCTTAGTGCTTGATGGCAGTGAGTCGACCTTCTTACTACACTGCTGGCGGGCAGGCTTGACAGTCTGTTACCCCGCTTTGGTGCTTGTGTGTTTTGTTGTTACGAAGGCTAACTTCGTGGCTTAGTCCCACAGGACTCGCACGCAGGCCTTCGGGTGTGTTGTCTGTTGCAGGGACAACGGACTGACATGGAGAAGCCACACCGAATGTCACGACTAGTGCGCGAGCGTGGATCGTGGAGGCCGCTGCCAGGGGGAGCGCACATGAACAACCTCTGGCAAGGCCCGCTCGGTATGGCAATTACGCACACGTCCGACTTCTTAGGACGTTGCAGTACACTACCACCTGGAGAGGACAAGCAGCGTCTCGGCTGTAAGCACCAGCCCGGCTGCTCCTGGTAGGTGTGTTCTTCATGTCCAGGCAGCGCCCATTTGGGACTAGGCCTGTCTTCCGACACTGGAGGTGCCTCCTACCACATTGGAATGATTGTGTCACCTGGCCTCAGCAGCGCAGATGGCAGCATTGAAGCGTCTGCAGGTGGGAGCGACCTATGCTGTTGGTGCTTGAAGGATCCCGTTCCGCCCCGTTGGGGGCATGCTGACGTCCTTCACGCAAGGCAGATGTGCCGGTGGCCGTCGGACAACCACTAGGTCGGGTCTCCTAGGCGCAGGATGTGGATACGCCATCCAACGTCTCCTTGGCACCGGTCGCTTGAGACCAGGACGTCTCTGTGGGAAGCTACACACCGGATTCAGTGGACTAGTGCACGTAGTGGGCCTGGATCGATGAGGCCGCTTCCAGGAGGGAGCACGCCCGGACGAAGCCTTCTATGAAGCCATGTCCACTATCGGTCCCCCTTGTCTCCAAGAAAGTCCATGGGATCCCGCTGGGGGTCCCCCTTACCGGCAAGAAAGCCCGCCTCCCTCGGAGCCCGGCTCAGAGACATTCACGTGCACGTCCAGGGACTCTAGTAAGGATGCTCGCCTCCAAGGAAGGGGAGACTACTATCGACACAGTTCCAGGCCACCTCAGGTTTGGTGTGTTGCATGGGCCTACTGGTGACCTGCATACGATGCGGAGGCTTCCAGTGGCCATCGGATATCCAGACAGTCTGTCTCCTGTGCGCTGGGTGTGCTTCCGACCACACTTGTGATGTCTGTGCTACCTGGCCGGAGCTGCGATGGTCTAATCTCTGGAACTTATAGGAGGGAGCCTCCTCCCCTCGCGGGTACTTGAAGTTTGCCGAGGCGCCTTCCGCTGTGCCCCTGACACCGGACGTGCGAGACCAACTGGATCCGACACAGGAAACGCCACTGAGTAATCGAGGGATTAGAGAGCGCGCCCGGACACAGCTGGTGGAAATAACCCGCCTCTCCCAAGAGCCTGGTTTGGTGGGACGCTCGTGGCGTCCCTCCTCCACCGTCGTTCCCCACTCGTCTCTCAGGAAGCCGCCGGGATTCCGCTGGGGGTCCCCTGGCCGGCAAGAAACCCGCCTCTCCCAAGAGCCTGGTTCACAGAGACATACACGCACTCGTCCGGAGCCTCCTGGTTGTGAAGAGCGTAGACACAGGGATTCTACGCGACGTTATCGCTCTCCCTCGCAAGATCATAGGAGGACCTTCCCGCTCGGGGGCTGGGAGATTGTTGGCATCCGGTCTCGGAAGACCATGGGTATGCGCTTGCTGGGTCAGTCACTGGAGTGACCTCTCCAGGGCGCAAGCCTGGGCGAAGGGTATGGAGATCCTGGGGTGCCCAGTCGTCAAGGTTCCCCTCTCGGCCTCGCTGATGTAGCCAAAGGAATGCAAAGCAGTACGTTGGCACCAGTTGGCTGCAGGTGCTGCCGGAACAGTGCGTGAATACAGGCAGCTATCTGCCTTCGGGGCTCCACTCCTGATTGGAAAGGTTTACTCACCCACATTTGGCCGTTGGATCCAACCAGATCTCCTCCGTTCCTCTAGCCGTTGGCTGTCAGAAACAGCTCATCCGCCTAGTGGTGCAATGTGAACACCACCCCCTCACGTGGTTTAGCCCACCAGCCGAGGTGGTTAGCCAGGGTGTGGCGCTTGGAGCCAGCACGTGAGAGATTAAGGAGATGGATGAGGACCAGTGATGCCCGTCCGTCCTATGTAGGACGCAGCTGCCGAACAGCAAAGGTGGTACCTCTATCCAGAGCCCCCTACACCCATGGGAGATTACCGAGACGCCTTTCGCTGTGCCCCCAGCACGGTATGTGCGAGGCCAACATGATCCGACATGGTAGGCGCACTGAGTTTCAACGGTTAGTGCCCAGAAATCCGCCTCTTCCAAGACCCTGGTTCATTTCCCACTCGTCTCTGGCCGCAGGGGTCCCCTTGCCGGCAAGCAACCCGCCTCTCCCAAGAGCCTGGTTCGCAGAGACTGACACGCACTCCTACGGAGCCTCCTGTTGGCGAAGATCGTAGGCGCCGGGATTCTACTCACCGTTACCGCTCTGCTTCGCAAGAGCGAAGGAGGACCTTCTCCTCTCAGCGTTTGACGGATCAGGTCTCCCTCGACTCAGACGGTTTTCGCCTTCTTCGCGTTCCCCATCTCGTTCGGACTCCCTTTCGTCCCGTTCCTCTTCCCATCGACCGGCCACTCCCCCTTCCCTCGTCCTCTCCGTTCCGTTCCTCCTCGTCGCAGCCGTTCTCCTCGTCGGGACCCGCCTTCGGCTCTCAGGAGACCCTCGCCGCGTCGCTCCGTCTTCGCTCTCCCTTCGGAGGGAGTCTTCGACCTCTGTGGTTCGCCGTCAGTGGGATTCCTTCCCGCGGAGCCCTCCTCGGTCGCCGGTTCCAGTCAGCGGGACTTCGACACCCTGAGGGTGACGGCTGGCGACCCCTCGGACTGGTTGCTCGGACGTTCTCAGCCGTTCTCCTCTCCCTCTTCTTCGGCTTCCAGTGCTGCGGTTCCGGCAGTCCTGTGCTGCGCGGATGGACACTCGGCTGGCGCTGGACGGGACTTCCAAGCTCATCGCCGCCGCCCTTCTGCGGAAGTTGGCCCGGCATCGCCAGCTGACTCACTGGGGGTTCTCATCCAGCGTGGACACCGGGGAACCAAGGCGCAGCCTCTGCTCCCTGCCGTCTAGCCGTCTCGACAAGTTTCTTTGGGCACCCGGGGGGTGCCAGACTTCGTACCGCTTGGCTGTGCTCATGGCGGAGGACCTAGCCACTACACGGAGTCGGATCTACGCACCTTGGTCGTCTCTAAGCCCGGCTGCTCAAGCTACGCTTCCTACTTCCGTGATTCTTCTCGAGGTCCAACCCTCCGACCTTCGGGCTTCGCGGACAAGAGCGTGCTTCGCTTGGATCCGACGCGGACTACTAGGCCTTCTTCTTCTACTCGTGGGAGAAAGGATAGGTCACAGGAGCTTCTCCTCTCCGGCAACGCGACAGCGGAGGTGTTCTTCCAGGATCAGGGCAGCTGGCGAGCCTCTGACCAGTGCGTAACCCCTACCCTGGTGCTTGGGGAAAGAACTTCAACTACCTCCGTGCGTGTCGCTACCTGGACCGACGGTAGATCTGGGCCAGTCTTCCCCGGTGGGAACAGTGGCTACACACGGAATGCACCAGGACACCTTCGGAGGATCGGCGCATGAGACTAAGATGATCCTGTGGAGGGTCTCCACAACGATTGCAGTGGACTAGGGCACAGGGTGGGGTTGACCGAGGCCGCTACCCGGACGGAGCGAGCCCGGACACAGCTTGAGAAGCAGAGAACTCGCCTCACAGAGCCCAGTTCAGAGAGTCGCGCTGGGCGACGTCCCACGTCCAATCTCGGTACCCACTCGTCTCCAAGTAAGCCGCCGGGATCCTGCTGGGGGTACTTGCCGGCAGATAACCCGCCTCTCCTCGGAGCCCGGTTCGGAGAGACTTACACACGCTCGTCCGGAGCCTCCTGTCGACTCCCCGGGTGAGGAGTCATCGCATGCTACGTCTTGCCCTTGCCGCCATACGGCGCCTGAGGGATGTCGCCATGGTAGATTGGTTAACGAGCTTCAGGAGCTACGACTCGCCCAGTCTGCCTACAGTTCGAGGGAACACTTACGTACAGCTCCTCTCGGACCATACCTTACCTGGACCGCATTTGGTCCACGGGTTCACCTTGCGCCCGCTTACGGGACGCTATGCCACCAGGAGACCACCTGTACAAGCCTCACGTGTGCCTACGACATAGCCGTTCGCTACGGACGTGCTCACCTCTTGCCGGTTCTGGCACCACTGACGCTACATGCCGGACGTTCTTCCTGGCTCAGCTCAGTCATACGTTCGGAATTACAGGACCTCTCCCTCAGGGAGGTTAGAGGCTACAGTTCCGTTATCAAGGCACTTGCATGGCCTCGAACGTCACATTCGTCAGGGACTGTTCGGTCTTACACTTCGTGGCTACTGGAGGCTGGCGGGCGGGATGACTTCGCCCTCTGCAATCGCAGAGTTCTGCCAGGCCAGCGAGACTCCTCGCTCTGCTGGGGGCGTTTTGCGGGGGGCACTACTCCCTCCTGGCGCCTCAGCGCCGTAGGTATTCACCTACCTAGGGTCGTCGGGAGTTTGCGTTAGGGAGGACGGCCATTGGGCCCTAAGGTGTGCTGGAGCGCGGCACCCACCTCCTCTTCGCAATTCTTCCATTCAGTCATGTCATCGGTAATGTTTTTGAAGAAACAAATTCATTTTTCTTTAAAAGGTATTTTTTCGAAAAATACTTACCGATGACATGACTCAAACGACCCTCCCACCTGCCCCGCTTGCCGCTGGTGCGCCTAAGTAGACTAGACTGAGGGATTATGGGTACCCGGCTTCCGGGTGGTGGGTATAGGGAGACAACTCTTGGTCCCCTCGGGGTTCCCCGAGTGCCTCCCGGGTTGTGTTTTTACACAACTGGCTCTTAGGCTAGAATGAGTAAGTAGTAGACACTTCCATTCAGTCATGTCATCGGTAAGTATTTTTCGAAAAAATACCTTTTAAAGAAAAATGAAGTTTTCTTTAAAATAAATTTTTTCGAAAAATACTTACCGATGGTATTACTCAAACTTCCCTCCCACCTTCCCCGTTTGCCGCATGTCAGCTCAAATAGAACTGGAAATAACGGCCTCTGGCGAGATTTGGAAGGGAGGTTACTCCAAGGATAGGGAGGACACTCGGGGGATTAGGTAACTGCTTGCTAGAGGTACGTCCCTGGTTGTGTGGCAACACACAATAATTTTTGGAGACTGAAATTGTCAGTTAAGTATATCTTCCTCTCAGTAATACCATCGGTAAGTATTTTTCGAAAAAATTTATTTTAAAGAAAAATACATGTTTTTGACACTGCCACCCCTGAGTTACTGATTTTTCCGTGGCAGGTGAAGAGCTTGCTGTACAAGGTGGAAGAAACACGACGCGGACAGGAAGCATCCCACAGTCGTGGCAAAGTTCTCGCCTTCCTACTCGACCAGAAGAAAAACGGCAGAGTTGCGGGTCTTTATGGGAGATTGGTCAGTTTTGAACACTTTTTTTCCCGTGCGTCATGTGGTAGATGTCAGGAAATGAAATAGACTCACTTTCAGCTTCCTCGTGGGTAGTGTCTGATTCAACTAGCAAGAGGCAGATTCTCATGAGCCCCCCGCAGTAGTGGGGGCTGATGAGGACCAATTTGTATCCATGTTTCTGGGAGGGTTGTGGCTTTGGTTTATTAAATTAACTCATTCTACCCCGAGACTGAAATCCCCAAATTTTGCCGTTGTCCTCTGAAGACTGCATTGCAGTGCAGGACACAGATCGACCATGAAAGTTCAAGGGTGATGCCAGAATAGCTTGGCGCCCATAGGTGGTCAGTCAGTCAGTCAGCCCATAGGCACCAAGCTATTCTGGCATCACCCTTGAACTATCATGGTCGATCCTTATCTTGCTGTGGTGTGTCTGGGGTAGAATGAGTTAACAAAGATTTATTTTTAACAAAATACACGTTCGGTAGCAGTGAAAGGGTCCTCGCGCTGGGACCATATGGCGTTGAGGCGCGTCCCCTGGGTGGTGGATAGGGGGTCCCTCGTGAGAGGGGTGCACCGAATGAAATAAGGTGCCGTGAACCAACATGGTCTAAGGGAAGGTGACCCCGACAGAAAACCCCTGGTCCTCCTAGTAAGGGGGTTGGGCGTGGGGGTAGCTTCCCCACCCTACAAAAAAGGAAATAGCTACAAAAACGCCGACGAAAAGACAAACAGTAATTCCTTTCCTGGAGGAGGAAGGTTTTTCTACCAGAAGATTTATGACGTCCTGTGGTGAAAGCCGGAAGTCTTCGGAAGCCACAGGACCGAGCCGCCTCTCTCTATCCAGGGACACAACCATGGGCACATGGAACGTCAAGACCATGTACCAGAGCGGCAAGGCCGCCCAGATAGCAGCGGAAATGCAAAAGTACAACCTTTCCCTGCTAGGTATCAGTGAAGCCAGATGGACGCAGTCTGGCCAGAAAAGGCTGTTAAGTGGGGAGATGATTCTGTATTCAGGTCATGAAGAGGAGAATGCCCCCCATACAGAAGGAGTAGCATTCATGCTGTCACCAGTGGCACAGAGAGCGCTGATGGGCTGGGAACCTCTTGGGCCAAGAATTATCACAGCAGCCTTTAGAACCAAGAAAAAGATCAAGCTGAACGTCATCCAGTGTTATGCGCCCACTAATGACAGTGACGAGGAAGAGAAACAAGAGTTCTACGACCGACTCCAGAGTGCCGTGGACAAATGTGCGGAGCGAGACATCACCATCGTCATGGGCGATTTTAATGCCAAAATAGGGAAGGACAACACCGGATACGAAGAGGTGATGGGGAGACAGGGACTAGGGGAGAGGAGTGAGAACGGGGAGAGGTTTGTAGACTTTTGTGCTCTAAACAGACTTGTCATTGGAGGCAGCATCTTCCCACACAGAAGAATACACAAAGCAACGTGGGTCTCACCTGACCATACTACAGAGAACCAAATAGACCATATCTGCATTAGCAAGAAATTTAGAAGATCCCTTCAAGATGTTCAAGTGAGGAGGGGAGCAGATATCGCCTCAGACCACCATCTGCTCACCTTAAGAATAAAGCTCAAGTTAAAGAAAAGCCGCACAGAGACAACAAGAAGACAGCGCTATAATGTAGGCCTCCTGAGAGAGACTGGAGTGAGAGAAGAGTTCAAACTGGTGCTGTCCAACCGGTTTCAAGCGCTACAGGAGCTAGTAAATGAAGAGGAGGCGGTCACCACAGAGCAGCAGTGGAAGGCAGTTAGAGAGGTGCTGAACTCAACCTGCAAAGACATTGTAGGGTTCAGGAAACACCATCACAAGGACTGGCTGTCGGCACAGACCTTGAAGAAGATAGAAGTGAGGAAGCAGAAGAAAGCAGTTGTCAACAACAGTCGCACGAGAGCAGCCAAAGCAAGGGCACAGGAGGAATACTCGGAAGCCAACCGTGAGGTGAAGAGGAGTATCAGGGCAGACAAGAGGGCCTACACAGACAGCCTGGCAGCAGAGGCAGAAAAGGCAGCAGGCAGCAGCAACATGAAACAGCTCTACGACATTACCAGAAGATTGTCGGGCAAGTATGGCCATACAGAAAGACCAGTAAAAGACAAGGAAGGCAAGCCTATTGCAGACAGAGCAGACCAACTCGACAGATGGGCCGAGTATTTTGAAGAGTTACTGAACAGACCCAGCCCACCCGACCCCCCTGACATCCAGCCAGCAGAGGCCGACCTACCCATCAGCTGTGACAGACCCAGCTGGGAAGAGATCAGAAGAGCAGTGGCATTTTTGAAGAACGGCAAAGCAGCAGGGCCAGATGGCATCCCAGCGGAGTCTCTGAAAGCAGACCTAGAGACAACAGTAGAGATGCTGTACCCACTGTTTGGAAAGATCTGGGAAGAGGAGGTGATGCCGGCTGACTGGAAGGAGGGGTACCTAATCAAGCTTCCCAAGAAAGGTGACCTCAGCAAGTGTTCCAACTATAGAGGAATCACCTTGCTGTCAGTACCAGGAAAGGTCTTCAACAGGATCATCCTGGAGAGAATGAAGAGCTCCGTTGACCCCCAGCTGAGAGACCAGCAAGCAGGATTCAGGAAAAACCGATCATGTACAGACCAGATCGCCACTCTGCGCATCGTGGAACAGTCTCTGGAGTGGAGCTCCCCGCTGTACGTCAACTTTGTGGATTACGAGAAAGCATTTGACAGCGTGGACCGAGAGACTCTGTGGAAACTCCTACGACACTACGGTGTACCCACAAAGCTCGTCCGCCTGATCAAGAGCAGCTACGATGGCATGACATGTCGTGTGATCCACGA
Organism: Semisulcospira habei; assembly: GCA_036245525.1. Classification (NCBI taxonomy): domain Eukaryota; kingdom Metazoa; phylum Mollusca; class Gastropoda; family Semisulcospiridae; genus Semisulcospira; species Semisulcospira habei. The sequence continues at coordinate 51,692 of BTPG01000007.1, forward strand.
AGGGCAGTTCACCAGGGAGCTCCAGGTCAGAACCGGTGTCAGGCAGGGGTGTCTGCTGTCTCCGTTCCTCTTCCTACTGGCCATAGACTGGGTCATGAAGAGGACCACAGAGCAGAGAAGAAGCGGAATACAGTGGACACTGTGGACACAGCTTGACGACCTCGATTTTGCAGATGACTTAGCATTACTGTCCCACACTCATCAACAAATGCAGGACAAGACCACGAGGCTTGCTGACATCTCGTCCCAAGTGGGCCTCACCATCCACAAACAGAAAACAAAGACAATGAGGCTGAACGCAACCAGGGAAGAACCAGTCTTGCTTGCTGGCACCCCGTTGGAGGAGGTGGAGTCCTTCACCTATCTCGGGAGCATCATAGACAAGAAAGGCGACACTGATGCAGATGTCAGAGCACGAATCTGTAAAGCCAGAGCAGCCTTTCTCCAGTTGAAAAAAGTGTGGAGTTCCAGAGAGCTGTCACAAAACACCAAAGTCCGGATTTTCAACTCCAACGTAAAAGCAGTTCTCCTATATGGAGCAGAGACTTGGAGATTGACAAAAACCACTGTCAACAGAGTACAGATCTTCATAAACAGTTGCCTTAGAAGAATTTTGAAAATCCACTGACCAGAGAAGATCAGCAACATCAGACTCTGAGAGAGAACAGAGCAGATAACAGCAGAAAATGAAATTGGGCGAAGAAGATGGGGATGGATTGGTCACAGTCTGAGAAAGCCAGCTTCCAGTATCACTAGGCAGGCATTGTCATGGAATCCCCAGGGAAAGAGGAAAAGAGGTAGGCCGAGAAACTCCTGGCGTCGAGACCTCCAAGCAGACATCAAGAGAATGGGAACCACCTGGAGTAAAATCGAAGGAGAAGCACAGGACAGGAGTCGCTGGAGGTCTCTCGTTGATGGCCTATACCCGGGTAGGGGTGACAGGCGTAAGTAAGTAAGTAAGCAGTGAAAGGGAGAAGTGACAATGAAAACTGCCTACCCGTACCAATTTTCCTTATTTTTTTACGGATCAGAACCCCAGAATACAAAATATGATTTGAGCAAATGGCATATGGGAAGAAAGAAATGTGTAGTTTTGGGTGTTTGGACACCATGCTTTCAAGCGCCGTGAAACTTTGCCCACATTTGATCATCAGCAAGAGGTATAGATCGTCATGAGCGCCTGCAACTGTGGGGGCTCATGAGGATCTATACCTCTTATCAGTGTTCTCTGGAAGAAAAAAAATGTCTTTGAAAAGAAAAAAATGTTCAGAAGACGATTTAAGCAAACAGAACAGAAAGATGGAGACATTTCTGCCTTCATCTACCTCTCAGTTTCTGTGTATGAAGAAATCTTGGTGCGGCGATTAGTTCGCCTTCTGTGCTTTGTGGCTGGGCGACATCAACATTGCCCATGCTGGAAGAAATGACATTGAGGGCCACATGAAGTGGAACAGACATGACCGAAACAGTAATGCTACGAGGAAAATGCAGATCCTTGATGCCATTCTTAAAGTGCTGTCAGAGTGTGTGTGTGAGTGAGAGAGAGAGAAAGTAGCAGTCTTTTCATTTTTTGGGTTGGCTGCATTATGTTACAGTACAGAATTCACAAAGACGTTGACAATAAATATACTGATTTTGGTTTAAGATACTGAAAACCTCTCCACTGAATACTGGTTATGTTTTATGTGAGCAGGCAGATTTGCACAACATACACCAAACTGCATACAGTTTATATTTAGCCTCCAAGTTAAGCAAGCATGTCAGGTGGATTATTTTGTGATAAGCCAAATGATAGTCTTTAACGCCCAAACTTCCATAACTAAAGCACTCCCATTCAGTAGAGTTTAAGTCGTTCAGTTCTAGGAGTTTAACTCATTCCAGACGTGCCGCATACACAGTGTAAAGCCATGTATCTGGCTATTCCAGACGTGCCGCATACACAGTGTAAAGCCATGTATCTGGCTATTCCAGACGTGCCCCATACACAGTGTAAAGCCATGTATCTGGCTATTCCAGACGTGCCACATACACAGTGTAAAGCCATGTATCTGGCTATTCCAGACGTGCCGCATACACAGTGTAAAGCCATGTATCTGGCTATTCCAGACGTGCCGCATACACAGTGTAAAGCCATGTATCTGGCTATTCCAGACGTGCCGCATACACAGTGTAAAGCCATGTATCTGGCTATTCCAGACGTGCCGCATACACAGTGTAAAGCCATGTATCTGGCTATTCCAGACGTGCCGCATACACAGTGTAAAGCCATGTATCTGGCTATTCCAGACGTGCCGCATACACAGTGTAAAGCCATGTATCTGGCTATGGCACATCTGGAATGTGTTAACCCATTCATCCCTGACGCACTACAGCAGGAGATGGATGTTACGTGGTTGTCGTAGTTGTAGTATGATACAATCACACCAGACGCACTCACGTAGGGTTCTTGTAAAGAAACTTCACTCAGCTGCAACTCATCACACGTGGCATAAGGAGTAACTGTTCCAACAATATTTTATTGCAGCGATGCGATCTCCACACAATGCATTCACAAATGCACGAACACTAATACACTGTCTTCTCTACAATGCATCAACACTTTTGACACACTGCGTCTCTCAATGTACACGCAAACTTTCTAGCACGATTTTTTATACTATTACAGATTTCCAGAATAATTCAGCAAATTCGCACAACACGACCAATCAGATCAGAAAACGTAACAAAACTCATTAATATTAATGAAAAAGAATTCACTAGAATGAACTACAAAATTCCACTACTATTTAAGCGCCTTTAATACAGTGTTACGAAATGTTGCCAACACTTTGACGTCATATATGAGGTCACTAGAAAGATCGCGACCCTGCTCGAACCTTCCAGTCTCATTGTAGCGAAACCACGCGTCACAACAAAAATTGATCACAAGTCTCCGTGCAAAAGAAAATGAATCCTACCAAAAAGGCACGTAATTCTTATCCAAAATAACTCAAATGAATATCGGATCTTTTCTATGATCAACACACACATAACTCTATTCAATGTCGGATCTTTTCTATGATTAACACATACATGCTCTCAAAGAATAACACAACCACAAATGTAACATTGGGTCAACCATGATAATTCAAGGGTAGTGCCAGATTAGCTTGGTGCCTGTCAGCGCCAAGCTAATCTGGCACTACCCTTGAATTATCATGGTCGATCCATCTCCTGCAGCAGGTGCATAGTTGTTAGATGACGCCTCCAAAATTTGGGAAAGACGTGCGTCGGGCTGAAAGAGTTAAGAGTTGTTGACAGGTCTGGAACTCGGTCAGGGTGGTCACTCACAACAGGTTGTGCTGTATTCATCCCTTCCCCACTTGTCAACACAGGGTGACCTTGGAGCCATCGATGACAAGTATGATGTGGCTATCTCCACTGCCTGCGGCCCCCTGGACAACATTGTTGTGGACTCCATGGACACGGCGCAGCGGTGTGTGGAACTGCTCATCAAGCATAATGTGGGCGTGGCCACGTTCATCGGCCTGGACAAGATGGAGAGGTGGACAGAGTACACCAAGAAGAAAATCACCACGTGAGATTCGGGCTTTGTGTTTGGGTAGATGCGTAACAATCTGAGAAGAGGGTGAACCATTCATTTTGAGTTTTATCTACGGCCTCTCTGTTTTGATATCAAAAGCAGTGGTCGTAACAGACAGGTTCTCTCTCAAGAGAAGTAGTGTCACCTGTCGTTAAAGACCATCATTTAGGTGGCAACAGCCAGGGTTAGAGTTGGTGGCTACTGCCAGGGTTAGTGGCGACAGCTACCTAAATGATGGTCTTTGATAGGTGACTGTTCAGAACAGATTCTGGAACACTCTCCCACTCTCTCTCCGTCAGAAACACTCTCTCTCCTCCTTCCAGTCCGCCCTCAAAACTCACCTCTTTCAACAGTTTTAGCACTATATCACCACCCTCCCCACCCCAAGCTGACCGTCGTAATGTATTTCACTATTTGTGGTACGTGAGTCATTGTCTAAAGCGTGCGCATGCGTGCGCGAGTTGTGAGTGCGCGCGTAGAGTTATAATTATTATAAGATAAGCGCATTATAAATACCGTAATTATTATTATTATTATTCTGCTATATATCAGAAACAGTTTTCCCCTCAGTAATTGAGTGGTTTTCATCCTGTGTCTCATGTACTGCCTGAATGTCTCTCCAGACCTGAAAATGTCCCTCGGCTGTTTGACCTTGTGAAGGTGAAGGACGAGAAGATTCTGCCAGCGTTCTACCACGCCCTTCGCGACACTCTGGTGGCCAATGACCTTGAACAAGCGACACGCATCGCCTACGGAAAGAATCGCTTCCGTGTGGTGACCCTGCAGGGACAGCTGATTGATCAGTCAGGTGCGTTTCGTCCTTGACTTTTAACGCCATTTGCTGCTGGAGACGCTGTAACTGCGGAGCACTTGTAAATAGTCCCAGGCTGACAGCAAGTCCCGCAAGACAGTCCAGTTTTGTGAAAAGCAGCATTCTTCTATTGTGTTACAATTATTCGAGGCACATCTGATCTCATTAGTCATTTCTGTTCAATTATTTTATGCATGCTGTATATTTTTGTTGAACATTTGTGTGTGTGTGTGTTCAGCACCAGGACACAGTGCTCACTGGCGTTGTTAGTGCGGTAAATAAACATATCTCCATTCTGAACGTTTCACTTTTCACACAAATGGGCCTGCAGTCTTCCACACGGCCGTATTAGTGTCCCTCCAATCTTCTACACAGCCGTATTAGTGTTCCTCCAGTCTTCCACACGGCCGTATTAGTGTCCCTCCAGTCTTCCTCATGGCCGTATTAGTGTCCCTCCAGTCTTCCTCACGGCCGTATTAGTGTCCCTCCAGTCTTCCACACGGCCGTATTAGTGTCCCTCCAGTCTTCCACACGGCCGTATTAGTGTCCCTCTAGTCTTCCACACGGCCGTATTAGTGTCCCTCCAGTCTTCCACATGGCCGTATTAGTGTCCCTCTAGTCTTCCACACGGCCGTATTAGTGTCCCTCCAGTTTTCCACATGGCCGTATTAGTGTCCCTCCAGTCTTCCACACGGCCGTATTAGTGTCCCGCCAGTCTTCCACACGGCCGTATTAGTGTCCCCCCAGTCTTCCACACAGCCGTATTAGTGTCCCTCCAGGGCCTGCAGTCTCCCACACAGCTGTATTAGTGTCCCTCCAGTCTTCCATACGGCCGTATTAGTGTCCCTCTAGTCTTCCACACGGCCATATTAGTGTCCCTCCAGTCTTCCACACGGCCGTATTAGTGTTCCTCCAGTCTTCCATACGGCCGTATTAGTGTCCCTCTAGTCTTCCACACGGCCGTATTAGTGTCCCTCCAGTCTTCCACACGGCCGTATTAGTGTCCCTCCAGTCTTCCACACAGCCGTATTAGTGTTCCTCCAGTCTTCCATACGGCCGTATTAGTGTCCCTCTAGTCTTCCACACGGCTGTATTAGTGTCCCTCCAGTCTTCCACACGGCCGTATTAGTGTCCCTCCAGTCTTCCACACGGCCATATTAGTGTTCCTCCAGTCTTCCATACGGCCGTATTAGTGTCCCTCCAGTCTTCCACACGGCCATATTAGTGTCCCTCCAGTCTTCCACACGGCCGTATTAGTGTTCCTCCAGTCTTCCATACTGCCGTATTAGTGTCCCTCTAGTCTTCCACACGGCCGTATTAGTGTCCCTCCAGTCTTCCACACGGCCGTATTAGTGTCCCTCCAGTCTTCCACACAGCCGTATTAGTGTTCCTCCAGTCTTCCATACGGCCGTATTAGTGTCCCTCTAGTCTTCCACACGGCTGTATTAGTGTCCCTCCAGTCTTCCACACGGCCGTATTAGTGTCCCTCCAGTCTTCCACACGGCCATATTAGTGTTCCTCCAGTCTTCCATACGGCCGTATTAGTGTCCCTCCAGTCTTCCACACGGCCATATTAGTGTCCCTCCAGTCTTCCACACGGCCGTATTAGTGTCCCCCCAGTCTTCCACACGGCCGTATTAGTGTCCCTCCAGGGCCTGCAGTCTCCCACACAGCCGTATTAGTGTCCCTCCAGTCTTCTACACAGCTGTATTAGTGTCCCGCCAGTCTTCTACACAGCCGTATTAGTGTCCCTCCAGTCTTCCACACGGCCGTATTAGTGTCCCTCCAGGGCCTGCAGTCTCCCACACGGCCGTATTAGTGTCCCTCCAGGGCCTGCAGTCTTCCACATGGCCGTATTAGTGTCCCTCCAGTCTTCTACACAGCCGTATTAGTGTCCCTCCAGTCTTCCCCACAGCCGTATTAGTGTCGCTCCAGTCTTCCACACGGCCGTATTAGTGTCCCTCCAGGGCCTCCAGTCTCCCACACGGCCGTATTAGTGTCCCTCCAGTCTTCCGCACGGCTGTATTGGTGTCCCTCCAGTCTTTCTCACGGCCGTATTAGTGTCCCTCCAAGTTCTGCAGTCTTCCACACGGCCGTATTAGTGTCCCTCCAGGGCCTCCAGTCTCCCACAAGTCCGTATTAGTGTCCCTCCAGTCTTTCTCACGGCCGTATTAGTGTCCTTCCAAGTTCTGCAGTCTTCCGCAAAGCCGTATTAGTGTCCCTCCAGGTTCTACAGTCTCCCACACGGCTGTATTAGTGTCCCTCCAGGTCCTACAGTCTTCCCCATGGCCGTAATAGTGTCCTCCAGTCTTCCCTACAGCCGTAATAGTGTCCCTCCAGTCTTCCACACAGCCGTATTAGTGTCCCTCCAGTCTTCCACATGGCCTTATTAGTGTCTCTCCAGTCTCCCACACGGCCGTATTAGTGTCCCTCCAGGTCGTACAGTCTCCCGCACGGCCGTATTAGTGTCCCTCCAGTCTTCCTCACAGCCTTCCTTACAGCCGTATTAGTGTTCCTCCAGTCTTCCCCACGGCCGTATTAGTGTCCCTCCAGGTCGTACAGTCTCCCACACGGCCGTATTAGTGTCCCTCCAGGTCGTACAGTCTCCCACACGGCTGTATTAGTGTCCCTCCAGGTCGTACAGTCTCCCACACGGCTGTATTAGTGTCCCTCCAGTCTTCCTCACAGCCTTCCTTACAGCCGTATTAGTGTTCCTCCAGTCTTCCCCATGGCCATATTAGTGTCCCTCCAGGTCGTACAGTCTCCCACACGGCTGTATTAGTGTCCCTCCAGGTCCTGCAGTCTTCCGCACGGCCGTATTAGTGTCCCTCCAGTCTTCCTCACAGCCTTCCTCACAGCCGTATTAGTGTCCCTCCAGTCTTCCTCACAGCCTTCCTCACGGCCGTATTAGTGTCCCTCCAGTCTTCCTCACAGCCGTATTAGTGTCTCTCCAGGTTCTACAGTCTTCCACATGGCCGTATTGGTATCCCTCCAGGTTTCTCTGTGCCGCAGGACCTGACGCACGCATCAAGCATTTTATTGTGCTGGTCTGTGATTTGAGACCTTGTGGCCTCCGGCCGTAAGGTCCAAAATCACAGATCAGCGTATGTTAAGATTATACAGACAATTTGTTTTTAATAAACACTGTATTTTCAGGTACAATGAGCGGGGGAGGTAAATCTGTCAGCAGAGGGCGGATGGGGTCATCGGTTGTCGGGGATGGAGACGTGGACCCCAAGGAGCTGGCCAACATGGAGAACGCGCTGGAAAAGGTAACCCTTCAAACCCACTAGAGGCAGGGGGCTAATGAGTGCAGGTGGTCTGAGGCCGGCAGTTGCTGCCTGGCTGCCGGTGTGAAAACATCGCACTGCCGGCTGGCACATTGTCAGCAAACTAAACGAGGTTGACTGTTGGCAATGTGAATTGGTGTCTCTGTCAAAAAGGAGTTATTCCAAAGTGAAGGCGAGAGATAGGTAGCGCTAACAAAAATACTAGTAAGGGAAGGCACTGTGTAGCATACTCTTAGAATCGGAGACAGAAGGTAATGTCCCTTGTGGGCAGTATATCTCTCTCTCTCTCTCTCTCTTGGCTTGACTTCGCGAACGAAAATTTTATAGGAGTTGCCCACGACGTCTGCAGGCTTGTTCGTGGCTGCGGAGGCCAATCCGGGACAGGCAGGTTCGACCGCAGTGGCTGCAGGGAGAGGTATGGCCAGGGTTCTGAGTTGCGGCATCTCTGTTTTTTCTCCTGAGCCGCTTGTCTTTAAGGCTAGCTCTGCGAGAGTCCTCAAAGGAGACAGCTGCCTTGTAAATGGTGGAGCGCCAGGTGTCACGGTCCACAGCAAGCGAAGACCATTGGTGGTGGTCGATTTGGCAGGCACTAAGTGACTTCTTGAGACAGTCTTTGTATCTCTTCTTTGGTGCCCCTCTGTCACGGTGTCCAGTAGCAAGCTCGCCGAACAGGGTGATCTTTGGTAGGCGATGATCCTCCATCCTGGAGACATGCCCCGCCCAGCGGAGCTGTGTCCGCAGCAGCAAAGCCTCGATGCTCACAGTTTCAGCCTGTTCAAGGACCTCGACGTTGGTGACATAGTCACTCCAGTGAATGCCCAGGATGGTGCGCAGGCAGCGCTGGTGGAAGCGTTCGAGGAGTCGTAGTTGGCTGCGGTAGAGGGCCCAGGACTCGGAACCATACAGCAGGGTGGTGAGGACCACAGCTCTGTACACGCTGATCTTGGTGCCTGTTTTCAGCTGTTGATTGTGCCACACCCGCTTGAAAAGTCACCCGAAAGCGCTGTTCGCTTTTGCCAGCCTGCTGTCAAGCTCCTTGTCCAGCTTGGCGTCCGACGTGATAATGCAGCCAAGGTAAGTAATCTGGTGCACTGACTTTAGTTCAGACTCGCCAATGGTGATGTGAGGAGGGCGATACACTGTCTTGGGTGCCGGCTGATGGAGGACCTCTGTCTTTTTCAGACTGACCTCGAGTCCAAAGAGCTGGACAGCGTCTGCGAAACAGGACGTGATGCGCTGCAAGGCTCTCTCTGTGTGTGCAACGAGGGCAGCGTCATCAGCAAAAAGCAGCTCACGAATCAGTTGGTCTAGGGTTTTCGTGTGGGCCTGCAGTCGTCTGAGGTTGAACAGGCTGCCATCGAGACGATACCTGATGTACACTGCATCGTCATCATCAAGGTCCACTGTGGCCTGCTTCAATATCATGCTGAAAAAGATGGTGAAGAGGGTCGGTGCCAGCACGCAGCCCTGCTTTACGCCGTTGAGAATAGGGAATGGTTCGGAGAGGTCATTGTTGAGTCTGACCTGGCCTTGCTGGTCCTCGTGGGCAGTATAAGCTATATGAAAAAAGCGTGGCGTTGGCTAAACTTGCCCTATGCTGCTTGCAGGAGACGTTGTGTGGGTGGGGACGTCCTTTACACAAATTTAGGGACGACATTCTCACATTGGGCGGTTGTCCTCTGAAGGCTGTATTACAGTTAAAAAGGACAGATGGACCATCATAGTTCAAGGGTGGTGCCAGAATAGCTTGGCACCTGAAGGCGCCATGCCATTTTGGCCCCACTCGTGAATTATCACGGTCGATACGTAGTGTGTGATAGTTTGCCAGCGTGTGAAGACTCCAAGCTATTCCGGTACCACCCTTGAACTGTCACGGTCGATACATAGTGTGTGATAGTGTGCAAAGGCATGAAGACGCCATGCTAGTCTGGTGGTCCCTTGAACTGTCATGTTCGATCAGAAGTTTGTAATTGAGTTATGGCTTGAAGGAATCAAGCTACTCTGGACACCACTCTTGAACTATCATGGTGGGTACATTGTTTGTAATAGTATACCAGGGCCTGAAGGCAGAAGGCTATTCTGGCACCACCCTTGAACTATCATGGTCGATTGGTAGCTTATGCATGGGGGCTGAATGTGTTCAGCTGATGTTTTGTTTCCCGCAGGCGAGAATGGAGCTGGAAATGTGCCGCACCAACAAGGTCACGCTGGAGGACATGATCCGACAGAACACCAAGGACCTGACGGCCATGAAACACACCCTGCAGCTGGCCGAAATGAAGGTCAAGGTCAGTCAGACATTCTTTCCTCCCCTGAATCGGTTACCATGGTAGGCTTAAAATCGGATGACCTCCTCCGCTGTGGGAACACGAATATTAATCAGACCAGCAAGATGTGTAGATCCTCGTGGGCCCCTGCGGAGGATCTACGCCTCTATTGTTGGGTGGCGTTGGCGTATCCCCATACTTAGCCCACTCAGCCCTGCTGCACTACAGCAGGAGATGGATCGACCATGATAATTCAAGGGTAGTGCCAGATTAGCTTGGCGCCTGTTGGCGCCAGGCTAATCTTGCGCTACCCTTGAATTATCATGGTCGATCCATCTCCTGCAACTGGTGCATAGTCGTTAGATGACGCCTCCAAAATTTAGGAAATGCGTGCGTGGGGTTGAATGAGTTAAGGAGTTAAATGAATCCTCATGTTTGTTTGCCAGGCGCTGAAGGAGCAGACGTCGACGCTCCAGAACCAGATCAAGGAGCAAGAGTTGAAGGTGAAGGAGGCTGCGCCAGACAAGAAAACGCTGGGCGATCTGCAGAAGAAGGTGGACTCATACAGGAAAGGTGGGTCGCTCACAGTACGCCGTGAAATGGATTCCATGTTTGTAGTCCTCTCTGCTGTTTGTCATTTTCAAGCGTTTGTGTGCTAATCTGTCATTTTGGACCTTTAAGGTCCAAAATCACAGATCGGCGGTGCTCATCAGTTGTGTGGAGAATAATGTGTTATCAGTAATTTGTGGCTCACGTGCGAAGCAAAAGTGGGTATGTTCTGGGCCAGTGGTCTGTCTGGTGTCCCTCGTTCATGGTAGAATTTAACTTTGGCGTTTTCTCTGAGACTGATCAAGAGACAGACTTCAAAGTTGGCCCTAGGATACATTGTGACAAGACCTTTCTAAACATACCAATGTTAGTGACCTCTCTCAAAGGTCAGGGTCACGGGTTCAGAAATAGGTTAAAAAAATAACCATATTTTGACAAAAACTTTTTCTCAAATACTATTTTCAGCTTCAGACCCAAACTTGGTACAGAGATACGTGATGGTAGGACCTATCTATGTGTACTAATTTGGATGACCCCTCAGGATGGTCAATGGTCACAAGAAGTCTGCAAATGTGTGAAAAATGCCAATTTTGGATAGAATTGGTTTTATCACACTTTTGCAAACTTTTAAATCAAATTTGGCACAAAAGCAGCTGATGACAAGATCTTTCAGTGCACACTAATTCAGTTAACCCATCACAAAGGTCAAGGTTTACGGTGGGTTGACATATTTGTGAAAAATGCAGACATTTTCAGAAACATGGATTTGGCAGGTACCTAAGCCAGTACAGCCCTTTTCTTGTTCTAAGACTCTTGAACACTTGCTCATTTCTGTGACATGGCAGAAAGGTCAAGGTCACACATGTGGATCGGTCATACACGTGAGCCATAAGGGCTTTGCCTTTCTTGTCATATGCTTGTTTTGTATGTTTGACAGATTACGAGAAATCAGAGGCGGCTTCGTCCAAGGTGGAGAAGGAAGTTCAGCAGTATGTAACTTGACATTTGTGAACAGCAACTAGTTTGTAGTGTACTCACACACAGACACACGCACATACAGACACACACACACACACACACACACACACACACACACACACACATGCACACACATTTAGCCCCGACACCCTACAGCAATGGATGGATTAACCATATATATTATTACAATATTAGCTATTATAATTTAAGTGTAGTACCAGAAGCCCTCGAGCTAATCTGGCACTGCCTTTGAATTATCATGATTGATCTATCTGATGCAATTGGTACGTAGTCATAGTGTGTCATAGTCGTAGTCAATAGAGAACACTTCCAAACTTTGCGCGGCCGTGGTGTTGAATGGGCAAAAGCAATTGAAGGATATAAGAGTAGCCGTCAAGTAGATGATACCGGTTAGAAGAAAAAAACGGCGGAAGCCGGGATACTCTTAACTAGTTGATTTTGTTTCTCTGGGTCCTGATTAGGAGCCGATTGCATTCTGAACTGTGGATGCTGTTTTGGCCAGTTTTAACCCCGAGACCCTGCAGCGGGAGATGGATTGACCATGATAATTCAAGGGTAGTGCCAGATTTGCTTGGCGCCTGAAGGTGCCAAGCAAATCCGCCACTACCCTTGAATTATCATGGTCAATCCATCTCCTGCAACTGGTACCTAGTCGTTCAGTAACACTTCCACAATTTGGGAAATGAACCTGTGGGGCTAAAAGGGTTCAAGGAAGAGATTATTAGAAAGCCTAGACTTGCTGCTACTTAACCCTCTATTACATCCTGAGGCTGAGGTTGTAAAACCGGCTTATTGTCCTATGAAGGCTACATCGCAGATTGGGAGATAGATCAACCATTTTAGTTTAGGTTGCACAACCAAATCATGTTGACAGGCTGCACATGTTGACAGGTTGCACAACCAAATGTGACCCGTTTCCACGAAAGGGACCACAAGTCAGAAATTTTGAGTTATTTTGATATTTACACCCTTAAAATCTACTAGCATTACAAATTAATTTGATGCAAAAACTATTGTTGTAGACCTATTATTAAGCGAGAAACATGCATTTAAAGTTAATCACTCAAACTGACCCAAGATGACCCCCAGCACTCTTTTTGGCCTGTAGCTCCATTCGGCGGAGCGCGACTTATGATCCCTTTCGTGGGAACAGGTCCCAAATCATGTTGACAGGCTGCACATGTTGACAGGTTGCACAACCAAATCATGGAGATCGGTGGGTCCAAGATTCAGGCAGTGCAGTCGCGCGTGGACGCCATCGCTCACCGGATAGATGAGGTCACAGGTCAGATCACCAAGGCCAACGTTGGAGTCAAAACAGCTGAGCGGTGAGTTTACCGATCTAAGCAACTCTGGCATGGTCACGCTGATGTAGGCTGTGGGGCGACCAGGCTCATTCCAGGGATCTACGTGATAGTTCAAGGGTGGTTTGTATTGTGTTTTAAGGTGTCTCAGAAGCGCACATAACTGTCTGTTTCAAGATGCTCAAGGCGCCAAAGAGTTAGAAGCTAGAGCTTTAAAAGCCTGGTACTTTATGTGCAAACCTCCACTCTGCCAATAACTTTGATGTATGCGATATATTTCTATTTCTACTCCACCGGCCCTGACAGGGCTGAGGGTGGTGTGAGAATAGCTTGACACAGAAAGTTTGGTTTACACTCTACAACTGCGGTGTCAATTTTCAGGAACCTGAAGAAGGCTGAAGACAAAGTGAAGTCAGTGGAGGAGGAGATGGAGGAGAACCAGCAGAAGACGGAGGCTCTGATGAAACTCTTCAAGGACCTGGAGGATCAGGCCACTCAGGTGTTGGAGGCTCACCAGCAGGCACAGGTAACCACAGCCACATTGCCAACATTTCACGCTCAACATAGTCCTTCTGAAAAACTACACAACTTTGTCAGCATGAAAGACAGTAAAAATCAGTGTTCACCCTCATGGGTGACAGGCTTTGTTCCTGGAGACATTCAACAAACATCAGTATTCACCCTCGTGGGTGACAGACAGGCTTTGTTCCTGGAGACATTCAACAAACATCAGTATTCACCCTCGTGGGTGACAGGCTTTGGTCCCAGAGACATTCAACAAACATCAGTATTCACCCTCGTGGGTGACAGGCTTTGGTCCCAGAGACATTCAACAAACATCAGTATTCACCCTCGTGGGTGACAGGCTTTGGTCCCAGAGACATTCAACAAACATCAGTATTCACCCTCGTGGGTGACAGGCTTTGGTCCCAGAGACATTCAACAAACATCAGTATTCACCCTCGTGGGTGACAGGCTTTGGTCCCAGAGACATTCAACAAACATCAGTATTCACCCTCGTGGGTGACAGGCTTTGGTCCCAGAGACATTCAGCTTGTTCAACATCCCAGAGAGCAGAATTTCACACTGTTTGGTTCAGACAGCCTTTTTCATCTGCAAGAGACATAAATTCTCGGGAGCCCCAGCAGCAGGGAAGTTATGGCTCTAGCTGGCCATGGATCAGCCACAGTTCATTCGGTGTGTTTCTTGTCATTGTGTTTCTTGCTGGCATGAATCAGCCACAGCTCCATCAGTGTGTTTCTTGTCATTGTGTTTCTTGCTGGCATGAATCAGCCACAGCTCCATCAGTGTGTTTCTTGTCATTGTGTTTCTTGCTGGCATGAATCAGCCACAGCTCCATCAGTGTGTTTCTTGTCATTGTGTTTCTTGCTGGCATGAATCAGCCACAGCTCCATCAGTGTGTTTCTTGTCATTGTGTTTCTTGCTGGAATGAATCAGCCACAGCTCCATCAGTGTGTTTCTTGTCATTGTGTTTCTTGCTGGCATGAATCAGCCACAGCTCCATCAGTGTGTTTCTTGTCATTGTGTTTCTTGCTGGCATGAATCAGCCACAGCTCCATCAGTGTGTTTCTTGTCATTGTGTTTCTTGCTGGCATGAATCAGCCACAGTTCCATCAGTGTTGGGGAAAAGCGCCTATATAATAACCGGTATTATTATTATTATTATTAGTGTGTTTCTGGTCACTGTGTTTCTTGCTGGCCATGGATCAGCCACAGTTCCATCAGAGTGTTTCTGGTCATTGTGTTTCTTGCTGGCCATGAATCAGCCACAGTTCCATCAGTGTGTTTCTTGTCATTGTGTTTCTTGCTGGCATGAATCAGCCACAGTTCCATCAGTGTGTTTCTTGTCATTGTGTTTCTTGCTGGCCATGGATCAGCCACAGTTCCATCAGTGTGTTTCTTGTCATTGTGTTTCTTGCTGGCATGAATCAGCCACAGCTCCATCAGTGTGTTTCTTGTCATTGTGTTTCTTGTTGGCCATGGATCAGCCACAGTTCCATCAGTGTGTTTCTTGTCATTGTGTTTCTTGCTGGCCATGGATCAGCCACAGTTCCATCAGTGTGTTTCTTGTCATTGTGTTTCTTGCTGGCATGAATCGGCCACAGTTCCATCAGTGTTGGGGAAAAGCGCCTATATAATAACCGGTATTATTATTATTATTATTAGTGTGTTTCTGGTCATTGTGTTTCTTGCTGGCATGAATCGGCCACAGTTTCATCAGTGTTGGGGAAAAGCGCCTATATAATAACCGGTATTATTATTATTATTAGTGTGTTTCTGGTCATTGTGTTTCTTGCTGGCATGAATCGGCCACAGTTCCATCAATGTGTTTCTTGTCATTGTGTTTCTTGCTGGCCATGCATCAGCCACAGTTCCATCAGTGTGTTTCTTGTCATTGTGTTTCTTGCTGGCCATGGATCAGCCACAGTTCCATCAGAGTGTTTCTTGTCATTGTGTTTCTTGCTGGCCATGGATCAGCCACAGTTCCATCAGTGTGTTTCTTGTCATTGTGTTTCTTGCTGGCATGAATCGGCCACAGTTCCATCAGTGTTGGGGGAAAAGCGCCTATATAACCGGTATTATTATTATTATTATTAGTGTGTTTCTGGTCATTGTGTTTCTTGCTGGCATGAATCGGCCACAGTTCCATCAGTGTTGGGTAAAAACGCCTATATAATAACCGGTATTATTATTATTATTATTATTAGTGTGTTTCTGGTCATTGTGTTTCTTGCTGGCCATGGATCAGCCACAGTTCCATCAGTGTGTTTCTTGTCATTGTGTTTCTTGCTGGCCATGGATCAGCCACAGTTCCATCAGTGTGTTTCTTGTCATTGTGTTTCTTGCTGGCCATGGATCAGCCACAGTTCCATCAGTGTGTTTCTTGTCATTGTGTTTCTTGCTGGCATGAATCAGCCACAGTTCCATCAGTGTTGGGGAAAAGCGCCTATATAATAACCGGTATTATTATTATTAGTGTGCTTCTGGTCATTGTGTTTCTTGCTGGCATGAATCGGCCACAGTTCCATCAGTGTGTTTCTTGTCATTGTGTTTCTTGCTGGCATGAATCAGCCACAGTTCCATCAGTGTTGGGGAAAAGCGCCTATATAATAACCGGTATTATTATTATTATTATTAGTGTGTTTCTGGTCATTGTGTTTCTTGCTGGCATGAATCGGCCACAGTTTCATCAGTGTTGGGGAAAAGCGCCTATATAATAACCGGTATTATTATTATTATTAGTGTGTTTCTGGTCATTGTGTTTCTTGCTGGCATGAATCAGCCACAGTTCCATCAGTGTTGGGGGAAAAGCGCCTATATAATAACCGGTATTATTATTATTATTAGTGTGTTTCTGGTCATTGTGTTTCTTGCTGGAATGAATCAGCCACAGTTCCATCAGTGTGTTTCTTGTCATTGTGTTTCTTGCTGGCCATGGATCAGCCACAGTTCCATCAGTGTGTTTCTTGTCATTGTGTTTCTTGCTGGCCATGGATCAGCCACAGTTCCATCAGAGTGTTTCTTGTCATTGTGTTTCTTGCTGGCCATGGATCAGCCACAGTTCCATCAGTGTGTTTCTTGTCATTGTGTTTCTTGCTGGCATGAATCGGCCACAGTTCCATCAGTGTTGGGGGAAAAGCGCCTATATAATAACCGGTATTATTATTATTATTATTAGTGTGTTTCTGGTCATTGTGTTTCTTGCTGGCATGAATCGGCCACAGTTCCATCAGTGTTGGGTAAAAGCGCCTATATAATAACCGGTATTATTATTATTATTATTATTAGTGTGTTTCTGGTCATTGTGTTTCTTGCTGGCCATGGATCAGCCACAGTTCCATCAGTGTGTTTCTTGTCATTGTGTTTCTTGCTGGCATGAATCAGCCACAGCTCCATCAGTGTGTTTCTTGTCATTGTGTTTCTTGCTGGCATGAATCAGCCACAGCTCCATCAGTGTGTTTCTTGTCATTGTGTTTCTTGCTGGCATGAATCGGCCACAGTTCCATCAGTGTTGGGGAAAAGCGCCTATATAATAACCGGTATTATTATTATTATTATTATTAGTGTGTTTCTTGTCATTGTGTTTCTTGCTGGCCATGGATTAGCCACAGCTCCATCAGTGTGTTTCTTGTCATTGTATTTCTTGCTGGCATGAATCAGCCACAGCTCCATCAGTGTGTTTCTTGTCATTGTGTTTCTTGTTGGCCATGGATCAGCCACAGTTCCATCAGTGTGTTTCTTGTCATTGTGTTTCTTGCTGGCCATGGATCAGCCACAGCTCCATCAGTGTGTTTCTTGTCATTGTGTTTCTTGCTGGCCATGAATCAGCCACAGTTCCATCAGTGTGTTTCTTGTCATTGTGTTTCTTGCTGGCATGAATCAGCCACAGTTCCATCAGTGTTGGGAAAAAGCACCTATATAATAACCGGTATTATTATTATTAGTGTGCTTCTGGTCATTGTGTTTCTTGCTGGCATGAATCGGCCACAGTTCCATCAGTGTGTTTCTTGTCATTGTGTTTCTTGCTGGCATGAATCAGCCACAGTTCCATCAGTGTTGGGGAAAAGCGCCTATATAATAACCGGTATTATTATTATTATTATTAGTGTGTTTCTGGTCATTGTGTTTCTTGCTGGCATGAATCGGCCACAGTTTCATCAGTGTTGGGGAAAAGCGCCTATATAATAACCGGTATTATTATTATTATTAGTGTGTTTCTGGTCATTGTGTTTCTTGCTGGCATGAATCAGCCACAGTTCCATCAGTGTGTTTCTTGTCATTGTGTTTCTTGCTGGCCATGGATCAGCCACAGTTCCATCAGTGTGTTTCTTGTCATTGTGTTTCTTGCTGGCCATGGATCAGCCACAGTTCCATCAGTGTGTTTCTTGTCATTGTGTTTCTTGCTGGCCATGGATCAGCCACAGTTCCATCAGTGTGTTTCTTGTCATTGTGTTTCTTGCTGGCATGAATCGGCCACAGTTCCATCAGTGTTGGGGAAAAGCGCCTATATAATAACCGGTATTATTATTATTATTATTATTAGTGTGTTTCTGGTCATTGTGTTTCTTGCTGGCCATGGATCAGCCACAGTTCCATCAGTGTGTTTCTTGTCATTGTGTTTCTTGCTGGCATGAATCAGCCACAGCTCCATCAGTGTGTTTCTTGTCATTGTGTTTCTTGTTGGCCATGGATCAGCCACAGTTCCATCAGTGTGTTTCTTGTCATTGTGTTTCTTGCTGGCCATGGATCAGCCACAGTTCCATCAGTGTGTTTCTTGTCATTGTGTTTCTTGCTGGCATGAATCAGCCACAGTTCCATCAGTGTTGGGGAAAAGCGCCTATATAATAACCGGTATTATTATTATTATTAGTGTGTTTCTGGTCATTGTGTTTCTTGCTGGCATGAATCGGCCACAGTTCCATCAGTGTGTTTCTTGTCATTGTGTTTCTTGCTGGCCATGGATCAGCCACAGCTCCATCAGTGTGTTTCTTGTCATTGTGTTTCTTGCTGGCATGAATCAGCCACAGTTCCATCAGTGTTGGGGAAAAGCGCCTATATAATAACCTGTATTATTATTAGTGTGTTTCTGGTCATTGTGTTTCTTGCTGGCATGAATCGGCCACAGTTCCATCAGTGTTGGGGAAAAGCGCCTATATAATAACCGGTATTATTATTATTATTATTATTAGTGTGTTTCTGGTCATTGTGTTTCTTGCTGGCCATGGATCAGCCACAGTTCCATCAGTGTGTTTCTTGTCATTGTGTTTCTTGCTGGCATGAATCAGCCACAGCTCCATCAGTGTGTTTCTTGTCATTGTGTTTCTTGTTGGCCATGGATCAGCCACAGTTCCATCAGTGTGTTTCTTGTCATTGTGTTTCTTGCTGGCCATGGATCAGCCACAGTTCCATCAGTGTGTTTCTTGTCATTGTGTTTCTTGCTGGCATGAATCGGCCACAGTTCCATCAGTGTTGGGGAAAAGCGCCTATATAATAACCGGTATTATTATTATTATTATTAGTGTGTTTCTGGTCATTGTGTTTCTTGCTGGCATGAATCGGCCACAGTTTCATCAGTGTTGGGGAAAAGCGCCTATATAATAACCGGTATTATTATTATTATTAGTGTGTTTCTGGTCATTGTGTTTCTTGCTGGCATGAATCAGCCACAGTTCCATCAGTGTGTTTCTTGTCATTGTGTTTCTTGCTGGCCATGGATCAGCCACAGTTCCATCAGTGTGTTTCTTGTCATTGTGTTTCTTGCTGGCCATGGATCAGCCACAGTTCCATCAGTGTGTTTCTTGTCATTGTGTTTCTTGCTGGCCATGGATCAGCCACAGTTCCATCAGTGTGTTTCTTGTCATTGTGTTTCTTGCTGGCATGAATCGGCCACAGTTCCATCAGTGTTGGGGAAAAGCGCCTATATAATAACCGGTATTATTATTATTATTATTATTAGTGTGTTTCTGGTCATTGTGTTTCTTGCTGGCCATGGATCAGCCACAGTTCCATCAGTGTGTTTCTTGTCGTGTTTCTTGCTGGCATGAATCAGCCACAGTTCCATCAGTGTGTTTCTTGTCATTGTGTTTCTTGTTGGCCATGGATCAGCCACAGTTCCATCAGTGTGTTTCTTGTCATTGTGTTTCTTGCTGGCCATGGATCAGCCACAGTTCCATCAGTGTGTTTCTTGTCATTGTGTTTCTTGCTGGCATGAATCAGCCACAGCTCCATCAGTGTGTTTCTTGTCATTGTGTTTCTTGTTGGCCATGGATCAGCCACAGTTCCATCAGTGTGTTTCTTGTCATTGTGTTTCTTGCTGGCCATGGATCAGCCACAGTTCCATCAGTGTGTTTCTTGTCATTGTGTTTCTTGCTGGCATGAATCAGCCACAGTTCCATCAGTGTTGGGGAAAAGCGCCTATATAATAACCGGTATTATTATTATTATTAGTGTGTTTCTGGTCATTGTGTTTCTTGCTGGCATGAATCGGCCACAGTTCCATCAGTGTGTTTCTTGTCATTGTGTTTCTTGCTGGCCATGGATCAGCCACAGCTCCATCAGTGTGTTTCTTGTCATTGTGTTTCTTGCTGGCATGAATCAGCCACAGTTCCATCAGTGTTGGGGAAAAGCGCCTATATAATAACCTGTATTATTATTAGTGTGTTTCTGGTCATTGTGTTTCTTGCTGGCATGAATCGGCCACAGTTCCATCAGTGTTGGGGAAAAGCGCCTATATAATAACCGGTATTATTGTTATTATTATTATTAGTGTGTTTCTGGTCATTGTGTTTCTTGCTGGCCATGGATCAGCCACAGTTCCATCAGTGTGTTTCTTGTCATTGTGTTTCTTGCTGGCATGAATCAGCCACAGTTCCATCAGTGTGTTTCTTGTCATTGTGTTTCTTGTTGGCCATGGATCAGCCACAGTTCCATCAGTGTGTTTCTTGTCATTGTGTTTCTTGCTGGCATGAATCAGCCACAGCTCCATCAGTGTGTTTCTTGTCATTGTGTTTCTTGTTGGCCATGGATCAGCCACAGTTCCATCAGTGTGTTTCTTGTCATTGTGTTTCTTGCTGGCCATGGATCAGCCACAGTTCCATCAGTGTGTTTCTTGTCATTGTGTTTCTTGCTGGCATGAATCGGCCACAGTTCCATCAGTGTTGGGGAAAAGCGCCTATATAATAACCGGTATTATTATTATTATTATTAGTGTGTTTCTGGTCATTGTGTTTCTTGCTGGCATGAATCGGCCACAGTTTCATCAGTGTTGGGGAAAAGCGCCTATATAATAACCGGTATTATTATTATTATTAGTGTGTTTCTGGTCATTGTGTTTCTTGCTGGCATGAATCGGCCACAGTTCCATCAGTGTGTTTCTTGTCATTGTGTTTCTTGCTGGCCATGCATCAGCCACAGTTCCATCAGTGTGTTTCTTGTCATTGTGTTTCTTGCTGGCCATGGATCAGCCACAGTTCCATCAGAGTGTTTCTTGTCATTGTGTTTCTTGCTGGCCATGGATCAGCCACAGTTCCATCAGTGTGTTTCTTGTCATTGTGTTTCTTGCTGGCATGAATCGGCCACAGTTCCATCAGTGTTGGGGGAAAAGCGCCTATATAACCGGTATTATTATTATTATTATTAGTGTGTTTCTGGTCATTGTGTTTCTTGCTGGCATGAATCGGCCACAGTTCCATCAGTGTTGGGTAAAAGCGCCTATATAATAACCGGTATTATTATTATTATTATTATTAGTGTGTTTCTGGTCATTGTGTTTCTTGCTGGCCATGGATCAGCCACAGTTCCATCAGTGTGTTTCTTGTCATTGTGTTTCTTGCTGGCCATGGATCAGCCACAGTTCCATCAGTGTGTTTCTTGTCATTGTGTTTCTTGCTGGCCATGGATCAGCCACAGTTCCATCAGTGTGTTTCTTGTCATTGTGTTTCTTGCTGGCATGAATCAGCCACAGTTCCATCAGTGTTGGGGAAAAGCGCCTATATAATAACCGGTATTATTATTATTAGTGTGCTTCTGGTCATTGTGTTTCTTGCTGGCATGAATCGGCCACAGCTCCATCAGTGTGTTTCTTGTCATTGTGTTTCTTGCTGGCATGAATCAGCCACAGTTCCATCAGTGTTGGGGAAAAGCGCCTATATAATAACCGGTATTATTATTATTATTATTAGTGTGTTTCTGGTCATTGTGTTTCTTGCTGGCATGAATCGGCCACAGTTTCATCAGTGTTGGGGAAAAGCGCCTATATAATAACCGGTATTATTATTATTATTAGTGTGTTTCTGGTCATTGTGTTTCTTGCTGGCATGAATCAGCCACAGTTCCATCAGTGTTGGGGAAAAGCGCCTATATAATAACCGGTATTATTATTATTATTAGTGTGTTTCTGGTCATTGTGTTTCTTGCTGGAATGAATCAGCCACAGTTCCATCAGTGTGTTTCTTGTCATTGTGTTTCTTGCTGGCCATGGATCAGCCACAGTTCCATCAGTGTGTTTCTTGTCATTGTGTTTCTTGCTGGCCATGGATCAGCCACAGTTCCATCAGAGTGTTTCTTGTCATTGTGTTTCTTGCTGGCCATGGATCAGCCACAGTTCCATCAGTGTGTTTCTTGTCATTGTGTTTCTTGCTGGCATGGATCAGCCACAGTTCCATCAGTGTTGGGGGAAAAGTGCCTATATAATAACCGGTATTATTATTATTATTATTAGTGTGTTTCTGGTCATTGTGTTTCTTGCTGGCATGAATCGGCCACAGTTCCATCAGTGTTGGGTAAAAGCGCCTATATAATAACCGGTATTATTATTATTATTAGTGTGTTTCTGGTCATTGTGTTTCTTGCTGGCCATGGATCAGCCACAGTTCCATCAGTGTGTTTCTTGTCATTGTGTTTCTTGCTGGCATGAATCAGCCACAGCTCCATCAGTGTGTTTCTTGTCATTGTGTTTCTTGCTGGCATGAATCAGCCACAGCTCCATCAGTGTGTTTCTTGTCATTGTGTTTCTTGCTGGCATGAATCGGCCACAGTTCCATCAGTGTTGGGGAAAAGCGCCTATATAATAACCGGTATTATTATTATTATTATTATTAGTGTGTTTCTTGTCATTGTGTTTCTTGCTGGCCATGGATTAGCCACAGCTCCATCAGTGTGTTTCTTGTCATTGTGTTTCTTGCTGGCATGAATCAGCCACAGCTCCATCAGTGTGTTTCTTGTCATTGTGTTTCTTGTTGGCCATGGATCAGCCACAGTTCCATCAGTGTGTTTCTTGTCATTGTGTTTCTTGCTGGCCATGGATCAGCCACAGCTCCATCAGTGTGTTTCTTGTCATTGTGTTTCTTGCTGGCATGAATCAGCCACAGTTCCATCAGTGTTGGGGAAAAGCGCCTATATAATAACCGGTATTATTATTAGTGTGTTTCTGGTCATTGTGTTTCTTGCTGGCATGAATCGGCCACAGTTCCATCAGTGTTGGGGAAAAGCGCCTATATAATAACCGGTATTATTATTATTATTATTATTATTAGTGTGTTTCTGGTCATTGTGTTTCTTGCTGGCCATGGATCAGCCACAGTTCCATCAGTGTGTTTCTTGTCATTGTGTTTCTTGCTGGCATGAATCAGCCACAGCTCCATCAGTATGTTTCTTGTCATTGTGTTTCTTGCTGGCCATGGATCAGCCACAGCTCCATCAGTGTGTTTTTTGTCATTGTGTTTCTTGCTGGCATGAATCAGCCACAGTTCCATCAGTGTGTTTCTTGTCATTGTGTTTCTTGCTGGCCATGAATCGGCCACAGTTCCATCAGTGTGTTTCTTGTCATTGTGTCTCTTGCTGGCCGTGGATTATGTTGTGTAGTTAGTCCATGGACTGTTTTCAGTCATTACAGTTTTCCACTGTCACCATTTATGTCCAATATGTTGTTTATCACATAATTCAACACACACACAACTGAAAGTGGTCTTTATTATTTTGCTCGCATGGCTGCCTTCACATACAACTGACAGTGTTCTTTATTATTTTGCTCGCATGGCTGCCCACACACAACTGACAGTGGTCTTTATTATTCTGATCGCATGGCTGCCCACACACAACTGAGAGTGGTCTTTATTATTTTGCTCGCAGGGCTGCCTACACACAAAGTGTTTGGGTATGTAGGATTTACATCGTTGGGGCTAACACCTGTAGGCCAAGTACTAGAAATCAGGCTTTTTACAGCGTCTGGAGCTGAAAATCGGCTTTTGAAGATCCCTTCACCCCCCCCCCCCCCCACACACACACACACACACACACGCACACACCGAAGAATCAAAACGTTCTCCAGCATGTGTAGCCATCCGACCATCAGATCGAAGATTCCGACCCAAGTGTAGAACATTTCTCAACCAAAGGTTAGATTACTCACCTGCCAACTCGACACTCAGGTCAGACTATTTCAACGCAAGAGGTTTTCCAACAAATTATGAAATGTTCTGTGTTACTGATAGAGGGGGGAAAATTTGGAACAAGTTGACACATTCGTTGAAAACAATAGGAGGGCTTGTCATAAGTCAACAGCGATGTTTAAAACAAGTGGATGGGTTGTCGTAAGTCAACACAAACGTTAAAAACAAGTGGACGGGTTGTCGTAAGTAAACACAAACGTTAAAACAAGTGGACGGGTTGTCGTAAATCAATACAGACGTTGAAAACAAGTGAAAAATATGCAGAACCCAAATGCAAGGCAAAGGTCCCACATGAGCCCCTGTCCACATGAGTTCCTGCAGTCGCACTAACTTACTGCAGTCGCAGGGGCTCATGAGGATCTAGGCCCCTTGCTGAGACCACTTTGTAACCATGGTCCATGGACAAGTGAAATTATCTAACGTGGTGTTCAGAAAGATTTTAGAAACACTCTGCGTCGAGTGGCAGTGAAACGGGTTGTCATCGATTTGGGGGGGGGGGGGGGGGGGGGGGGGGCTGAAGGCGGTGAGGGATAGGACACTCCTGTCTGTAGGAAACTTGATCAGCCAGGAGCTTTTTAGGGATTGCTTAGCTTGCGAATACTGTGCAGTTTCAGTGTTAGCTCTGCATCGGTCACATTGAAGTTAGACACTTGTTTGTGCCATTTTTTGCAGTCTCAGTTCAAGGAGATAGAAACGACGCTGGACGGGATCCGCAAGGAAATGGCCGCCCTGGAGGAGGAGGAGGGGGCCGTTCAGAAAGACACGCTGGATGTCCGCGTCAGACTGGAGAAGTTTGACACCATCCTGAAAGAGAACAAGGCCAAGCTCAAACACTGGCGTAAAGAGGTCAGGCATTAACCACTTCGCTGCACAGACAATGTCAACCGCAAGAGGCATAGATCCTCATGAGCCCCCGCAATTGCGGGGGCTCATGAGGATCTATGCCTCTTGCAGACACGAGTTTGAATGAATGAAGATGGAAGAAAGACGTGCGTCAGGTGGCACCGAGTGGGTTCAGACAAGAATGTAAGAGGGGCAGATCCTCATGAGCACTTGTGAACTTTGTAAGACATGACAGCGGACCCTGTTTGGAGTGACCACCGGCAAGAGAGATCACCTGTCGTCAAAGACCATCATTCACCTCTCGTTAAAAACCATCATTAACCTGTCGTTAAAGACCAACGTTTGTCTGTCACTATAGACCATCATTTACCTGTCATTAAAGACCATTATTTACCTGTCGTTAAAGACCATAGTTTACCTGTCATTAAAGACCATCATTTACCTGTAGTTAAAGACCATTTACCTGTCATTAAAGACCATCGTTTACCTGTCATTAAAGACCATCATTTACCTGTCACTAAAGACCATAGTTTACCTGTCGTTAAAGACCATCATTTACCTGTCATTAAAAACGATCATTTATCTGTCACTAAAGACCATCACTTACCTGTCACTAAAGACCATCATTTACCTGTCGTTAAATACCATCTTTTAGCAGGCTGAAGCTGTAGCCACCTAAATGATGGCCTCCACAGACAGGCGACATGTTTTGGGACCTTATTAATCAGGCATGAGAATTGTCCTCGGATCTGCGGTTTTCTGCGGAAAATAATTTCACATTCCTCAAAAAATATGCTCAGATTGCACAGATTTTCATGACTTGTTTTTTTCAAGGGGGCATGCCCCTGCCCCCCCCCCCCCCCCCCTAGTTTCAGCTGATTTTCGCTTTGGCAATTCCCATGCCTGATTAATTTTCACAATTGTTTTGTGTCATTTCAGCTGTCAGCATTGAAGTTGTCTCCCGTGGAGGGTGATGAGGGGGGAGAATTGCAGACGTTCAGCCAGGAGGAGTTGTGTGCCTTTGAGACGGAAAACCTGAAGTTCCAGATCACGGTGCAGGAGGAGAAGCTGGCTCAGATGAAGCCCAACATGGCCGCCATCGCTGAATACAAGAAAAAGGTCCGTCGTGATGTTTACGTGCACAATCAATGCTCCTTTTCATTGTTGGACCCATGTCTATACAGCAGTACTTTAAAAAAAAAACAACTAACCACCCTTAGTAGAGATTACCTGTCATGAAAGACCAGCATTTAGGTGACCTCTCTTTAGAGCTCAAAGGAGGGATTAACTGTCATGAAAGACCAGCATTTAGGTGACCTTGAGAGCGCAAAGGAGAGATTACCTGTCATGAAAGACCAGCATTTAGGTGACCTCTCTTGAGAGCGCAAAGGAAAGATTACCTGTCACAAAAGACCAGCATTTAGGTGACCTCTCTTTAGAGCGCAAAGGAGGGATTACCTGTCATGAAAGACCAGCATTTAGGTGACCTCTCTTGAGAGCGCAAAGGAGAGATTACCTCTCATGAAAGACCAGCATTTAGGTGATCTCTCTTTAGAGCACAAAGGAGGGATTACCTGTCATGAAAGACCAGCATTTAGGTGACCTCTCTTGAGAGCGCAAAGAAGAGATTACCTGTCATGAAAGACCAGCATTTAGGTGACCTCTCTTTAAAGAAGTACCCAACGGAGAAAGAAACACGCTTAGAAAAAACGGTACAACACAATTTATTAATATTTCGGGTAAATACCCTTTGTCAAAATAGACAAACAAACAGAGACATTATTTGCTACTTATCTTCAGATGCAGAAGGCCACATTCCTGAAGGCGCCAAGCTAATCTGGCACTACCCTTGAATGATCATGGTCAATCCATCTCCAGCAACAGGTACATAGTCATTAGGCAACACCTCCAACATGTAAGAAATGGGACCTTGAAGACTATTTTATCTGTGTGACATAACAGGTTTTGCCGTAGGATTGACTGATGGATCAAAGGTAGGGCCCAGGGCATGGAGGTGACAAGCTAATGGGGTGCTACTCATGTTAATGACAAGCTAATAGGCTGCTACTGACTGTGTGGGTGGCAGTCTCCAGGTGGCGCTCTTGTCAGCTCTTTTGCCCTGTAGCTGTTCCATCTCCTGACAGGGGTATACGGTACAAGCTGTTTTCAGCAGTCACCATTTTGCAAGAAAAAAGGTTAAGTTGAAAACAGCTGTCAAGAAGTCTGGAGGGAAAAAAAGCTATCTTAAAAGCAGCTGTCAAGCAATCTGGAGGGAAAACAGTTATCCTATAAACAGCTGCCAAGAAGTCTGGATGGAAAAAAGTTATGTTAAAAACAGCTGTCAAGAAGTCTGGAGGGAAAACAGTTATGTTAAAAACAGCTGTCAAGAAGTCTGGAGGGAAAAAAGTTACGTTAAAAACAGCTGTCAAGAAGTCTGGAGGGAAAACAGTTATGTTAAAAACAGCTGTCAAGAAGTCTGGAGGGAAAAAAGTTATGTTAAAAACAGCTGTCAAGCAGTCTGGAGGGAAAACAGTGTCACCTGTCACTAAAGACCATCCGAATGACAGGCGATCTCTCATGAGAGTGATCATTCAAAACAGGTTCTCCTGTACATGCATATGCGCTGTTTATTACACAGCAGACCACTACTTGCACTCCATTGGAAACATCCTTTTGGTCAACAACAAAATGTAACCCTATGGCCGTCTGCAGCAGTTTTTGTCGTGATCAGTCGGCTGTCTGCAGCAGTTTTTGTCGTGATCAGTCAGCTGTCGGCAGCAGTTTTTGTCGTGATCAGTCAGCTGTCGGCAGCAATTTTTGTCGTGATCAGTCAGCTGTCGGCAGCAGTTTTTGTCGTGATCAGTCAGCTGTCGGCAGCAGTTTTTGTCGTGATCAGTCAGCTGTCGGCAGCAGTTTTTGTCGTGATCAGTCGGCTGTCGGCAGCAGTTTTTGTCGTGATCAGTCAGCTGTCGGCAGCAGTTTTTGTCGTGATCAGTCTGCTGTCGGCAGCAGTTTTTGTCGTGATCAGTCTGCTGTCGGCAGCAGTTTTTGTCGTGATGAGTCGGCTGTCATCAGCAGTTTGTCGTGATCAGTCGGCTGTCGGCAGCAGTTTTTATCGTGATGAGTCGGCTGTCATCAGCAGTTTGTCGTGATCAGTCGGCTGTCGGCAGCAGTTTGTCATGATCGGTCAGCTGTCGGTAACAGTTTGTCGTGATCAGTCAGCTGTCGGTAACAGTTTGTCATGAGGAGTCGGTTGTCGGTAGCAGTTTGTTGTGATCAGTCATCTGTCGGTAGCAGTTTCTGTCACTGTGATTCCTGCAGGAGTCATAGTGACAGAAAACGCTACGGACAGCCAAAGGGTTAATTTGTTGATGACGGCCAAAACTGTGGCAAACAACAAAGTGAATTGAGTGCTTCAGCAAAGGACAGCTTTGCAATGCCACATCTTGATGATCACTTTCCAAATGGCTGAGAAATCTCACACATTACCTTTTGCTGCCATTACAGGAAGAGCTGTATCTGGCGCGAGTAGCCGAGCTGGACCAGATCACGGAGGTTCGCGACAAGCAGCGCAAGTACCACGAGGAACTCCGCAAGCGCCGGCTGGATGAGTTCATGGCGGGCTTTGCGGTGATCACTGGCAAGCTGAAGGAGATGTACCAGATGATAACGCTGGGAGGTGATGCGGAACTCGAACTCGTTGACTCGCTTGACCCGTTTTCTGAGGGAATTGTCTTCAGGTAGGTCATTACAGTGGTTGTCTGGTTTGCCCTCAGGTAGGTGATTACAGTTGTTGTCTGTTTTACCCTCGGATAGGTCATTACACTTGTTGTCTGTTTTACCCTCAGGTAGGTCATTACAGTGTTTGTCTCTTTCATTATTTGTTGAGATTAGCATGTAAAGCGTATTTGACAAACACATTTGTTTCTTCAAAAATATTACCGATGACATGACTACATGGGAATGTCTACTACTAGGCTCACTTTTAGCCTACTTGCCCGTTGTGTGCCCACACAACCCGAGAGGCACTCGGGGAACCCCCCAGAGGGGCCGAGAGTTATCTCCCCATACCTGCCTTACCAGATCCGGTCACGAGACCATCCAGTCTTGCTACTTCGCTCGTGGTGAGAAGACGTGTCTGGCCTGCGCTCTCGCTGCCTCGACCGGTCTTCTGCCTACCGACGTTCGTTGCCGACTTCGTGTGCTCTGCGCCCACTTCTACCCTGCCGTCTACCCTGCCTTCTCTTCCTGCTTCGTTGGGGCTGCTTGCGGGGATTCTTCTGCTTTCGGTGGACGGCGGTTTGCCTGCCCTTTCCCCCTTCCCTTCGTTGCAGAGGTAAGGTAGCAGTAGTTCCCTCGGCCGGCCCTCGGGCTGAGAGCCGGCTGCCTGTTGGGTGCTTCCCTGCTTTTTTTCTTAGTGGTCTTTCTTTCAGTGCGTAGTGCCTGATTAGCTCACGGTCGGTTTTTTACCGTTTCACGCCCGTTTTGCACGTGGGCCTTGGGCTCCTTGTGTGTTAGCCGGTTTAAAGGCCCTTTAGCCCTCCGAGAGTTCCCCATTACGCTTTCACCGGGAGCCCGCTTGCGCTTAGCCATTATGCTTTTGTGCTCCCGGTGCGGTGGCTTTAAGTGGCCGACGGACACCCACTCGGTCTGCCTACCGTGTTCGGGTTGTTCCTCGGGCCGCAGGTGTAAGGTTTGTGCGGCCTGGCCTGAGGTTCTGTGGGCGGACCTTTGGTCCTTCTACCGCCGAGAGCGTTGCTGCCCGGCTAATGAGCGTCCGGCGCCCGTTGAGACGTTGGCCGCCCTTGCTGTTTCCTCTGACCTCTCCCGCACGGAACGGTCCTCTCGTCGGGGTTCGCGTTCTTTGTCTGACCACAGGACCGCCACTGCTGCCACGCCCGCTGACCCTTCCGGAGGGTCTGTTTGCCGGCTTAGCGCCCGTCTCACCGAGAGTGGCCAGCAGCAGTCGGCCTTGAGCCGTCCGTTGTTGATGAGCCGTCCTCACCACTCTCCCCGCAACAGCCCCACTGATCCTTTCGGAGGATCGCCTTGCGGGCATAGTGGCCTACTTCCGGAGTATGGCCCGGAGAGACGTCAGCACCGTCCTTCGCGACGCAGCCGCGACCCTGATCCTCACTGTTCCTCCTCCAGACTCCCGCGCTCTCGCTCGCCTCGCGAGCGCCATCAGCGGGATCCTTGCCGCCCTGCTTCCCCTCGGGCGCCTTCGCGCTCTGCGCCGCGCCGGGCGTCGCCTTCGTTGCGTCACCACCCTCGTCGACCTTCCTCGCGTCGTCGAGACTCCTCGCCGCGTGCTCGCCGGGCGCCTTCTCGTCCTCGGTCCCGCGCCCGGTCGCCTCCTCGCTTACCGCCGCGCTTCCCGCTGACCTCGCGTCCCCTGTCTACGCCGGAGGTTCAGCGCTCTCCTTTGACCTCGCTGCGGTCGGTGGTGGTTCCGGTGCCTTCTCGACGCCCCCTAGGGGACGACGCGCTCAGCCTGCTGCCCGAAGACTCCGTCTCGGCTCTGTTGGACGAGGAGGGTCGCTCGACCTCGCCCGCGGCCCTCGAGGATGCTTCCCCCTCGGCGCTCCCGTCTTCTTCCCGGTCAGAGACGCTTTTAGCTCTGGATGAAGCCGCCAGGATCGTGGCCACGACGCTGCCGGCGGACGTCTGCCCAGCTTCCCCGCCTCTGAAGAGGAAGATCGCCGCCTTCGTTGACGCGGAGAGGCAGGTCAAGAAGTTTAAGTCGCTTCCCCAACTGCCCGGCTTTAAGGACCTTCGAGACGCCTTTCGTCGCACCGGCAGCTGGCCACGTCCCAGGAGCCGGTCTTCTTCTCCGACCGTCGCTGGCCTGCGGATTTAGACATGTCGTTTCGGCGGGACTGGTATGCTGGCCATTCCCAGGCCTTCTCCATCCCTCTGCCTACGCTGGACCCTTCGGCCGTGTCGCTAGCCGGCGGCCCGACTCTGCTGCGGCGGTCCCTGCCGCGGGGCCTGGACAAGACAGCGACCTTGGTCCGGAACACCTTAGCCTGCTCTGGTGTCTTGGAGCTCCTCACTCAAGCCTTGGTCCGTCGGGTGGAGGAATCCTGGCATCCTTCCATCTCTCCCCTCCTAGGAGACCTGCTGGTCCTCGCGGAGACCGCCAACCGCGCCGCCTACCACTCGTCGGTCAACGCGATGGCTGCTTCGGCCAACTGTGACCTCATGCGTCGAGATGCCCTACTCCTCGCCTGCAGTACGTTGCCTCCGGACCTGCGAGCGCAACTTCGCCCTGCCCCCTTGGGTGGGCCCTTGCTGTTCGGCGACACCTGGTCCGATGTGAGAGACCCCGGCCGCTGGCCCAGCAGTGCCCCTCCTCCACGCCGCTTTCGCCCCGCCCGCCAGGCTAGGGGTCACGCCTCGCGGTCTGTTAGACCCGCTGCCCCCTCGGCGCCCGTGCAGGCACCCGCCTTTGGCCGGTCCAGACCCCCCAGACGCCGTGCCCCCGCGTGGACCCGTCCCGGCAGGGGACAGGGTCGCGGGCGGCCCGCGTGACTCCCTGCCGACCTTGCCCCCGCCGACCTCCTCGGGGTCTCCGGTCGGCGGACGGCTAGCCGATTTCCACGGAAATTGGCTCACGCTCTTTGGCGACGACCCCTGGATTTGCGACACCGTCTCTATGGGTCTGCGGATCGTCTTCCGAAAGCCGCCACAGAGGTTGTCCGAGTCCCCGACTCGCCGGCCTTCTACAGCCGCCTTTTCGTTGTGCCGAAGCCTGGAGGGAGATGGCGTCCGGTCATAGATCTTTCGGCACTGAACAAGTTCATTTCGGCCCCCTCCTTCCGGATGGAGACTGCCAGAGCCCTGAAAGCCGTGGTCCAGCCTCTCGACTTCGCAGTCAGTCTGGACCTCTCCGATGCGTACCTGCATGTCCCGATGCACCAGGCCTCCAGGAAGTTTCTCAGGTTTGCGATCGGCGGCGTCGTTTACCAGCTCCAGGCGCTACCTTTCGGACTCAACCTCAGCCCCTGGGTCTTCACTCGGCTGATGGACGCCGTAGTCGCCTTAGCCCGACAGTCCTCCTCCAGTCCGACGTCGAACTACCTGGACGACCTCCTTTTGCGCAACCAATCGGAGACCGCGCTAGCCACGGACAAAGATGCTCTCCTGCACCTCCTGGCACACCTGGGCTTCCTAGTATATGATGGCAAGTCGGATCTCTCTCCCTCCCGCCGGTTTGTACACCTGGGTATGGAATTTGCTACCGACCTCAACACGGTTCGCCTGCCGGCGCCCCGGATCAAGAAGATTGCGGATCTAGCCGACCAGTTAGCTCGGGAGGATGCAGCCCCCGCCAGAGTCTGGCTTCAGTTGCTGGGTTTGATGAACGCCGCAACGGATCTTATCCCACTGGGGCGTCTCTACTCCCGGCCGATTCAACTGCATCTTCTTCTCCATTGGCGCCCGTCTTCCGGAGACTTGACGACCGCGGTCCCAGTGTCCCAGATGCTCCGTCCGCACCTTCGTTGGTGGACCGACCCTACGTGGCTGGCGTCGGGAGTTCCCCTGGCCTCTCCCCCTCCGCAGATCTCTCTTTGCGTCGATGCCAGCCTGTCTGGGTGGGGGGCCCATCTCCTACCGCGGTTCCTCGCGACATCGGGCCCCTGGCCCTCAGCCTTGGCGCACACCCACATCAACTGGCTGGAGATGCAGGCCGTCTGGCAAGCCCTTCAGGTCTGGGAGGACCTCCTCAGACACCAGGAACTTCTCGTGCTTTCGGACAACACGACGGTGGTCGCTTACATCCAGAAGCAAGGTGGCACACACTCCCCCGACCTGTGTATGCTCCTCTACAGGATGATGCGTTGGTGCGAGGACCAGAGCATTATCCTTCGAGCCCGGCACGTTCCCGGACACCTGAATGTCTTGGCTGACTCTCTGCTCGCCGCGGCCAGCTCCTACACACGGAATGGACCCTGCGACAGGACATCTTTCGGATGATCTGCGCCCGCTGGGAGACTCCCCAGGTCGACTTGTTCTCCACGAGGTGGAACCACCAGCTTCCCCTCTTCGTCTCCCCGATTCCCGACCCCCTTGCCTGGGCTGTCGATGCGCTCTCCATTCCCTGGGACGGCCTTGTGGCCTATGCCTACCCCCCTACCGTCCTCGTTCCCAAAGTCCTCCTCAAACTTCGGGGCTGTTCGGCGATCCTCCTGTTGGTTGCGCCGTTCGCCTGGAACCGCTCCTGGACCACCGACCTGCTCGCCACGGACCCGCCCCTGCTGCTGCCCACCCCGCGGACCATGCTCAAGCAACCGCGACAGCCGCTGTTCCACCCCTGCCCGGAGCGACTCCTCCTTCACGCCTGGAGGTTGTGCGGCAAGCCCTCGGAGCTAGAGGCTACTCGGGTGCAGCAATGGAGGCGATCGCTGCGGCCCGCAGACCTTCGAGTCTACGAGGGAAAGTGGCGAGTCCTCTGTTCCTGGTGCACCGATCACGGCCTTACGCCCACGGATCTGACTCATCCTCAGCTGGCAAACTTCTTTCTCTGGCTCTTCCGAGACCAAGGCCTAGCCCCCATCACGGTACGCGGTTACCTGTCCATGATTGCGGACACCTATCGTCACCTGGGACGACCCGATCCGGGCGCCTGCAAGGACCTAGCCGACCTTATGGGACACTTCGGCATCCAGCGCCTGACACTCCGCTCGCTCATTCCTCGCTGGGACCTACCCTGGGTGCTCACGTGGTTGAACTCCGCCCGCTTCGAACCATTACCTTTGGCCCAGTTCGCGGACTTGACACGCAAGACTTGTTTCCTGCTGGCACTTGCTACCGCTTCGCGTGCGAGCGAGCTACACGCGCTTTCGGCACGCCCTTCCTGTCTGCAGTTCCGAACAGACAGCTCCGTCCAGCTGCTCACGGACCCGGCCTTTCTGGCGAAGAACAGGTCTCCTTTAACTCCGCCTCAGGTGATCACCATTAGGCCGCTGAGAGACCGACCCCGGTCCCAGGAGACCAGGCTACAGGATCCCGTGCGCGCCCTTAATCTATCTGCGGCGATCTAAGCCCGTCCGCAGGGGACGGTCGCGCCTCTTCCTACCTCTAAGACCCAACCGGCGTGACATTACAGCCCAGATGATCTCTTCCTGGCTCCGCTGGGTCATACGCTCCGCTTATCAGGAGATCTCCCCTCAGGGAGCGAAGAGGCTGCACATTCACGCACACGAGGTACGAGCTATGGCCACGAGCGTCGCGTTTGATCGAAACTGCGCTGTCAAGGACATCGTGGCAGCCGTGGGCTGGAAAACCGAGTCGGTCTTTGCCCGTTTCTACATCCGGGACCTGGCCAGCCAGCGAGAGAATCTCGCACTGGTGGGGGACATCGCCGCGGCGCAACACTCCCTCCCGGCGCCACCGGCACCGTAGGTATGCACTTCGCTAAAATTGTCGGGAGTGTGCGTCGGGGAGAACGGCGCTGTTCTGTTGGGGAGTTTTGGGCGGCACCCTCCTCCTCATCGCAATTCTCCCATGTAGTCATGTCATCGGTAATGTTTTTGAAGAAACAAATTCATTTTTCTCTAAAAGGTATTTTTTCGAAAAATACTTACCGATGACATGACTCGGATGACCCTCCCTCCTGCCCCGCTTGCCGCTTTCGAGCGAAGTATCAGACTGAATGGTCTCGTGACCGGATCTGGTAAGGCAGGTATGGGGAGATAACTCTCGGCCCCTCTGGGGGGTTCCCCGAGTGCCTCTCGGGTTGTGTGGGCACACAACAGGCAAGTAGGCTAAAATTGAGCCTAGTAGTAGACATTCCCATGTAGTCATGTCATCGGTAAGTATTTTTCAAAAAAATACCTTTTGGAGAAAAATGAATTTTTTGTCACCTCTTCCAAGTTGGCAT
Source organism: Semisulcospira habei (assembly GCA_036245525.1). Taxonomy (NCBI): domain Eukaryota; kingdom Metazoa; phylum Mollusca; class Gastropoda; family Semisulcospiridae; genus Semisulcospira; species Semisulcospira habei. The sequence continues at coordinate 86,194 of BTPG01000007.1, forward strand.
TGCTCGTCAGCCAAAGGTATGAGACAGAAGGTTGACATTCCCAGGTTTAGTTGTTCTACGAATCACAGCACTAATTAACCATTCAGTAGACAGATCGACCATGATAGTTAAAGGGTGGTGCCAGAATAACTTAGTACCTCTAGGCGCCCAGCTATTCTGACACCACCCTTGAACTATCATGGTTGATCCATAAGAAAAGAAAAATTTACCATCATTATTTCCGTCCATGTTACGATGATTTCAGCAGGAATCACAGCCACAAAAACTGCTACCAACCATGTGCCAAAACACAAATAATGTATGTACTGTTGATGTCCTTGATAGCGTGCGACCTCCGAAGAAATCGTGGAAAAACATCTCCAACCTGTCTGGTGGGGAGAAGACGCTGAGTTCACTGGCACTTGTGTTTGCCCTCCACCACTACAAACCCACCCCGCTCTATGTCATGGACGAGATCGATGCTGCCCTCGACTTCAAAAACGTTTCCATTGTGGCCAACTACATCAAGGTTGGTTTATTTGTGGAGGCATTTCCGTTACCGTGTTCATTACATGAACCAGAGTTAGAAGGCAACAGAATTTATTTGGTAAGTCTGTTGTCGTAACGATGTCACCAGATTACGCGTACCTGCTTACAAACCAGCCCAACTTTTTAGCTTGACTTATGACTAAAAGCCCATGTGACACAAACTAATAAGCTTTTTCCTGATCGCCCATGATGTGACACAATCCAATTACTATAATTAACTCATTCAGCCCGGTGCACGTATTTCCCAAATTATGGAGGCGTCATCTAACGACTATGCACCTGTTGCAGGAGATGGATCGACCATGATAATTCAAGGGCAGTGCCAGATTAGCTTGGCGCCGACAGGCGCCAAGCTAATCTGGCACTACCCTTGAATTATCATGGTTGACCCATCTCCTGCTGTAGTGCGTCAGGGCTGAATGGGTTAAAGTATAAAGGTGGCTGACAGGCTTCAGCTTTTTCAAAGGTGAATTTCCGCTTTTTTTCCCCCAACTAAGCAGTCCTTCAGCCCACGTGTTCCATCTGCAAGAGGCGTAAATTCTCAAGAGCCCCTGGGTCTGAGAATTTGTCTCTCGCTGGCAATGGATGATGGGCCATAGAGCATGGAGTGCTTGCAGTCATTTGATTTGCACTCTTACCCATGTACAATGCTTGCATGTCTTGCTTTCTTTCAGGAGAGGACAAAGAACGCCCAGTTCATCATCATCTCTCTGCGCAACAACATGTTTGAGTTGGCCGACCGTCTGGTGGGCATCTACAAAACCTACAACTGCACCAAGTCCGTTACCATCAACCCCCATCGACTACAGCTGCCGCTGAAAGAAATCAACGGCGTTCAGCAGGAAGCTTCATTAATGCAAGTTCAGTAATTGCCTGAGGAGTTTCACATAGCAAGAGGCACAGATTCTCATCAGTCCCTGCAGCTGCACTCAACCTTATACCAGGCAGCTGCCCACAACCTTATACCAGGCAGCTGCACACAACCTTATACCAGGCAGCTGCACACAACCTTATACCACGCAGCTGCACACAACCTTATACCAGGCAGCTGCACACAACCTTATACCAGGCAGCTGCACACAACCTTATACCACGCAGCTGCACACAACCTTATACCAGGCAGCTGCACACAACCTTATACCAGGCAGCTGCACACAACCTTATACCAGGCAGCTGCACACAACCTTCTACCCCACAGCTGCTCACAACCTTATACCAGTCAGCTGCACACAACCTTATACCAGGCAGCTGCACACAACCTTATACCAGGCAGCTGCCCACAACCTTATACCAGGCAGCTGCACACAACCTTATACCAGGCAGCTGCCCACAACCCTATACCAGGCAGCTGCACACAACCTTATACCAGGCAGCTGCACACAACCTTATACCAGGCAGCTGCACACAACCTTATACCAGGCAGCTGCACACAACCTTATACCAGGCAGCTTCACACAACCTTATACCAGGCACCCCACCCGGGTCTGCCCTGGGGGACTTGGGTGGGGTTAGGTATTTTTTAGTTCCCAGGGTCACCCTGGTCAGCCCCACAGGGTGGGGTTTTCTCTCTATTCTGGGGCATGTGTTTCTGTCTACCCGAGGTCCATTCACCTGTATTTGCCTTTTTTAAACTCTCCCTACTGTCTGCACTGCCTGTAGCTCTTGATATTGGATGTGTGTTGCTAAATGGTCTTAGCTTTATTTAGGCCCCATGTGTTAGGTTTATTTAATGTGTTTGACCGGCTGGCGACATACATTCAATGTTCTGTTTAGTTGGTTGTTTTTTTTCACAAGCAGTGCAGGCACGTCCTGAGAAAGCCTTGTTGCTGTCGGGACGTTAAGCAATGTACAATCAATCAACCTTATACCAGGCAGATGCACACAACCTTATACCACGCAGCTGCCCACAACCTTATACCAGGCAGCTGCACACAACCTTATACCAGGCAGCTGCACACAACCTTATACCAGGCAGCTTCACACAACCTTATACCATGCAGCTGCAGGGTCTGATGAGAATCTATCCCTCTTGCAGATGGAACAGGTTGGTTGCAAAAATATAGGCAAGACCTAGTACTGCACTGACTTGGTGACAAACCCTGCTGCAAGAAATGACTTGAATGGAGAAACGCCTTCTATACTACATCGGACAAGAACAGAGCCATTAAGTCATCGAGCAAGTGACATAGACTCTCATGAGCTGAGGTTGCAAGGGTTCATGTTAATCTGTGTGTCTTGCAGATGTAAAGACTGGCTGGTGTGAGTCAGGGATCATTTCTAAAGTCTGGCTGGTGTGAGTCAGGGATCATTTGTAAAGACTGGCTGGTGTGAGTCAGGGATCATTTCTCCGAGACTCACGAGCGCAGCAGTTATGTGTAAGCGGTGGAGTCTTCGCTCACAATTTGTCATTCTTGTCCGACAGCATGGTTGTCCTAGTTAGTGTGCTGAATGGAACCTCTGTACATGAAGACATTTACTGGGCATTAATGTTGTACCATACGAGCAGTAAGGTCCAGGATCACAGACCAACACACGATCAATACACTACATTTACAGTCAGTCACACATCATACATACAGTCACACATCAAACATTCACTAATAATAATAAAGGAGATTTGTTAAGCGCTTATTCAGTAGCTCTAAGCGCTGATACAATGAAAAGGCTAACAACTAACACACGCACACTTATACGTGACCATGGTGATGAATTGTGCATGGCTGGGGAAATAAACTGGCAGTCATACACCATACATTCACTGTCATCAAACATGAACAACGCTATTGCAAGTTATGTGGGATCAGTACATTGTATGTTGTAAATATTTAGTGTTTGGTAGGCTAGCTGTCACGGTCTGTCTGTCTCTCTCCCTCTCTATCAGCCAAGAACAGCTGTCCAGGATGTGGTCTGGGTACACTATGTTTAGTGTTTGGTAGGCTAGCTGTCAGTCTGTCTTTCTCTCTCCCTCTCTGTCAGCCAAGAAAAGCTGTCCAGGATCTGGTCTGGATGGTGTAGTAAACCTGTTCACAATGTGGGTCTTTCATGCCAACAATAAATGTACATCAGAAATATTGTGGTAGATCAGCGTCGTCACACAGATTCTGTCAACAGAAAATATCATTGTGGTAGATCAGCGTCGTCACACAGATTCTGTCAACAGAAAATATCATTGTGGTAGATCAGCGTCATCACACAGATTCTGTCAACAGAAAATAGATAAACACCACACTTCTTTTGGCACAAACAGTGGACAAAGCCCGGACAAACATGCAAACAGTGGACAAAGCCCGGACAAACATGCGACCGTGTGTTGTGTTGTTTGTTTCTTCATCTTGCCATCGCATGTTTGTCTGGGCTTTTAATCCAGCGTTTGCGTCAAAAGGTTTTTACTTCCTTCTGATTTAAGTCTGTTAGAATTATTCCTCTGTTCATGCTGTTGACTATTACTATACTCATTCATCTGTATATTCATCCATTAATTCTATAGTTGTCACACATCATTACCATAGAAACATTAAACATTAACATTTAGGAATAATAAGTGTGATCTTGGTTCTTTATGATTATGTGATGAAGTGCAATGTGTGGCAGAATTTCTCTGTTATATTTGTACAAAGCCTGTAAACAAACGTGAGAAGACTGTCTGCTGCTCCTGAGATCTCCACATGTATTCTACTAACTCACTCGGCCCGACAGCCGTATTTCCCAAATTTTGGAGGCGTAATCTAACGACTGTATCAGTTGCAGGAGATGGATCGACCATGATAATTCTAGGGTAATGCCAGATTAGCTTGGCGCCTACAGGCGCCAAGCTAATCTGGCACTACCCTTGAATTATCATGGTCGATCCATCTCTGCTGTAGGGCGTCAGGGCTGAATGGGTTAAGGCGGATCATCACGGCGTACAACATCCTGCTAGATGGCACAGCGCCAGAGTCTCCTACAAATAGAACTAAGCAACAGATGCTGTTGGTAAGAACAGTACTAAAAAAAAGTATCACTGTGCATCAGCAACAGGAAACAGTTACTGACAGGACACTTTGATACATAGACACTTGCCACATAGGACACTTGCCACACAGGACATTTGCAACATCGAACACTTGCCACATAGGACATTTGCCACATCGAACACTTGCCACATAGGACATTTGCCACATAGGACATTTGCCACATCGGACACTTGCCACACAGGACATTTGCCACACAGGACATTTGCCACATCGGACACTTGCCACATAGGACATTTGCCACATCGGACACTTGCCACACAGGACATTTGCCACATCGGACACTTGCCACACAGGACACTTGCCACATCGGACACTTGCCACACAGGACATTTGCCACATCGGACACTTACCACACAAGACACTTGCCACATAGGACACTTGCCACAGGTACTGCAAGAAAGACTCTAGCACCTTCCATAACCTTTAAACAAACACCTGTCAAGATCAACATTTGAAAATCGTGCACTGCTTACTTTTCCCATTGACGATTTGTCCTAACATTAGTATCTAGTGCATGCCAGTATGTAAAATAAGGGACACCATTCTCCTGGCAGAAAAGGCCATTGCATGCTTCAGGAAAGGTACAAAAGATGACACCGGGGGGGGGGGGGGGGGGGGGGGGGGGGGGGGGAAGAGGTTTCTAACTAGAAATTTAGTCTCGCTGCAATTATTCTATTCTATTCAATTTTTCATGAAATAAACCCTGTGTGAGGTTCTCACGGATCGTAAAAACTGAACTCGGTGATTTCACCCTCTCCCCTCCCCCGCCTCTCCACACTGGCTATCGACTGATTGTTATTCTTTGTTAACCATAAGTGTGTCCCTTTACAAGTGGCGCTCATTTTTCGATTTGTTTTGCTCCAATCCATTATGTAGACTAGACTATATCAACATGTACACACAAAAAAGCTGTATGAGGGTAAACGCACCAGCGGTGCCATTGTTGCTATTTTCGCACCAGACCGGAGCTAACTATACACTTTGGGAATTCCCGATATGACGACACTGGAAGGCCCGTCGTATGAGTAGAGTGCTTTATCAATCCCAGTTCTAACTATACACTTTGGGAATTCCCGATATGACGACACTGGAAGGCCCGCCGTATGAGTAGAGTGCTTTATCAATCCCAGTTCTAACTATACACTTTGGGAATTCCCGATATGACGACACTGGAAGGCCCGCCGTATGAGTAGAGTGCTTTATCAATCCCAGTTCTAACTATACACTTTGGGAATTCCCGATATGACGACACTGGAAGGCCCGCCGTATGAGTAGAGTGCTTTATCAATCCCAGTTCTAACTATACACTTTGGGAATTCCCGATATGACGACACTGGAAGGCCCGCTGTATGAGTAGAGTGCTTTATCAATCCCAGTTCTAACTATACACTTTGGGAATTCCCGATATGACGACACTGGAGAGAGGACCCCCGCCCGTATGAGTAGAGTAGAGTGCTTTATCAATCCCAGTTCTAACTATACACTTTGGGAATTCCCGATATGACGACACTGGAAGGCCCGCCGTATGAGTAGAGTGCTTTATCAATCCCAGTTCTAACTCAGACTCCGAAAATCCTAATCATTTTGATTCGATGGAATGTGAGCGCGCGCTCTTCTCGGTTTCGGTCCCCTTTTTCCAGCAGAGCGGTTTGTTTATAATTGCTGTCATCGCGTCTAATACACTATGGAAGGCAGTCACTGAATCAGCTCGCGCAGCTTCTTGTATGTAAGGACCAGCATAATGACAGAGGCAGGCAAGAGGCAGGATTCTCATTTGCTTTCGCATCTGCGGGCGCCATGAGGATCTATGTTTATTCCAGACAGGAGGTGTTTATCATTGAGTGTATCTCGGACAGTGTGATAGTGGTCCTTTCTACAGATGAGAAAAGGCATAGATCCTCAAGAGTCCGCCACGCAAATTACAGGACCGTGACCCATGCCGGAGAATCTGTGCCTAAGTTTTGCTTATTCCTGTTCACACAATTTTAATTTCCAGGCTGAGTGGGGGAAAGGGAGCGAGATGGGCTATTGTGGTTTGCAGTGAGTTTCAGCCGTTTCTTTTGTTTTTCAGTAACCGTACATCAATGACCATGATGAAATGAACACATTCCCCCCCCCCCCCCCCCTTTTTTTTTTTTTGTTCTGGTAAAGACAGTCGGGTTCACTACGGAATATACTTGAATCTGCTGAGGCACATAATTATAATTCTGAAAACTCAGAAATTTAAAAGCCAGGTTACAAATTTAAAAGATATACTGACACAGTTCTAACTAGACTCCAAAAAGCCTAATCATTTTCATTCGATGGAATGTGAGCTCCAGCTATTCTGCTTCTGTCCCCTTTTTTCAGCAGAGCGGTTTGTTTATGATTGCTGTCAACGCGTCTATTACACTATGGAAGGCAGTCAGTGAACCAGCTCGCGCAGCTTCTTGTATGTAAGGACCAGCATAATGATAGAACCAGGCAAGAGGCACGATTCTCATGAGCTTTCGCATCTGCGGGCGCCATGAGGATCTATGTTTATTCCAGACTGACAGAAGGTGCGTATCAGTGAGTGTATCTAATTCAGTGTGATAGTGGCCCTTTCTACTGATGAGAAAAGGCATAGATCCTCAGGAGTCCGTCATGCAAGTTACAGGATCGTGACCCATGAGAATCTGTGCCTAAGTTTTGCTTATTCCTGTTCACACAATTTTAATTTCCAGGCTGAGTGGGGGAGGGGGAGGGAGATGCGCTTTGTGGTTTGCAGTGAGTTTCAGCCGTTTCTTTTGTTTTTCAGTAACCGTACATCAATGACCATATAAATAAACACACTTTCCCGCCCTCTATCGTTCTGTTAAAGACAGATTCGGGTTCACTACGGAATATACTTGGATCTGCTGAGGCACACATACGGGCAGAAATTTAAAAGCCAGGTTACAAATTAAAAATATATACTAAAATGGTCTTGGATAGGGCTATTATTTGGTTGAGGGCTGGGGACAGTACAAGGCTTTAGCCAGCCTTGAAGGCCGCTTTCATCGGAACTGCCGTCAGATGGTATGGCAGAAGGTTCTCTGTTCCGTCTGATGTGCACAGAGACAAATGAACCTATCAAGAAACATTCATTCCACCGTTACCGCATACTTTCACGAGGGTAAATATTATTCTTGTTTTTACATCAGACGGATGGCGTTCACTGCCTAGCAATGTTCGCCCATAACCAAAGACAAAACTCCCCAAGAGGCATAGATCTTCATGAGTTCCGCGCAGAGTGCGGGGGCTTGTGAGAAGCTAAATGTACGGTATGTATCTTGGTGGCTAGTGTTGCCTCTATGCTGCTATGTTTACGCAGCCGGGATGAAATCGCGACCACCGAGCCCAAAACAAAACACCCATGGCTGTCAACACGTGCGATTCGACGACCGTCCCGGCACTGCGGCGATGCTCATGCTCCCTTTAGGTTCACGGCAGTGCAAACTCGAGTTTGGAGACTAACTGAATCCCTTTCTTTTGGAGTTTGGACCCCCCCCCCCCCCCCACACACACACACACACACATACACGCACACACTCTCCCCCGGACCCACGCGCACTCCATTTACTTGGTAGAAGTGTAAGATTGCACACACTACCACCCACAACCCTCACCCCCACCCACCCGGGTCTGCCCTGGGGGACTTGGGTGAATTAACTACGTTTTAGTTCCCAGGGTCACCCTGGTCAACCCCACAGGGGTGGGTTTTCCCCTCTATTCTTGGGCCCCCACCCGGGTCTGCCCTGGGGGACTTGGGTGGGGTTAGGTATTTTTTAGTTCCCAGGGTCACCCTGGTCAGCCCCACAGGGTGGGTTTTTCTCTCTATTCTGGGGCATGTGTCTCTGTCTACCCTTTGTCCATTCACCTGTATTTGCCTTTTTAAAACTCTCCCTACTGTCTGCACTGCCTGTAGCTCATATTGGATGTGTTGCTAAATGGTCTTAGCTTTATTTATGCCCCATGTTGTAGGTTTATTTAACGTATTTGACCGGCTGGCGACATACATTCAATTTTCTGTTTAGTTTTTTTTTCACAAGCAGTGCAGGCACGTCCTGAGAAAGCCTTGTTGCTGTCGGGACGTTAAGCAATGTACAATCAATCAATCAACCGGGTCTGCCCTGAGGGACTTGGGTTGGGTTAACTACTTTTTAGTTCCCAGGGTCACGCTGGTCAGCCCCACAGGGTGGGTTTTCCTCTCTACTCTGGGGCATGTGTTTCTGTCTACCCTTGGTCCATTCACCTGTATTTGCCTTTTTAAACTCCCCCTACTGTCTGCGCTGCCTGTAGCTCTGGATATTGGATGTGTGTTGCTAAATGGTCTTAGCTTTATTTAGGCCCCATGTCGTAGGTTTATTTAACTTATTGGACCGGCTGGCGACATACATTCAATATATTTTGTTTATTATTTTTTTTCACAAGCAGTGCAGGCACGTCCTGAGAAAGCCTTGTTGCTGTCGGGACGTTAAGCAATGTAAATCAATCTATTCTTGGGTATGTGTTTCTGTCTACACTTGGTCCATTCACCTGTATTTTCCTTCTTTAAACTCTCCCTATTGTCTGCGCTGCCTGTAGCTCTTGATATTGGATGTGTGTTGCTAAATGGTCTTGGGTTTATTTAGCGTGTTAGACCGGCTGGCGACATACATTCAATATTCTGTTTATTTATTTATGTTTTTTTTTTTTTCACAAGCAGTGCAGGCACGTCCTGAGAAAGTCTTGTTGCTGTTGGGACGTTGAGCAATGTACGACCAACCCCCCCCCCCCCCTCCTCCGCACACTTTTTGACAGCCCTTACACTCACTTGGCGCGTATAACCACCCCACCACCATCACCCGGCCTTTTCCCGACACCCTTCTCACTTTTTGCCTTTTCCAGGGGCGGATCAGTTACCTCGTGGGGGGGGGGGGGGGTGTCCCAACTTTTTGTTTGGGACCTTCAACCTGGTGCGCTTGACCTTGCTTCAAGTGGCCGAAAATTGAAGAGGGGGGGGGGGGGTCCAAACACCCCCCAAAAAGGGTCTTTGTTATAGCATTTATAAGAACTTGGGTGGGGAGGGGCGGAACCCCTGTATCACCCATACACCCCAGGTCCGCCCCTGTTTTCGGCCACTGGGGAAGCGAGCAAGGTCTGCATTGGGGAGTTCCGTGTCAAGCTGAGCAAAAAGTTGTAACACCTCCACTTTCGCCTCTCTCACCGCCCCCACCCCCCACCGGCGAGGTGACAGATCCGTGTGTGGTGTGTATTGTGTCTCATTCCGCTTCGACCTTTTTTGTCGTAAGCCACTAATACCTGGATTTTCTAACACTGTGTAGTGGCGTAGTGACTCACTAGTCTGGTTGCCAAACCCTGATTCTGGCATGAACCCCCTTGTGACAACCCCCAGAGCAGGTCTCGGCGGTTGTTAACTCTTTGATGTCTGCAGATTACAAATCCGATGGATGTCACGCTGGCACTTTTGAGGAAGTTTTGTAAATAAATAAAATAAATAACCAATCAGTACGTTATATATGACACAAACGCGGCACCATAGGAAGATTATGTGTGGCGTCAGAGGTTATTGAAACACTTCAATGTTGCGGGCACGGACGGAGGGGAACAAGGCTGGCGTAGAGACCTGTCACCGATGTCGTCTCTGACAAAAAGCTGTATGATGCTGCCCTAAACACGTATATACTCAAAATATATGAGAAGGTTGTACATTTTTGTCTATCGTATTGAAAATACGGTAGACTTTAGGATGGGGCTTTTCGGAGCGCGTTCCGTAGAATGCAAGGGACATAATAGGCGGGCGGGGTTCATGGTCTGGCAAAGAAGTAACAAGATAAAAATGACGTCACGTCTAGCCACTCTAACCTTGCTGTTGAATCTCCGATATTACTGTACACACAAACTTGACTGCGTGATTACATCACTTTGTGTCCGCCGACTTTTCGGTAAAGGCCGGCGTGCACGGACCAATGGCGGCTGACGGCGTTTTGCGCATTAGGTTATAATGGGACCTTGAAATTTTGCAATTCAGTCTTAGGTCGAACGCCAAAGGTCAGCACAGTCTTCATTGAAATATGGACATATGAGGAGAGCGTGCTGTGGGTCGAAATCCTCGCCGCATATGCAAGTGGGGCGGGAGAACTTTACGCGCCAGCTATTGGTGAAGAGTCTATGTATGACCGAGTTTGTGAAGGGGACAATACTGTGGGATGGACATTTTTAGCACCCCCCAGCCTGGTACTAAAAGCGACGGTTAACCGGCCACACCTCCCGCCTCCTCCACCACCAACCACCCGGCCCCGGCGATACCACCAGCCGCTGCGCGACGGAGAGACAGACAGTCAGCGAGACATCCCCCACCCCCCACCCCCACCCCCCTGGCCCACCCCCCCTCAGACGAAATCAGCGATAGCTGGAAGTCTGGTCCTTTTAAAAATTGCACTTGCACTTGTGTGCAGTCAGTTACGCGACTTGACGAGCCCGGTGCCTGACTGACTGCAACTGGAAACCGTCGGACTGAACATACACTGGTCTCTCGTCTGCTGCTTGACATTGCGCAAGTGTTACCGACAGAACTCTCAGCTATGGTTCCCATGTCGCACTTTTTCCTGGCCTTTTGGGCAGCGTCCTCCACGTTGCATTGTCAAGGTGAGTCAGTGTTTATTGATCACGCTTACAGTGCTGACTTGTGTAGTAGTGTGACTGCAGAGTTTTCTAAGTTTTGCTTGGAGTGTTCTGTAACTTTGGGTTCACGTGGAGAAGTACGAAATACTGATGCCAGGTCGTGATTGATGCATTGTAGTGGGCGTAAGAAGGAGGGGTGAGGGGTGGTGGTGGGGGGTGGGGGGTGGGGTGAGTGGGGGTGGGGGGTGGGGGGTTGTGCTTGTTAAGCAAGCTATCTCCCATACATATTGAAAAGGGACCATTCAAAAGTTAAAATATCTGGTGTTTTAAGTATAATGTGTTATTCACAGAACAGTGGCACTTTGTCAGTGTATTTCTGTGATTGAAACATAAACTCTGCGTACACGGGTCATGGGGAGGTATGGCCCAATGATACTTTCGTATAGTCACAGTTTGGGAAAAGAGGAGGTATGGCACAGTCAAAACAAGGAGGTAAGGCCAAGTACAGATACTGTGCAAGGCAAGCCTGACCCCATGGTTTCCTACCCCACTGCACTGTTTTGTCGATTTGCACGGCACTGTATCATCACTGTATTTCGATCCACAGGTGTAAGACTATTGGACAGGTAGCACTGTATCCCTTTTGCGGAAGCACTCCCTAGATGCACTCACTCGGGGGAGTACTGACGCGACAAATACACTTCCATTCAAATGAGAAGCGAAGCATGTGATTTGAATAGAAGTGTACTTGCGGAGTACCGTGCTCCAGAGTAGGTCTATGTGTGGAGTGCTCCTGCACAGGGTAGAGTAGGTCTATGTGTGGAGTGCTCCTGCACAGGGTAGAGTAGGTCTATGTGTGGAGTGCTCCTGCACAGGGTAGAGTAGGTCTATGTGTGGAGTGCTCCGGCACAGGGTAGAGTAGGTCTAGGTGTGGAGTGCTCCGGCACAGGGTAGAGTAGGTCTAGGTGTGGAGTGCTCCGGCAAAGATTATGGGATATTACTGAACTGCGAGATTTACGGATGAAAACTGTCAAAGAGCAGGAACTGGGGGTCGCAACGTCTTTTGCACTGTTTAACCCCTTCACTGCCCAGATAAAACGGTCAGCGCGATCCAACTGCAAGTGAGACATAGATCCTCATCAGCCCCCGCCAGACCAGTTTGTGTCCGTGTATGTCGGACGGTGTCGGCTTGTCGTCGTTGAATGAACAAAGATTTCAGCAACAAACATGTCTGTACAGCGGCAGGGTAGTGCTTAATATGACAGTAACTTAGTGGTTTTCAAGTCGGCAGGGTAGTGCTTAATATGACAGTAACTTAGTGGTTTTCTAGTCGGCAGGGTAGTGCTTAACTCATTCTACCCCAACACCGAAATCCCCAAATCTTGCCGGTGTCCTCTGAAGGCTGCATTGCAATGCAGGACACAGATCGACCATGATAGTTCAAGGGTGATGCCAGAATAGCTTGGCGCCCATAGGCGCCAAGCTATTCTGGCATCACCCTTGAACTATCATGATCGATCCTTATCTTGCTGTAGTGTGTCTGGGGTAGAATGAGTTAATATGACAGTAACTTAGTGGTTTTCAAGTCGGCAGGGTAGTGCTTAATATGATAGTAACTTAGTGGTTTTCAAGTTGGCAGCAGGGTAGTGCTTAATATGACAGTAACTTAGTGGTTTTCAAGTCGGCAGGGTAGTGCTTAATATGACAGTAACTTAGTGGTTTTCAAGTCGGCAGCAGGGTAGTGCTTAATATGACAGTAACTTAGTGGTTTTCATGTCGGCAGCAGGGTAGTGCTTAATATGACAGTAACTTAGTGGTGTTCAAGTCGGCAGGGTAGTGCTTAATATGACAGTAACTTAGTGGTTTTCAAGTCGGCAGCAGGGTAGTGCTTAATATGACAGTAACTTAGTGGTTTTCAAGTCGGCAGAGACTGGTCAAAACGAAATACAGTGCACTATGTGGTGGCACGGTTTGATTGATTAATTCCGGGTTTAACGTCCACGGCACCGAAGTGATAATGGACGGCCCTGACGGGCGGGTTATGGGGGGGAAGGGGGGGGGGGGGACAGGGAAATCTATTTCCTATGGAGTACGACCTGAACACTGATCAACTCAGGCGCACTCCAACTGTGCCACTTTGATTTGCCAGGACCTTTCAACGGACATGCTATTGAACAAACCCATTTCCCCCCTGGATTGTGAGTACAGCTTTGAACCCACGACACGGCGATTACCTTCACTCTCCTGCACCGACGCTTAACCGCCTGAGCTATTTCGGACTCTTTGGTGGCGCGGCATCTGCTGTTCCTTTATATGGAGACACGATGACGTAGCCTAGAGGAGAAGACGGCGGTCGTGAGGTCCCGGGGTAGTTCCCTGGTGGGCAGGAATAGAAGTGGATTTATTTTCTTCATTCCCATCGAGTCAACTGTAGGCACTGACTCGGTTTACGATGATTAATGCTGACATTGCTCCATGTTTGCTCCGAAGCTGTCAGCATAAAGGACACCATAATAAAGCAACGTAAGGAACTCACAGCCATGTGATATGAAAACAGTGGTGACAAGAAAACAATGGTGATAAGCACACAATGGGGTAGGGGCCAGGGGGGGGGGGGGGGGGGAAAGCACAAAGATCGTGCAGATTCCAAAGCTTTGTCCTCGGAAGATCTTTGTGACACTTGTCAAATCGTCACAAATCGCGTTTACACGTTACAACAAATAGTAGCAGCAAGATATTGGTTAGACTAATGTTTCCCGATTTCACTCGAGTCTAACTTGCGGGCGGCTTCCGCGTCCTAGTTTCCACAGAGACCTCGTTTGTGTGAAAAGTCAATTGTTGCGAAAAGTTTGCCTTTTACATAAGTAGGCCTTACTCTGTGATTAGTTGATTTGACATAAGTAGGACTTACTCTGTGATTAGTTGATTTGACATAAGTAGGCCTTACTCCCTGATTAGTTGATTTGACATAAGTAGGCCTTACTCTGTGATTAGTTGATTTGACATAAGTAGGCGCCTTACTCCCTGATTAGTTGATTTGACATAAGTAGGCCTTACTCTGTGATTAGTTGATTTGACATAAGTAGGCCTTACTCTGTGATCAGTTGATTTGACATAAGTAGGCCTTACTCTGCGATTAGTTGATTTGACATAAGTAGGCCTTACTCTGTGATTAGTTGATTTGACATAAGTAGGCCTTACTCCTGCGATTAGTTGATTTGACATAAGTAGGCCTTACTCTGCGATTAGTTGATTTGACATAAGTAGGACTTACTCTGCGATTAGTTGATTTGACATAAGTAGGACTTACTCTGCGATTAGTTGATTTGACATAAGTAGGACTTACTCTGCGATTAGTTGATTTGACATAAGTAGGACTTACTCTGTGATTAATTGATTTGACATAAGTAGGACTTACTCTGTGATTAGTTGATTTGACATAAGTAGGACTTACTCTGTGATTAGTTGATTTGACATAAGTAGGACTTACTCTGCGATTAGTTGATTTGACATAAGTAGGACTTACTCTGTGATTAGTTGATTTGACATAAGTAGGACTTACTCTGTGATTAGTTGATTTGACATAAGTAGGCCTTACTCTGTGATTAGTTGATCATAAGTAGGACTTACTCTGTGATTAGTTGATTTGACATAAGTAGGCCTTACTCTGTGATTAGTTGATTTGACATAAGTAGGCCTTACTCTGTGATTAGTTGATTTGACATAAGTAGGACTTACTCTGTGATTAGTTGATGAGCGCGGCACTGGTTAACCCATACCCCCCTCACTTACGCAGTTCAAAGCAAAGTTTTCTTGCATACTTTCGTGTAATCTGTACGGGTTTCTGTCCACCCTCCACCCATGCAGACTCTCTCTCTCTCTCTCTCTCTCTCTCTCTCTCTCTCTCTCTGTGTATGTGCGTGTGTGTGTGTTGTGTGTGTGTGTGTGTGTGTGTGTGTGTGTGTGTGTGTGTGTGTGTGTGTGTGTGTGTGTGTGTGTGTGTTGTTTTCGCCTGCGCATTGAGTTGTATTATAGATATGAGAAATGCGCCATATAAATACCATGAATTATTATTATACCATGCTGAGGTTGAATTGTAAAATGTTTGCTTATTGTCCTATGAAGGCTACATTACAGTGTAGAAGCTAGATCAACCATTTTAGTTCAAGGCTGGTGCCAAAATAGCTTGGCGCCAAGCTATTCTGGCACTACCCTTAAACTGTCATAGTCAAATTAAATTTTATTTCAAGCAAAAGTGAATCAAGATAAAAAGGGTTAAAACCGATGCCAAATGTCGGCCACTACTATACAGACCAACTCTCCTCTGTCGGCCACTACTATACAGACCAACTCTCCTCTGTCGGCCACTACTATACAGACCAACTCTCCTCTGTCGGCCACTACTATACAGACCAACTCTCCTCTGTCGGGTACTACTATACAGACCAACTCTCCTCTGTCGGCTACTACTATACAGACCAACTCTCCTCTGTCGGCTACTACTATACAGACCAACTCTCCTCTGTCGGCCACTACTATACAGACCAACTCTCCTCTGTCGGCCACTACTATACAGACTAACTCTCCTCTGTCGGCCACTACTATACAGACCAACTCTCCTCTGTCGGCTACTACTATACAGACCAACTCTCCTCTGTCCATGTTGTCCATGTTTTGATATGATACCATCTGGAATGAGTGGATTCCGGGCGGTACTACAGGGCGTGTTGTCGCTCTACTGATGTGCATGGCTAACTCTTTGTCCCTGACAAAGAAGTACCTAACGGAGAAAGAAACACGCTTAGAAAAGAAGGGTACAACACAATTTATTAATATTTCGGGTAAATACCCTTTGTCAAAATAGACAAACAAACACATTGCCACATTCCTTCTGCCAATGAAGATAAGTAGCGGCTAATCTCTCTGTTTGTTTGTTTGTCTATTTTGACAAAGGGTATTTACCCGAAATATTAATAAATTGTGTTGTACCCGTCTTTTCTAAGCGTGTTTCTTTCTCCGTTGGGTACTTCTTTGCATATTACATGCTTGGCAGTCACCTTTTTGGTCTGGATTGCTTTTGTCCCTGACAGCCACTGCGTCTCTAGACTGGGCGTCGTCCCCGCCTGATGGAGCCACTGTACTGGCGTGCTGTGGGACAGGAGGCCATATTGGAATGGAACTTTACACTGGAGGCTGGTGATCAAGTCCAACACATCAGGTAGCACACCGCACTTGTTCATTAGATTTTCCTATTTTAAATACCAGCACTTCGGCGTCTATGTGTCGGTCGTAAGAGTGACGGGGTAGGAATCAACACACCCCATCCTATACCCTCTTTTGGTTTTCTTAACGTTTTGGGGCCAAGGTTCGCCTGGTGGTCTTCCTACGCCGCGTGTCGTTTCGCACACGAAGCTGTCTGACATTTAGACGTATACGTCATCATTGACGTCAGCAGCAGGAACAGCGTACGTGTACGACCATCTTGCATGACTCAGAAAGAAAAAATCCGACCACATCACTCCCCTGCTCAAACTCCTTCACTGGCTCCCCATCCCCCAACGCATCCAATACAAAATTCTGTCTCTCTGCTACAAATCCCTGAACAACTGCGCTCCTGCCTATCTCTCCAACACTTACTTCACCCCTACACACCTTCCCGCTCCCTCCGCTCTGCCTCCGACCCTCTCCGCCTCCACATCCCCCGCACCAAACTCAACACTTTCGGCCCCCGATCCTTCTCCGTCTACGGTCCATCCACCTGGAACACTCTCCCACTCTCTCTTTGTCAGAAACACTCTCTCTCCTCCTTCCAGTCCGCCCTCAAAACTCACCTCTTTCAACAGTTCTAGCACTATATCACCACACTCCCCACCGCAAGCTGACCGTCGTAATGTTTTTCACTATTTGTGGTACGTGAGTCATTGTCTAAAGCGTGCGCATGCGTGCGCGAGTTGTGAGTGCGCGCTTAGAGTTATAATTATTATAAGATAAGCGCATTACAAATTACGTAATTATTATTATTATTATGACTAGTTTGATTTCACTGAATCCCTTCACTTCCGAGAAAATCGTCACACCGACCCGACTGCAAGAGGCATAGATCCTCATGGGCCCCCGCATTTGCGGGGGCTCATGAGGATCTATGTCTCTTGGTGGTACCACTTTGTATCAAGTTCGTGTCAGTGATGGCTGGGGATCTCTGACGTTGAATTCACAATGAGTTAAAAAACGCAGTCTGTGTACATTGGCAGTGAGGAGGTGAACTGCTGATGTCATTCATTTATTCCCGTCCTTCTGTTTTCGTGTGAAGTAAGGGCAAGTAAGAAACGTAACAGGGACGTGTTCCTGTCCGTTCTGAAATACAGTTCGTTGTTCATCATTCATTATTTTTGTCATCATCATCATCATTGCTGTTGTTTTTCTCTCAATCGATGCAGGTGGTACGTTGCGATCGACACCTCAAAAGAGATAGTGGCCACTTTCACTGACGGCAATTTTATCGCCATACCCACATTCTCCGAGCGGCTGCGTCACCTTGTTAACGGCGTGCTTGTGCTGGATCACGTGACTTTAAGGGACAAGGCCAGTTACTCTGTGGAAGTGGATATGTACCTTGCTTCCGGGATGTACGCCAGCCGACAGAGGAGTGTTCGTTTGGAGGTAGCTGGTGAGTATGATGGTGAGGTAGCTGGTGAGTATGATGGTGAGGTAGCTGGTGAGGTAGCTCGTGAGTATGATGGTGAGGTAGCTTGTCATGTGATGGTGAGGTAGCTGGTGAGGTATCTGGTGAGGTAGCTGGTGAGTATGATGGTGAGGTAGCTGGTGAGTATGATGGTGAGGTAGCTGTTCAGTATGTTGGTGAGGTAGCTGGTGAGTATGATGGCGAGGTAGCTGGTGAGGTAGCTGGTGAGTATGATGGTGAGATACTGGTGAGTATGATGGAGAGGTAGCTGGTGAGTATGATGGTGAGGTAGCTGGTGAGTATGATCGTGAGGTAGCTGGTGAGTATGATGGTGAGGTAGCTGGTGAACATGATGGTGAGGTAGCTGGTGAGTATGATTGTGAGGTAGCTGTAGAGCACGCTGTTGAGGTAGCTGGTGAGTATGATGGTGAGGTAGCTGGTGAGTATGATTGTGAGGTAGCTGGTGAGTATGGACTGATGGTGAGGTAGCTGGTGAGTATGATGGTGACTTAGCTGGTGAATTTGATGGTGACTTAGCTGGTGAGTATGATGTTGAGGTAGCTGGTGAGTATGATGGTGAGGTAGCTGGTGAGTATCTTGGTGAGGTAGCTGGTATCATGGTGAGGTAGCTGGTCGTTATGATGGTGAGGTAGCTGGTGAATATGATGGTGAGGTAGCTGGTGAGGCAGCTGGTGAGTATGATGGTGAGGTAGATGGTAAAATATCTGGTCAGTATGATGGTGAGGCAGCTGGTGAGGTAGCTGGTCAGTATGATGGTGATGTAGCTGGTGAATATGGTGAGGGCTTGGGGGGGGGGGTAATAACAATAACAAAGGGAACTTGCCGATTGTAGGATCCCCAGCGAAACACTGAAGACAGGTCTAGTTGAGTAGCTCCTTACCAGATCTACACGGCCAAATTATAAAATAAAAAATGCAATAAAATAAAAATAAGAAGGCAATAACATAAGAGGCCAGTGATTTCATTATTTGTATTTTATGCCCAGGAGAACAATAATAAACTATTCGTGCTATATCTTGCGATACACGTCTTTTGTCCACCACGAAGGTGATTTCAAAGACAGGGCACCGAACAGGGTCTGAACAAGTTTTCGCCCCATTTGGATTGGAACCCGCGACCCTTTCGGACGAGAGTCAGACGCACTGCCAACTGCCAGCCCCCAAATGTGTTGCAATAATGGAATATGGACACCTCCGTGACACTCGCGTGGCGCAGAAATTGAATAGTTAACTCATTCGCGACGTACCGCATGGGGATACGCGGCCTTTGGCCTTTTATCTCCATGGAGTACGTCGCGAATGAGTTAACCCTTCCATGCCTCTGACGCATATGGAGTTTCTTAGATCTTTATGAACTCAGCGCCAAAGAACTGCATGGCAAGGGACATGGATACAAAGTGGTTTCAGCAAGACGCATAGAGCTTCATGAGCGCTCGCAACTGCAGGGGCTCTTGAGGATCTATAGTTCTTGCAGTTTGGTGGGGGGTTAATTTTTTCCGCAGTAAAGGGGTTAAGGCAAGAGAAGATTGAGAACCCATATAATAATAATAATAATAATAATAATAATAATAATAATAATAATAATAATAATAATAATTACGGTATTTATAATGCGCTTATCTTATAATAATTATAACTCTAAGCGCGCACGCACAACTCGCGCACGCATGCGCACGCTTTAGACAACGACTCACGTACCACAAATAGTGAAAATACATTACGACGGTCAGGTTGCGGTGGGGAGTGTGGTAATGTAGTGCTAGAACTGTTGAAAGAGGTGAGTTTTGAGGGCGGACTGGAAGGAGGAGAGAGAGAGTGTTTCTGACGGAGAGAGAGTTGGATAGTGTTCCAGGTAGATGGACCGTATACTGAGAAGGATCGGGGGCCGAAAGTGCCGAGTTTGGTGCGGGGGATGTGGAGGCGGAGAGGGTCGGAGGCGGAGCGGAGGGAGCGGGAAGGAGTGTAGGGGTGAAGTAAGTTGGAGAGATAGACAGGAGCGCAGTTGTTCAGGGATTTGTAGCAGAGAGACAGAATTTTGTATTGGATGCGTTGGGGGATGGGAAGCCAGTGAAGGAGCTTGAGCATGGGGAGTGATGTGGTCGGATTTTTTCTTTCTGAGGACGAGGCGGGCAGCATTGTTCTGGACGCGCTGGAGAGTGAAAGTGGTGGAGTGAGGGAGGCCAGAAAGGAGAGAGTTGCAGTAGTCGATGCGAGATAGGATGAGAGAGACAGCAAGTTTTGTGGCAACTTCGGTAGTGAGGTATTTTCTGATGAGACTGATGCGGCGGAGGTGGAAGTAGCATGCCTGGGTGAATGTTAGCACACAAAGCATTTCCTGTTTGATTGATGCAGCGTGAAGCTGTTGGCTGCTGAGTGGAGTTCTGGAATCAGTATTGCACGTGGCGCTCACAGTCCGTCATACAGTAAACCCAGACTCCACCCTTGATTAACCTTGGCGCTGGCCCGGTGACAGTTTGCCACGCCACAGTGACCCTTTGTCAATGTGACGTGGCACTTTTTCAAACCACATTAACCCCATGACGATGTAGCTTGACATGTTGTACGTCAATATAACCCCGTATCGATGTAGCGTGACACTTTTCCACTCCAAAGTAACCTCGTGTCTATGCAGCTTCTCACGTTTCCACACCAAAGTAACCCCGTGACAGTATAGCTTGACACTTTTCACGCTAAAGAAAACCCGTGGCATTATAGCGTGACACGTTTCCACGCCAAAGTAACCCTGTGTCCGTATGGCGTGACACGTTTCCACGCCAAAGTAACCCTGTGTCAGTATAGCGTGACACTTTTCCACGACAAAATAACCTTGTGTCAGTATGGCGTGACACTTTACACATTTGTTATCGTGTCAATAGGGGAAAAAAGAGATTTCTTTGATTCTCCTATTATGTTCAGTCTCTACTTTTAGTTTGCTGTCATAAATCCTGAAACAAGAGGCGTGTACTGTGAATGACTGTCATAAATCACGTAAGAGACGTGTACTGTGAATCTATCTATCTATCTATCTATCTATCTATCTATCTATCTATCTATCTATCTATCTATCTATCTATCTATCTATCTATCTATCTGTCTATCTGTCTGTCTGTCTGTCTGTCTGTCTGTCTGTCTGTCTGTCTGTCTGTCTGTCTGTCTGTCTGTCTGTCTGTCTGTCTGTCTGTCTGTCTGTCTGTCTGTCTGTCTGTCTGTCTGTCTGTCTGTCTGTCTGTCTGTCTGTCTGTCTGTCTGTCTGTCTGTCTGTCTGTCTGTCTGTCTGTCTGTCTGTCTGTCTGTCTGTCTGTCTGTCTGTCTGTCTGTCTGTCTGTCTGTCTGTCTGTCTATCTATCTATCTATCTATCTATCTATCTATCTATATCCCGCAGTCTTGACGACCGTTGGGGCACCACTGATGACTTGGCAACCAGCTCCCGCCATTCCTCTCTGTTCTCTGCCATTTTCAGCGTATCGCCCAGCTTTAGTCCTGTCCACTCTGAGATATTGTCCTCCCATCTTTTCCTCTGTCTTCCTCTCCTTCGTCCTCCTTGCACAGTGCCTTGCAGGATTGTTTTGGCAAGCCCTGCTGAACGCGTGACATGCCCATACCACTTCAGTTTGCGTTTTCTCACAATGGCTAATAAATCTTCATAGGGCCCGATGGCTTGGAGTGATTCTGCTTCCCACTTCCTCGTTTGTGATGTGATCTCTGTATGCGATGCCAAGCAGCCTTCGAAAACATCTCATTTCAGTGGCTTGTATCCTCCTTTCAAGGTCTGCTGTGAGGGTCCATGACTCGCAGGCATACAAGAACACTGAGATGACTAAGGAGCGCATCAGTCTGATCTTGGAGCAGAATGTGATGTTTCTGTCCTTCCATATGATCTTCAATCTTGTCAGTGCTGTTGTTGTCTGCACAATCCTGGACAGTATTTCTTGTTTTGATCCCTCATCTGTCACAATGGCTCCTAAGTATTTGAATTTCTTAACTGTTTCCAGTTTTTGGCCTCCAACCATGATTTCAGTGCCAATGCCACTGGCGTTATTGGTCATCAGTTTGGTCTTCTCTGCACTGATTTCCATCCCATATGCAATGTCTGTACTATGCAGCATTTCCACCAGCTGAGCTATTTCCTTCTCTGTTCCTGCAAGGCCATCAATGTCGTCCGCAAAACGCAAGTTCGTGATTGTTCTGCCTCCAATACTGACAGTTCCTTCATGATCTTTCAGAGCGTCCGTCATGATTCTTTCCAGGAAAATGTTGAAAAGAGTAGGTGAGAGCAAGCAGCCTTGTCTGACTCCAACCGTAGTCCTAAACCAGTTTCCTATTTTGCCGTTGAAGCAGACTGCGCTAGTGGCCTTGTTGTAAAGGTTTGCTATGACTTTGATCAGGTTGTCATTGATGTTGTAAAGCTTCATGGTGGACCAAAGGGCTGCATGCCACACCCTGTCAAACGCTTTCTTAAAATCCACAAAGACATGATAAAGGTCCTGCTGGTGCTGGAGGTATCTCTCATACAGAACTCTCAGGTTGAAGATCTGCTCAGTTGTGCTGCGCCCTGGTCTGAAGCCTGCCTGTTCCTTAGCTATGATTTCCTCTGCCTGTGGCTTCAGCCTGTTCAGTAGGATCTTTAACATGAGTTGCTTGGGTGCGATATAAGACTGATCGTGCGATAGTTCTGGCATTGATGTAAGTTGCCTTTTTTGGGGAGAGTTATTATAAGTGATTGGGTCCATGGTGTGGGCCAATCCCCTGACTGCCAGATCTTATTGCAGATTGTTAGTAAGGTGCTTATCGTGTCTTTTCCCCCTTCTTGGACTAGCTCTGCAAGGATGTTGTCTGCTCCTGCTGCCTTCTCTTTTTTCAGCGACTTCACTGCAGCCTCTACTACTTCTCGGAGGATGGGATAGTTGCCATTGTTGGTCACGGGTGGGTTGACAAGTATACCTGGGTCCCCTGCAGCTCGGTGGTTGTACAAATCTGAGCAGTACTCTGTCCATCTCTTCAGTATGTCTTCGTCTTCCGTAAGACAGTTCCCTTCACTATCTTGAATGATCGAGGAGCGTCCTTGTTTTACACTGGTCAGGTCTTTCACCAGCTGGTATGCTTTTTTTTTGGCGTGTCTTTATCAACATAACAATGGATAATCGCAGGTACTTTGGCTGTTGCTGTAGGGTCGGAGTTTGATATGGTAGGTCTCTGGATGGCTATTGCTGTAGAGTTGGATATGGTAGGTCTCCGGATGGCTATTGCTGTAGAGTTGGATATGGTAGGTCTCTGGATGGCTATTGCTGTAGAGTTGGATATGGTAGGTCTCTGGATGGCTTTCTGTAGAGTTGGATATGGTAGGTCTCTGGGTGGCTATTGCTGTAGAGTTGGATATGGTAGGTCTCTGGGTGGCTATTGCTGTAGAGTTGGATATGGTAGGTCTCTGGATGGCTATTGCTGTAGAGTTGGATATGGTAGGTCTCTGGGTGGCTATTGCTGTAGGGTAGGACTGTGATATGGTAGGTTTCTGGATGGCTATTGCTGTAGGGTAGGACTGTGATATGGTAGGTCTCTGGGTGGCTATTGCTGTAGGGTGGGAGTTGGATATGGTAGGTCTCTGGATGGCTATTGCTGTAGGGTGGGAGTTGGATATGGTAGGTCTCTGGATGGCTATTGCTGTAGGGTGGGAGTTGGATATGGTAGGTCTCTGCATGGTTATTGCTGTAGGGAGTTGGATATGGTAGGTCTCTGCATGGCTATTGCTGTAAGGTGGGAGTTGGATATGGTAGGTCTCTGGATATTTTCCATCCTGTTCCTGTGCTTTATGTTAGAACGATATACTGCTGTGTGCTACGAATGATTTATTATAATGTATGTTAGATTCAATGCGGACTGTGCTCGCTACCATCAGTAGCGTATAGTCTTGAAATCCACCCAAAGCAACAGACGAAATCAGTAAACACTGTACTTTGACGTAAACAGTAATGTTAATTTAAAAGCCCGGACAAACGTAAGAGATCGTCCATTGACGCACCAGTGGATTAAAAGCCCGGACAAACATGCCATATATCGCATGTTTGTCCGGGATTTTAATCCACTGTTTGCGTCAAACTGAGAAGCGCTGTTTTTGACTTACATCTTATTAAATCGTCTATTTCGCCAGCGGCACTTGTAGTAGATTGTAGTATTTGTTTTACCTGAATTTACCTGAGTGGCCACTGAGCGCGGCCGACGGGGTAGGAAGTTTGAGAACTTATTTTACCCCCCTTAACTGTCTCTTTATCATGGCGGTTCTTGAACTGGTTGACAGTTTCAGCTTCGACAATTGTTTGTTTCAGAGCATTCCATGAGTTCACAACTCTTTGGGAAAAATTTTTTTTTCTAAGATTCAGTCTGGACCTCCCTTTGAACAGTTTGCTGCTGTGACCTCTATGGTAAAATGATGACTGGCATGAAGTAAAAAATATGTCCGCAGAAACTTTTTCAAGTCCCTTTATGATCTTGAAAGTCTCGATGAGATCTCCCCTGTCTCTCCTTTCTTCCAATTTCTGCAAATTGCAAAAGGCCAGTCTCTCCTCATACGGCAGGTGACCAATCCCTGTAATCGATCTTGTAGCTCTCCTCTGCACCTTTTCCAACACTGCGATGTCTTTTTTGAGGTAAGGTCGCCATGCTTGGATACAGTACTCTAAATGTGGTCGTACAATTGTTTTGTAGAGTGGGACAATAACTTCTCTAGTTCTGGCTGTAACTGTTCGCATGATCTGCCCCACTGCTCTGTTGGCTCGTTTTGCTGCCACGCAGCACTGGCGACTGACCGACAGTGACCTGTGCATGATGACGCCTAGGTCCCTTTCTTCCTCCACTGCTCCAAGTTCTTGTCCTCCCAGCGTGTAAACCTGACAAGTGTTTTTACGGCCTGCATGCAGAGTCTTGCACTTGTCCACGTTATACTGCATCAGCCACCTCTCTGACCATCTTTCTGCTACCTTAAGGTCATGCTGTAGTTTGTCGCTCCCCGCTGGGTCGGAGACGTCGCCGTAGATCTTAGTGTCATCAGCAAACTTTAGAACGCTGGTCAGCATATCGTCCTCCAAGTCAT
This sequence comes from Semisulcospira habei, assembly GCA_036245525.1. Taxonomy (NCBI): domain Eukaryota; kingdom Metazoa; phylum Mollusca; class Gastropoda; family Semisulcospiridae; genus Semisulcospira; species Semisulcospira habei. The sequence goes on from BTPG01000007.1 coordinate 111,149, forward strand.
TAATGAACACCAGGAACAAGGTCGGCCCCAAAATGGATCCTTGTGGAACTCCGCTCGTCACATCTACCCATGGAGAAGCTTGTCCGTTGACCACAACTCTCTGCTTCCTGCCACGTAGCCATTCTTCCATCCACTGCAGCACTTTTCCGTCTACACCGTGTGCTTTCAGCTTGTCCATAAGCCGTTTGTGAGGGACCTTGTCGAACGCCTTGGCATATTCAAGGTAGATGACGTCTACATCTTTCCCTTCGTCCAGCATGCGTGTCATGTCCTCCAGGAAGACGAGCAGGTTTGTCAGGCAGGACTTTCCTTTTGAGAAACCATGTTGGCTGCCTCGGATCAGCTGATGCCTCTCAAGGTGATTGTTCAGAAAATCCCGCACAACACTTTCAAAGACTTTCCCAACCTGAGAAGTCAGCGATACCGGCCTGTAGTTTCCTGCTATACATTTTGCACCCTTTTTGAATATCGGCACAACATTTGCCTCTTTCCACCCCACTGGCACCTCTCCGGTGTCCAAGGAAGCCTGAAAGATCAGTGACAGGGGATATGCTACGGATTCTGCTGCTCCCACCAGTACGGCTGGAGAAATTTCGTCAACCCCTGGTGCCTTGCTAGCGTTCAGGTTTTGCAACTTCTTGAGGACTATGTCCTCTGTAAAGATCACATGTACCAGTCTTTCCTCTGGTAAGCCCGTAAACTTACATTGGGGTTCCGGTCTGTCACCATTGCCCTCCACCGTGAAAACTGATGCAAAGAATTTGTTCAAGATGTCCGCTTGTTCCTCATCATCAGTGTGCAGCTCCCCGTCGCTATCTTCCAGAGGACCAACCTTGACCTTGCAGCGCAGCCTGTCTCTTGCGTAGGCGTAAAAAGACTTTGCATCCTTCTTGATGTTTTGTGCCAGCTTTTCTTCAAACTTCAATTTACTATCTCTGATGAGTTTTGTACTGCCATTCTGCCACTGTTTATATACAAGAAAGTCTTCTTGCCTACCACTCTGCCTGTATTTTTTCCATTTCTTTCTCTTCTTCTTGACACTTTTGAGTGCCTCTCTGTTCATCCACTTGGGCTTCCTAGTGCACCTCGTTTTCTTCAACGGTACGAAACTTCTCACCACCTTCTGCAGCATTTGATGAAACAAGTCCCACTGTTGACTGCAGCTCTTCCCTTCAAATTCATTGTCCCAATTCACCTTATCTAACTTCTCTCTGAGCACTTTCCAGTTTGCCTTTCTGAAATCCCTTATCTCTTTCCTCCTGTCGCTGTTACTGTCTCTAGGCTCGGAAAAGGCCACTTTGAAGTGCACAATGTTGTGATCGCTGTTGGCTAGAGGATCGCCTAACTCGACCTCTTGCACCATCTCTTCTTCAGAACTGAACACCAAGTCCAACACATTTGCTTTTCTAGTGGCTACAGCCACATGCTGAAACCAAAAACAGTCACTTACTGTATCGCGCAAACCTTCCCCTTCTCCATCACACTCATACGTATTCCAATATCAATGGGCTGTCCACTGGGAGAACGGTGTTTACCACACGCTGCCATAATGCAGCTGATTGTTACTATTGTCAGTAAAGATTGGTGTAAAATGTGGTTTGGTTTTGTCCACGCAGCCCCGCCCGTCACAGCTGGACAGCTAGTGGTGACTCAGGGTCGTCACGCCGTCTACAACAACGTCACGGCTGACTGGCGTGTGCTGCTGAGGTGCGGGCCGTTCACCGATCGGGGTCAGCCGCCTTTGGACGTCCTGTGGAAGGTCAGGAACATTTTCCCATTACCAAAAAAATGATCTTCCTTTCTTTCTTTTCTTTTTCACATTATTTTCATAAATGTAATAAAAAGGGTTGACTGTTAGCGCTTCAGTTCCAGTAGACGTTTTTCTTTCTCTCGTTATCTTTCATTCTTTCTTTGCTCTAATAATTATTATCATCGTTTATCATACTGATGGTGTCCAAAAGTGATTGTAGACCTCACTGTTGTGTTCACCAGACGCCCTCCGGATCTTCCGAGCCCAGCAGTAACTATGACAACGGCTACTTTGAGCTGCTGTTGGACAACCCTGTACAAGGGGGAAACTACTCCTGCCACCTGAATTCCAGCTCCCGGCCGCTGTCTGTTTCCATGACGTTGACCCCATGATGCAAGAAGTCATGGTGAATGTTGACGAGGTGAAGGCCAGGCTGACACTGATCGAGTCCCAGCAAAGTCAGCTGAAAACAGAGAACTCCGACCTGACGGACAAGAACGCCGATCTGACAGACCAGCTTCAGAGTCTGAAGACCCAGCACCACAAGGACATCACCAACCTGACGGGTAAGAACGCCGACCTGACGGACCAGCTTCAGAGTATGGAGAGCCAGCAGCACAAGGACATCACCAACCTGACGGGCAAAAACGCCAACCTGACGGACCAGCTTCAGAGTATGAAGAGCCAGCAGCACAAGGACATCACCAACCTGATGTGCAAAAACGCCGACTTGACGGACCAGCTTCAGAGTCTGAAGACCCAGCACCACACGGACATCACCAACCTGACGGACAAAAACGCCGACCTGACAAATAAGTTTCAGAATCTGGAGACCCAGCACCACAAGGAGATCACCAACCTGCAAAGCCAGCTGGACCAGTACCGCAGAGACAACATCAACCTCACAAACGTCGTTCATGTTTTGCAGGGTGAGACTAGATCTTTCTGACTCCTTAACTTCTGCTTACAAAAATGTCCCGTCCACTGCAGTTTGCCTCAGAATTCAACACTAAGAGTTTGTCTCAATATGGACTGGACTCTGTGTTAATTCAACACTAACAATGTGCCTCAATATGGACTGGACTCTGTGTTAATTCAACACTAACAGTGTGCCTCAATATGGACTGGACTCTGTGTTAATTCAACACTAACAATGTGCCTCAATATGGACTGGACTCTGTGTTAATTCAACACTAACAATGTGCCTCAATATGGACTGGACTCTGTGTTAATTCAACACTAACAATGTGCCTCAATATGGACTGCACTCTGTGTTAATTCAACACTAACAGTGTGCCTCAATATGGACTGGACTCTGTGTTAATTCAACACTAACAGTGTGCCTCAATATGGACTGGACTCTGTGTTAATTCAACACTAAAAAGCCCCAGCCGTCGCAGGAACATAGAGTCAAAGTGGTTTTGATGTCCACAAGAAACATACGTCCTAATGAGCCCCGTAACAGCGGGGTCTCTTGGGGATCTATCTCTTGCACTGGATCGTGTTCCCTGTAACAGCGGGGTCTCTTGGGGATCTATCTCTTGCACTGGATCGTGTTCCCTGTAACAGCGGGGTCTCTTGGGGATCTATCTCTTGCACTGGATCGTGTTCCCTGTAACAGCGGGGTCTCTTGGGGATCTATCTCTTGCACTGGATCGTGTTCCCTGTAACAGCGGGGTCTCTTGGGGATCTATCTCTTGCACTGGATCGTGTTCCCTGTAACAGCGGGGTCTCTTGGGGATCTATCTCTTGCACTGGATCGTGTTCCCTGTAACAGCGGGGTCTCTTGGGGATCTATCTCTTGCACTGGATCGTGTTCCCTGTAACAGCGGGGTCTCTTGGGGATCTATCTCTTGCACTGGATCGTGTTCCCTGTAACAGCGGGGTCTCTTGGGGATCTATCTCTTGCACTGGATCGTGTTCCCTGTAACAGCGGGGTCTCTTGGGGATCTATCTCTTGCACTGGATCGTGTTCCCTGTAACAGCGGGGTCTCTTGGGGATCTATCTCTTGCACTGGATCGTGTTCCCTGTAACAGCGGGGTCTCTTGGGGATCTATCTCTTGCACTGGATCGTGTTCCCTGTAACAGCGGGGTCTCTTGGGGATCTATCTCTTGCACTGGATCGTGTTCCCTGTAACAGCGGGGTCTCTTGGGGATCTATCTCTTGCACTGGATCGTGTTCCCTGTAACAGCGGGGTCTCTTGGGGATCTATCTCTTGCACTGGATCGTGTTCCCTGTAACAGCGGGGTCTCTTGGGGATCTATCTCTTGCACTGGATCGTGTTCCCTGTAACAGCGGGGTCTCTTGGGGATCTATCTCTTGCACTGGATCGTGTTCCCTGTAACAGCGGGGTCTCTTGGGGATCTATCTCTTGCACTGGATCGTGTTCCCTGTAACAGCGGGGTCTCTTGGGGATCTATCTCTTGCACTGGATCGTGTTCCCTGTAACAGCGGGGTCTCTTGGGGATCTATCTCTTGCACTGGATCGTGTTCCCTGTAACAGCGGGGTCTCTTGGGGATCTATCTCTTGCACTGGATCGTGTTCCCTGTAACAGCGGGGTCTCTTGGGGATCTATCTCTTGCACTGGATCGTGTTCCCTGTAACAGCGGGGTCTCTTGGGGATCTATCTCTTGCACTGGATCGTGTTCCCTGTAACAGCGGGGTCTCTTGGGGATCTATCTCTTGCACTGGATCGTGTTCCCTGTAACAGCGGGGTCTCTTGGGGATCTATCTCTTGCACTGGATCGTGTTCCCTGTAACAGCGGGGTCTCTTGGGGATCTATCTCTTGCACTGGATCGTGTTCCCTGTAACAGCGGGGTCTCTTGGGGATCTATCTCTTGCACTGGATCGTGTTCCCTGTAACAGCGGGGTCTCTTGGGGATCTATCTCTTGCACTGGATCGTGTTCCCTGTAACAGCGGGGTCTCTTGGGGATCTATCTCTTGCACTGGATCGTGTTCATTTTCCTCGGCAATGAAAGGGTTATGTTTTCCAACTTTTAAGTAACTTTGCTTTCTGATGTAATGGCAAGCCCATCTAAACAAGTACAGGCTGAACGTGGGGAACATTTCGTCAGACAGAAGTGCGGAGAGGCGGAGGAAGGGAAAGGATGATCGACTCTCCCGGGGGAGGTGGGTGGTGGGAGAAGGTGAAGGAGGGTCGAGTGTTCCCTTTGGTTGTCGGTAGTGCTTATTGTTCCGACAGGAATCACCTCGACAAAAAGTGCTACCGACAGTCAAAGGGTTAATATTTTAATCATTTGAAAGACAAACATAACTGAATTTTCTTTTGAAGATTGGCTGTAATACTTTCCACAGGCCATAAACCAGAGCTAGTGAGAGCGAAACCAGGGCCAGTGAGAGCGAAACCAGGGCCAGTGAGAGCGAAAAAAGGGCCAGTGAGAGCGAAACCAGAGCCAGTGAGAACGACAACAGAGCCAGTGAGAGCGAAACCCACAGGAGCTGAGCTGGCAAAAATACTGAAGGTTGGGGACCGTGTGAAACGAGGACAGGACTGGAAATGGGAAGATCAGGTAAATACAAATGAACCTGTTAGGACTGGGATGGGGGAAATTCGGTAAATACAAGCGAACCTATTAATTAGGCCGCCATTTGCATGGAGGAAATAGTGGAGTAATAACCGGCAGGCCTAATAAGCTGATTCAACATCAGTGTAGTCATGACCGGTCCTTGCTATATACAGATAATAGTGTAAAAAAAACTACCAAGTGAGTAGGAAAAGGCACTGTCAAGGGAGAGGTGTGCATGATCGACCAGTGATCATAGATCTACTGTGGCCAAAGCACACAAAAAAAAAGAGATAGGAAAGAGAGGGGGCGCTAAGAAAGTGACTGAAAGCAATGCATATGGAAGCCCCCCCGAAGGGGGGCGTATCACATATCCACCGTTCCAGCCACTCAGTGCATGGAAATTTAAATCTAGGTCCCCCCAAGGGGGGTCCAGATATTTAGCCGGTGTGGACAGCTGTTTCAGTCTTGGCGACCTCTTCAGCACACCATCGGCAATACTGGAGGAAGAAGAAACTTCTGCTTACCTGCAAAGAAGACCACATTTTACTGTGGTTTCTGCAGGGGCATACATTCCATGGGCAGTGGGCAGATGTTCACATCTGCACGGGACATAGACGACCCCGCCCTCCACGAGTCGCCTGCTGCCTTGCAGGCCTGGCCGCTTGGCTGCGGAAAGGCTAAGGGAGGAAACCCCTGACATCAAAGCCCCCGTGTCTCCGGGGAAGGCTTTTGAGCCAGAGACTAGGACAAGGACAGTCTGATATAAAACCTACGACCCGAGGACCTCGATGCCATCGTCCCAGCTTGCTAGGCCATGGCAGATGAACCAAGGGTTTAAAGGGTGGGGCCAGTACTGCGCACACTGCACTCCACCAAAAAGCTCCACCGCGCAGGCTTTAGGAAACGTCCACGGACCATGACACTGACCACTCCAAGCCCTGTAGCGACGGGTGAGGGGCGAAACGGCAGGTGAAAGATGTCACTGGAAGCCGCAGTCTCAAACCTGCATGCAGGCGGTTCAGGATATTGGTCGCCTGATGTTGACCTGGGGATGACAACATCACTCGGCACACCCTGAACGACCAAGCAGCCTTCTCTAGGGACAGCACTGCTTGCTCCACACGGAGAGGGGCCTAGAAAAGGTGGCCTAACCAAAGCTCGTCCCCTCGCAACCCCAGTTGGCTAGCCGCGGTCAACGGGCATCTTCTCCTGCGGTCAAAAAACAAGAAAGAATAACGGATCCACTCTCATGACGACCACGACCGGACTCAACGTAGCATGCTGGAACGTCCGAACCATGCTCGACAAAGCAGACAGCGGACGCCCTGAACGTCGCTCCGCCCTCATTGCCCATGAATTGCGGAGGTTAAACATCGACATCGCCGCGCTCAGCGAAGTACGCCTTCCGGACGAAGGCAGCCTCCAAGAACTTGGTGCTGGGTACACCCTCTACTGGTCAGGCAGGCCTGCATCAGAAAGACGGCTTTCAGGCGTGGGTTTCATGATCAAGACATCCATTGCGACTAAGCTGGAAAACCTACCAACGGGCCACTCAGACCGCATCATGTCCATGCGCCTCCCACTGAGACACCAGCAGCACGTCACCCTTCTCAGTGTGTACTCCCCAACCCTCCTGGCAGAGCCTGCTGAAAAGGACAAGTTTTACACTGACCTGCGCAGCCTCCTACAGAGTACCCCTGCAGACGACAAAGTCATCATCCTTGGCGACTTCAACGCCAGAGTGGGCCAGGATTCTGAAGCCTGGAAAGGAGTCCTCGGCAAGCATGGCGTGGGGAACTGCAATGACAATGGCCGCCTACTATTGGAGTTCTGTGCGGAGCAGCAACTGGTCATCACCAACACTACTTTTCAGCAAAAGGACAGTCGAAAGACCACCTGGATGCATCCTCGCTCCAAGCACTGGCACCTTATCGACTATGTCCTAGTGCGTCAGAGGGACCGCAGTGACGTCCTCCTCACCAGAGTGATGCCCAGCGCAGAGTGCGACACTGACCACCGCCTTGTCCGCTGCAAACTCAGGCTCCACTTCAAGCCAAAACCCAAGAAATGGGGGCCCCCCAAGAAAAAGCTTGATGTTGCCAGCCTTCAGCGTGACGATGTGAAAGCTGCCTTTCAGACAGATTTACAGCGCAGGCTCAAAGACACAGCGGACCCAGTAGACTCCTCCCCTGAAACACTTTGGGAACAACTGAAAACTGCTATTGCAAAATCCTCTGCAGAAGTCTTGGGTTTCGCCAGAAAGAAGAACAAAGACTGGTTTGACGAAAACGATGTAGAGATCCAGGAACACCTAGCAAAAAAAGAGCCGCCCATCAGGCCCACCTAGCCCAGCCTTCCTGCCCTGTGAAGAAGTCTGCCTTCCGCCTCGTCTGCAGCAGTCTCCAGCGCAAGCTCAGAGATCTCCAGAATGAGTGGTGGACCAGACTTGCACAGAGGACCCAGCTTTGTGCTGACAATGGTGACTACAGGGGCTTCTACGAAGCACTGAAAGCCGTGTATGGCCCCAGGCACCTGGTACAAAGTCCCCTGCGAAGCGCGAATGGCCAGGCACTCCTCACAGATAATACCTCCATCTTGAACCGCTGGTCGGAATACTTTCAGAGCCTCTTCAGCGCTGAGCGCACTGTTCAAGAAGCAGTCGTCCTACAAATCCCACACCTCCCAGTAAAGGTTGAATTGGACGAACCGCCCACCGCTGAAGAGACCCTCACAGCCATCCACCAGCTCAAGAGTGGCAAAGCAGCAGGCATTGATGGAATACCGCCAGAGATCTGGAAACATGGGGGCACAGCACTGCACAACAAGCTCCATGACCTCTTTCTCTGCTGCTGGGAGGAAGGAACACTACCAAAAGATCTCCGTGACGCAGTCGTTATCACCCTGTACAAGAACAAAGGCGAGAAGTCTGACTGTTCCAACTATCGGGGAATTACCCTGCTGTCCATTGCTGGGAAAATCCTTGCAAGGCTGCTCCTGAATCGGCTGGTACCTGCCATCGCTGAAGACCAACTCCCAGAGGGCCAGTGTGGCTTCAGAGCAAACAGGAGCACCACCGATATGGTCTTTGTGCTGAGACAGCTACAGGAGAAGTGCCGCGAGCAGAACAAAGGGCTGTACGTAACATTTGTCGACCTAACAAAAGCGTTCGACACTGTGAGCAGGCAAGGCATGTGGCAGATCCTGGAGCGACTTGGCTGTCCCCCAAAGTTCCTCAACATGATTGTCCAGCTACACGAGGACCAGCAAGGCCAGGTCAGACTCAACAATGACCTCTCAGAACCATTCCCTATTCTCAACGGCGTAAAGCAGGGCTGCGTGCTGGCACCGACCCTCTTCACCATCTTTTTTAGCATGATGTTGAAGCAGGCCACAGTGGACCTCGATGATGACGATGCAGTGTACATCAGGTATCGTCTCGATGGCAGCCTGTTCAACCTCAGACGACTGCAGGCCCACACGAAAACCCTAGACCAACTGATTCGTGAGCTGCTTTTTGCTGATGATGCTGCCCTCGTTGCACACACAGAGAGAGCCCTGCAGCGCATCACGTCTTGCTTCGCAGATGCTGCCCAGCTCTTTGGACTCGAGGTCAGTCTGAAAAAGACAGAGGTCCTCCATCAGCCGGCACCCAAGACAGTGTATCGCCCTCCTCACATCACCATTGGCGAGTCTGAACTAAAGTCAGTGCACCAGTTTACTTACCTTGGCTGCACTATCACGTCGGACGCCAAGCTGGACAAGGAGCTTGACAGCAGGCTGGCAAAAGCGAACAGTGCTTTCGGGCGACTTTTCAAGCGGGTGTGGCACAATCAACAGCTGAAAACAGGCACCAAGATCAGCGTGTACAGAGCTGTGGTCCTCACCACCCTGCTGTATGGTTCCGAGTCCTGGGCCCTCTACCGCAGCCAACTACGACTCCTCGAACGCTTCCACCAGCGCTGCCTGCGTACCATCCTGGGCATTCACTGGAGTGACTATGTCACCAACGTCGAGGTCCTTGAACAGGCTGAAACTGTGAGCATCGAGGCTTTGCTGCTGCGGACACAGCTCCGCTGGGCGGGGCATGTCTCCAGGATGGAGGATCATCGCCTACCAAAGATCACCCTGTTCGGCGAGCTTGCTACTGGACACCGTGACAGAGGGGCACCAAAAAAGAGATACAAAGACTGTCTCAAGAAGTCACTTAGTGCCTGCCAAATCGACCACCACCAGTGGTCTTCGCTTGCTGCGGACCGTGACACCTGGCGCTCCACCATTTACAAGGCAGCTGTCTCCTTTGAGGACTCTCGCAGAGCTAGCCTTAAGGACAAGCGGCTCAGGAGAAAAAACAGAGATGCCGCAGCTCAGAACCCTGGCCAGACCTTCCCCTGCAGCCACTGCGGTCGAACCTGCCTGTCTCGGATTGGCCTCCGCAGCCACGAACAAGCCTGCAGACGTCGTGGGCAACTCCTATAAAATCTTCGTTCGCGAAGTCAAGCCAAGAGAGAGACATTCCATGCCTCCACCTAGAGCCAAATTTCCATGCACCCTAAGAGAGAACCTACTAAAAAGGGGGAAGGATTTGCAGTCGAAATTGTGTTAAAAAAGCAGACCGAAAGGGTTGACTGCCAGTGCCTGTAATTAAAAAAAAAACTACCAAGTGAGTAGGAAAAGGCACTGTCAAGGGAGAGAAGTGCGCATGATCGACCAGTGATCATAGATCTACTGTGGCCAAAGCACACAAAAAAAAAAAGAGATAGGAAAGAGAGGGGGCGCTAAGAAAGTGACTGAAAGCAATGCATATGGAAGCCCCCCCCCCCGAAGGGGGGCGTATCACATATCCACCGTTCCAGCCACTCAGTGCATGGAAATTTAAATCTAGGTCCCCCCAAGGGGGGTCCAGATATTTAGCCGGTGTGGACAGCTGTTTCAGTCTTGGCGACCTCTTCAGCACACCATCGGCAATACTGGAGGAAGAAGGAACTTCTGCTTACCTGCAAAGAAGACCACATTTTACTGTGGTTTCTGCAGGGGCATACATTCCATGCCTCCACCTAGAGCCAAATTTCCATGCACCCTAAGAGAGAACCTACTAAAAAGGGGGAAGGATTTGCAGTCGAAATTGTGTTAAAAAAGCAGACCGAAAGGGTTGACTACCAGTGCCTGTAATTTAAAAAAAAAACTACCAAGTGAGTAGGAAAAGGCACTGTCAAGGGAGAGAAGTGTGCATGATCGACCAGTGATCATAGATCTACTGTGGCCAAAGCACACAAAAAAAAGAGATAGGAAAGAGAGGGGGCGCTAAGAAAGTGACTGAAAGCAATGCATATGGAAGCCCCCCCCGAAGGGGGGCGTATCACATATCCACCGTTCCAGCCACTCAGTGCATGGAAATTTAAATCTAGGTCCCCCCAAGGGGGGTCCAGATATTTAGCCGGTGTGGACAGCTGTTTCAGTCTTGGCGACCTCTTCAGCACACCATTGGCAATACTGGAGGAAGAAGGAACTTCTGCTTACCTGCAAAGAAGACCACATTTTACTGTGGTTTCTGCAGGGGCATACATTCCATGCCTCCACCTAGAGCCAAATTTCCATGCACCCTAAGAGAGAACCTACTAAAAAGGGGGAAGGATTTGCAGTCGAAATTGTGTTAAAAAAGCAGACCGAAAGGGTTGACTGCCAGTGCCTGTAATTTAAAAAAAACTACCAAGTGAGTAGGAAAAGGCACTGTCAAGGGAGAGAAGTGTGCATGATCGACCAGTGATCATAGATCTACTGTGGCCAAAGCACACAAAAAAAAAAAGAGATAGGAAAGAGAGGGGGCGCTAAGAAAGTGACTGAAAGCAATGCATATGGAAGATTTAAATTTCCATGCACTGAGTGGCTGGAACGGTGGATATGTGATACGCCCCCCTTCGGGGGGCTTCCATATGCATTGCTTTCAGTCACTTTCTTAGCGCCCCCTCTCTTTCCTATCTCTTTTTTGTGTGTGCTTTGGCCACAGTAGATCTATGATCACTGGTCGATCATGCACACTTCTCTCCCTTGACAGTGCCTTTTCCTACTCACTTGGTAGTTTTTTTTTAAATTACAGGCACTGGCAGTCAACCCTTTCGGTCTGTTTCTTAGATAATAGTGTAGTCATGACCGGCCCTTGCTATATACAGATAATGAACCAAGAACCAAAGTGTGCATACAGTGTATGTACAGTGGCAGGGAAGGGGTTAATGCATGCACGCTTGTAAGGATTGAGCGGTTGGCGTCATACCGAGGGTTAACCCTCACAGCGCTACAGTCCTCATATGCACGTGTCATGGATCATCAGCCTCAAGTCATCTTTATTATTATTATTATTATTATTATTACTTTTACTATTATTTTTTAAAACTCGAGTATTGCTCCTTTCTTGATACCTGTCGTCGTCATAATTATTATCAACATCACCTTCATCATGATTCTCATCACCAACATCACCACCAGGGCAGCATGTACACTACCAGCACCAGCACTGACACTGGTCTTCATCATCGTCGTCATCATTATCTACTATATCACACACGTAGATAATGATGGCGATGGCGACGACGAAGGCGGCTATAGTAGATAATGGTGAAGATGACGACGGACGACTTGACGACCAGTGTTGCCCAGCAGTTGTGTTAATTGATGGTTTTGACTGTCTACAGGACGGTGGAGGACCCGGTACAGTGGCACGGATAGTACCATCAGGCTGGGTGAGAGTGAAGTGGGATGCTGGAGGCGACAGCTATTACCGTTTGGGTTTGGATGGCCACGACTTCCTGGAACTGGTGTGATCTTGACTGCTGACAACATTGGACACAATGGAAACTGACATAAACAGTACATTTGTTATTGTCAATCAAAGCCAGGATGCTGCTGCTGCTTCCGCTGATGATTTATAATTGACAACTGCAAGAGACATAGATCCTCATGAGCCCCCGCAACTGCGGGGGCTCATGAGGATCTATGCCTCTTGCTGACACCATTTTGTATCCGTCATCCTTGGACGGCTGAGCTGTCTGGCGCTGAATAAACTGGCAGTGAAGGGGTTAAGCGACCCTTTCCCTCTCTTGGTGTTTTTCACAGTGCTGTTATAACCCATTCACTGCCGAGACAACATGAACACCACCCTATTGCGAGAGGCATAGATCCTCATCAGCCCCCCAGTTGCACTAACACCACCCTATTGCGAGAGGCATAGATCCTCATCAGCCCCCCAGTTGCACTAACACCACCCCCTGTTGCGAGAGGCATAGATCCTCATCAGCCCCCCAGTTGCACTAACACCCCCCTGTTGCGAGAGGCATAGATCCTCATCAGCCCCCCAGTTGCACTAACACCACCCCCTGTTGCGAGAGGCATAGATCCTCATCAGCCCCCCAGTTGCACTAACAGCCCCCTGTTGCGAGAGGCATAGATCCTCATCAGCCCCCCAGTTGCACTAACACCACCCCCTGTTGCGAGAGGCATAGATCCTCATCAGCCCCCCAGTTGCACTAACACCCCCCTGTTGCGAGAGGCATAGATCCTCATCAGCCCCCCAGTTGCACTAACACCACCCAAATGCAAGAGGCAGAGATCCTCATCAGCCCCCCCAGTTGCACTAACTTACCGCAGTTGCGGGGGCTCATGAGGATCTATGCCTCTTGCTGACACCATTTTACATCTATGTTCCTCGGACGGCCGAGCTGCTTGGCGTTGAATTGACAATGATTTCCACACACAGTCCGCGTCCACGGGCAGTGAAGGGATTACATCATGTGTTGTTGTTGATCCGTTGGTTTGCGTGTGTCAGTTCATGATGTTATTGACAATGGCAGATGGAGTTTCTGGTTGTTGTTGATCCGTTGGTTTGCGTGTGTCAGTTCATGATGTTATTGACAATGGCAGATGGAGTTTCTGGTTGTTGTTGATCCGTTGGTTTGCGTGTGTCAGTTCATGATGTTATTGACAATGGCAGATGGAGTTTCTGGTTGTTGTTGATCCGTTGGTTTGCGTGTGTCAGTTCATGATGTTATTGACAATGGCAGATGGAGTTTCTGGTTTTCTTGTGGTCAGGCCTTTAGCACGTAGTCTAAGCCTTTTCCCTACACACCTGTTTGCGGACCTGTTTTTTTTTCTGGTTTTGAATGTAAGAGTGGAGAGAATGCAATGTGTGAGGAAGGGATGGGGGGATTTAAGGTAGTTTATGCTTGTGTGTGTGAGAGTGTGCTCTTGTGCATAGCACCGTGTGTGGGTTTTGCTCAGTGAGTCCAGTGTTGTCTGGGGAACAGCGCTTTATAAGAATTATGCATTATTATTATTTTATATTATTAGTAGCGGTATTAGTATTATTTTAGGACTGTGGGTTCACTCAAACTTCCCGCACCCCCTCCCCTCCCCCTCCCCTCCCCGCACACCTCCCATCCCCGCACCCCCTCCCCTCCCCTCCCCGCGCACCCCCTCCCCTCCCGTCCCCCCTCCCCGCACCCCCTCCATTCCCCGCACCCCTCCATTCCCCGCACCCCCTCCCCTCCCCGCACCCTCCCACCCCCGCAACACCTCCCCTCCCCTCCCCGCACCCCTCCCCGCACCCCTTCCCCTCCCCGCAACCCATCCCCGCACCCCTCCCCTCCCCTCAGACAAAAATAGACAAGCGGGAAAACCACTAACTGTGTGAAGCCAGTGCACAGTGACCGACATTGGCGTGTGAAGCCAGTGAACAGTGACCGACATTGGCGTGTGAAGCCAGTGCACAGTGACCGACATTGGCGTGTGAAGCCAGTGCACAATGCCCGACATTGGCGTGTGAAGCCAGTGCACAATGCCCGACATTGGCGTGTGAAGCCAGTGCACAATGCCCGACATTGGCGTGTGAAGCCAGTGCACAATGCCCGACATTGGCGTGTGAAGCCAGTGCACAATGCCCGACATTGGCGTGTGAAGCCAGTGCACAATGCCCGACATTGGCGTGAACAACACTGATGTAACTGGCACCATTACACAGGTGTAAACAACACAGAACTAACAAGCGACATAAATCCTCATGAGCTCCCGCGACTGCGGTAAGTTAGTGCGACTGCGGTAAGTTAGTGCGACTGCGGTCAGTTAGTGCGACTGCGGTCAGTTAGTGCGACTGCGGTAAGTTAGTGCGACTGCGGTAAGTTAGTGCGACTGCGGTAAGTTAGTGCGACTGCGGTAAGTTAGTGCGACTGTGGTAAGTTAGTGCGACTGCGGTAAGTTAGTGCGACTGCGGTAAGTTAGTGCGACTGCGGTCAGTTAGTGCGACTGCGGTCAGTTAGTGCGACTGCGGTAAGTTAGTGCGACTGCGGTAAGTTAGTGCGACTGTGGTAAGTTAGTGCGACTGTGGTAAGTTAGTGCGACTGCGGCAAGTTAGTGCGACTGCGGCAAGTTAGTGCGACTGCGGTAAGTTAGTGCGACTGCGGTAAGTTAGTGCGACTGCGGTCAGTTAGTGTGACTGCGGTAAGTTAGTGCGACTGCGGTCAGTTAGTGCGACTGCGGTAAGTTAGTGCGACTGCAGTAAGTTAGTGTGACTGTGGTCAGTTAGTGCAACTGCGGTCAGTTAGTGCGACTGCGGTAAGTTAGTGCGACTGCGGTAAGTTAGTGCGACTGCGGTAAGTTAGTGCGACTGCGGTAAGTTAGTGCGACTGCGGTAAGTTAGTGCGACTGCGGTCAGTTAGTGCGACTGCGGTAAGTTAGTGCGACTGTGGTAAGTTAGTGCGACTGCGGTCAGTTAGTGCGACTGCGGTAAGTTAGTGCGACTGCGGTAAGTTAGTGCGACTGCGGTCAGTTAGTGCGACTGCGGTCAGTTAGTGCGACTGCGGTCAGTTAGTGCGACTGCGGTAAGTTAGTGCGACTGCGGTCAGTTAGTGCGACTGCGGTCAGTTAGTGCGACTGCGGTCAGTTAGTGCGACTGCGGTCAGTTAGTGCGACTGCGGTCAGTTAGTGCGACTGCGGTCAGTTAGTGCGACTGCGGTAAGTTAGTGCGACTGCGGTCAGTTAGTGCGACTGCGGTAAGTTAGTGCGACTGCGGTCAGTTAGTGCGACTGCGGTCAGTTAGTGCGACTGCGGTAAGTTAGTGCGACTGCGGTCAGTTAGTGCGACTGCGGTCAGTTAGTGCGACTGCGGTAAGTTAGTGCGACTGCGGTCAGTTAGTGCGACTGTGGTAAGTTAGTGCGACTGCGGTCAGTTAGTGCGACTGCGGTCAGTTAGTGCGACTGCGGTAAGTTAGTGCGACTGCGGTCAGTTAGTGCGACTGCGGTCAGTTAGTGCGACTGCGGTAAGTTAGTGCGACTGCGGTCAGTTAGTGCGACTGAGGTAAGTTAGTGCGACTGCGGTCAGTTAGTGCAACTGCGGTAAGTTAGTGCGACTGCGGTCAGTTAGTGCGACTGAGGTAAGTTAGTGCGACTGCGGTCAGTTAGTGCGACTGCGGTCAGTTAGTGCGACTGCGGTAAGTTAGTGCGACTGCGGTCAGTTAGTGCGACTGCGGTAAGTTAGTGCGACTGCGGTCAGTTAGTGCGACTGCGGTAAGTTAGTGCGACTGCGGTCAGTTAGTGCGACTGAGGTAAGTTAGTGCGACTGCGGTCAGTTAGTGCGACTGCGGTAAGTTAATGCGACTGCGGTCAGTTAGTGCGACTGAGGTAAGTTAGTGCGACTGCGGTCAGTTAGTGCGACTGCGGTAAGTTAGTGCGACTGCGGTAAGTTAGTGCGACTGCGGTCAGTTAGTGCGACTGCGGTCAGTTAGTGCGACTGCGGTCAGTTAGTGCGACTGCGGTCAGTTAGTGCGACTGCGGTCAGTTAGTGCGACTGCGGTCAGTTAGTGCGACTGCGGTCAGTTAGTGCGACTGCGGTAAGTTAGTGCGACTGCGGTCAGTTAGTGCGACTGCGGTAAGTTAGTGCTACTGCGGTAAGTTAGTGCGACTGCGGTCAGTTAGTGCGACTGCGGTAAGTTAGTGCGACTGCGGTAAGTTAGTGCGACTGCGGTCAGTTAGTGCGACTGCGGTAAGTTAGTGCGACTGAGGTAAGTTAGTGCGACTGCGGTCAGTTAGTGCGACTGCGGTCAGTTAGTGCGACTGCGGTCAGTTAGTGCGACTGAGGTAAGTTAGTGCGACTGCGGTCAGTTAGTGCGACTGTGGTAAGTTAGTGCGACTGCGGTAAGTTAGTGCGACTGTGGTAAGTTAGTGCGACTGCGGTCAGTTAGTGCGACTGCGGTCAGTTAGTGCGACTGCGGTCAGTTAGTGCGACTGCGGTCAGTTAGTGCGACTGCGGTCAGTTAGTGCGACTGCGGTAAGTTAGTGCGACTGCGGTCAGTTAGTGCGACTGCGGTAAGTTAGTGCGACTGCGGTCAGTTAGTGCGACTGCGGTAAGTTAGTGCGACTGCGGTCAGTTAGTGCGACTGTGGTAAGTTAGTGCGACTGCGGTCAGTTAGTGCGACTGCGGTCAGTTAGTGCGACTGCGGTCAGTTAGTGCGACTGCGGTAAGTTAGTGCGACTGCGGTCAGTTAGTGCGACTGCGGTAAGTTAGTGCGACTGCGGTCAGTTAGTGCGACTGCGGTAAGTTAGTGCGACTGCGGTCAGTTAGTGCGACTGCGGTAAGTTAGTGCGACTGCGGTCAGTTAGTGCGACTGCGGTCAGTTAGTGCGACTGCGGTCAGTTAGTGCGACTGCGGTAAGTTAGTGCGACTGCGGTAAGTTAGTGCGACTGCGGTAAGTTAGTGCGACTGCGGTCAGTTAGTGCGACTGTGGTAAGTTAGTGCGACTGCGGTCAGTTAGTGCGACTGCGGTCAGTTAGTGCGACTGCGGTAGGTTAGTGCGACTGCGGTCAGTTAGTGCGACTGCGGTCAGTTAGTGCGACTGCGGTAAGTTAGTGCGACTGCGGTCAGTTAGTGCGACTGCGGTAAGTTAGTGCGACTGCGGTCAGTTAGTGCGACTGCGGTCAGTTAGTGCGACTGCGGTAAGTTAGTGCGACTGCGGTCAGTTAGTGCGACTGAGGTAAGTTAGTGCGACTGCGGTCAGTTAGTGCGACTGCGGTAAGTTAGTGCGACTGCGGTCAGTTAGTGCGACTGCGGTAAGTTAGTGCGACTGCGGTCAGTTAGTGCGACTGCGGTCAGTTAGTGCGACTGCGGTAAGTTAGTGCGACTGCGGTCAGTTAGTGCGACTGCGGTAAGTTAGTGCGACTGCGGTCAGTTAGTGCGACTGCGGTCAGTTAGTGCGACTGCGGTCAGTTAGTGCGACTGCGGTCAGTTAGTGCGACTGAGGTAAGTTAGTGCGACTGCGGTCAGTTAGTGCGACTGCGGTAAGTTAGTGCGACTGCGGTCAGTTAGTGCGACTGAGGTAAGTTAGTGCGACTGCGGTCAGTTAGTGCGACTGCGGTAAGTTAGTGCGACTGCGGTAAGTTAGTGCGACTGCGGTCAGTTAGTGCGACTGCGGTCAGTTAGTGCGACTGCGGTCAGTTAGTGCGACTGCGGTCAGTTAGTGCAACTGCGGTCAGTTAGTGCGACTGCGGTCAGTTAGTGCGACTGCGGTCAGTTAGTGCGACTGCGGTAAGTTAGTGCGACTGCGGTCAGTTAGTGCGACTGCGGTAAGTTAGTGCGACTGCGTTCAGTTAGTGCGACTGCGGTCAGTTAGTGCGACTGCGGTAAGTTAGTGCGACTGCGGTAAGTTAGTGCGACTGCGGTCAGTTAGTGCGACTGCGGTAAGTTAGTGCGACTGCGGTCAGTTAGTGCGACTGCGGTCAGTTAGTGCGACTGCGGTAAGTTAGTGCGACTGCGGTAAGTTAGTGCGACTGCGGTCAGTTAGTGCGACTGCGGTAAGTTAGTGCGACTGCGGTCAGTTAGTGCGACTGAGGTAAGTTAGTGCGACTGCGGTCAGTTAGTGCGACTGTGGTAAGTTAGTGCGACTGCGGTAAGTTAGTGCGACTGTGGTCAGTTAGTGCGACTGCGGTCAGTTAGTGCGACTGCGGTCAGTTAGTGCGACTGCGGTAAGTTAGTGCGACTGCGGTCAGTTAGTGCGACTGAGGTAAGTTAGTGCGACTGCGGTCAGTTAGTGCGACTGTGGTAAGTTAGTGCGACTGCGGTAAGTTAGTGCGACTGTGGTAAGTTAGTGCGACTGCGGTCAGTTAGTGCGACTGCGGTCAGTTAGTGCGACTGAGGTAAGTTAGTGCGACTGCGGTCAGTTAGTGCGACTGTGGTAAGTTAGTGCGACTGCGGTAAGTTAGTGCGACTGTGGTAAGTTAGTGCGACTGCGGTAAGTTAGTGCGACTGCGGTAAGTTAGTGCGACTGCGGTAAGTTAGTGCGACTGCGGTCAGTTAGTGCGACTGCGGTCAGTTAGTGCGACTGCGGTAAGTTAGTGCGACTGCGGTAAGTTAGTGCGACTGCGGTCAGTTAGTGCGACTGCGGTCAGTTAGTGCGACTGTGGTCAGTTAGTGCGACTGCGGTCAGTTAGTGCGACTGCGGTCAGTTAGTGCGACTGCGGTCAGTTAGTGCGACTGCGGTCAGTTAGTGCGACTGCGGTCAGTTAGTGCGACTGCGGTCAGTTAGTGCGACTGCGGTAAGTTAGTGCGACTGCGGTAAGTTAGTGCGACTGTGGTAAGTTAGTGCGACTGCGGTAAGTTAGTGCGACTGCGGTAAGTTAGTGCGACTGCGGTCAGTTAGTGCGACTGCGGTAAGTTAGTGCGACTGTGGTAAGTTAGTGCGACTGCGGTCAGTTAGTGCGACTGCGGTAAGTTAGTGCGACTGCGGTCAGTTAGTGCGACTGCGGTCAGTTAGTGCGACTGCGGTCAGTTAGTGCGACTGCGGTCAGTTAGTGCGACTGCGGTCAGTTAGTGCGACTGCGGTCAGTTAGTGCGACTGCGGTCAGTTAGTGCGACTGCGGTAAGTTAGTGCGACTGCGGTCAGTTAGTGCGACTGCGGTAAGTTAGTGCGACTGCGGTCAGTTAGTGCGACTGCGGTCAGTTAGTGCGACTGCGGTAAGTTAGTGCGACTGCGGTCAGTTAGTGCGACTGCGGTCAGTTAGTGCGACTGCGGTAAGTTAGTGCGACTGCGGTCAGTTAGTGCGACTGTGGTAAGTTAGTGCGACTGCGGTCAGTTAGTGCGACTGCGGTCAGTTAGTGCGACTGCGGTAAGTTAGTGCGACTGCGGTCAGTTAGTGCGACTGCGGTCAGTTAGTGCGACTGCGGTAAGTTAGTGCGACTGCGGTCAGTTAGTGCGACTGCGGTAAGTTAGTGCGACTGCGGTCAGTTAGTGCGACTGAGGCAAGTTAGTGCAACTGCGGTCAGTTAGTGCGACTGCGGTAAGTTAGTGCGACTGCGGTCAGTTAGTGCGACTGAGGTAAGTTAGTGCGACTGCGGTCAGTTAGTGCGACTGCGGTAAGTTAGTGCGACTGCGGTAAGTTAGTGCGACTGCGGTCAGTTAGTGCGACTGCGGTCAGTTAGTGCGACTGCGGTCAGTTAGTGCGACTGCGGTAAGTTAGTGCGACTGCGGTCAGTTAGTGCGACTGCGGTCAGTTAGTGCGACTGCGGTCAGTTAGTGCGACTGCGGTAAGTTAGTGCGACTGCGGTCAGTTAGTGCGACTGCGGTAAGTTAGTGCGACTGCGTTCAGTTAGTGCGACTGAGGTAAGTTAGTGCGACTGCGGTCAGTTAGTGCGACTGCGGTAAGTTAGTGCGACTGCGGTAAGTTAGTGCGACTGCGGTCAGTTAGTGCGACTGCGGTAAGTTAGTGCGACTGAGGTAAGTTAGTGCGACTGCGGTCAGTTAGTGCGACTGTGGTAAGTTAGTGCGACTGCGGTAAGTTAGTGCGACTGCGGTAAGTTAGTGCGACTGCGGTCAGTTAGTGCGACTGCGGTCAGTTAGTGCGACTGAGGTAAGTTAGTGCGACTGCGGTCAGTTAGTGCGACTGTGGAAAGTTAGTGCGACTGCGGTAAGTTAGTGCGACTGCGGTAAGTTAGTGCGACTGCGGTCAGTTAGTGCGACTGCGGTCAGTTAGTGCGACTGCGGTCAGTTAGTGCGACTGCGGTCAGTTAGTGCGACTGCGGTCAGTTAGTGCGACTGCGGTAAGTTAGTGCGACTGCGGTCAGTTAGTGCGACTGCGGTCAGTTAGTGCGACTGCGGTCAGTTAGTGCGACTGCGGTAAGTTAGTGCGACTGCGGTCAGTTAGTGCGACTGCGGTGAGTTAGTGCGACTGCGGTCAGTTAGTGCGACTGCGGTAAGTTAGTGCGACTGAGGTAAGTTAGTGCGACTGCGGTCAGTTAGTGCGACTGTGGAAAGTTAGTGCGACTGCGGTAAGTTAGTGCGACTGCGGTAAGTTAGTGCGACTGCGGTCAGTTAGTGCGACTGCGGTCAGTTAGTGCGACTGCGGTCAGTTAGTGCGACTGCGGTCAGTTAGTGCGACTGCGGTCAGTTAGTGCGACTGCGGTAAGTTAGTGCGACTGCGGTCAGTTAGTGCGACTGCGGTCAGTTAGTGCGACTGCGGTCAGTTAGTGCGACTGCGGTAAGTTAGTGCGACTGCGGTCAGTTAGTGCGACTGCGGTAAGTTAGTGCGACTGCGGTCAGTTAGTGCGACTGTGGTAAGTTAGTGCGACTGCGGTCAGTTAGTGCGACTGCGGTCAGTTAGTGCGACTGCGGTCAGTTAGTGCGACTGCGGTAAGTTAGTGCGACTGCGGTCAGTTAGTGCGACTGCGGTAAGTTAGTGCGACTGCGGTCAGTTAGTGCGACTGCGGTAAGTTAGTGCGACTGCGGTCAGTTAGTGCGACTGCGGTCAGTTAGTGCGACTGCGGTAAGTTAGTGCGACTGCGGTCAGTTAGTGCGACTGCGGTCAGTTAGTGCGACTGCGGTAAGTTAGTGCGACTGCGGTAAGTTAGTGCGACTGCGGTAAGTTAGTGCGACTGCGGTCAGTTAGTGCGACTGTGGTAAGTTAGTGCGACTGCGGTCAGTTAGTGCGACTGCGGTCAGTTAGTGCGACTGCGGTCAGTTAGTGCGACTGCGGTAAGTTAGTGCGACTGCGGTCAGTTAGTGCGACTGCGGTAAGTTAGTGCGACTGCGGTCAGTTAGTGCGACTGCGGTAAGTTAGTGCGACTGCGGTCAGTTAGTGCGACTGCGGTCAGTTAGTGCGACTGCGGTCAGTTAGTGCGACTGCGGTCAGTTAGTGCGACTGAGGTAAGTTAGTGCGACTGCGGTCAGTTAGTGCGACTGCGGTAAGTTAGTGCGACTGCGGTCAGTTAGTGCGACTGAGGTAAGTTAGTGCGACTGCGGTCAGTTAGTGCGACTGCGGTCAGTTAGTGCGACTGCGGTAAGTTAGTGCGACTGCGGTCAGTTAGTGCGACTGCGGTAAGTTAGTGCGACTGCGGTCAGTTAGTGCGACTGCGGTCAGTTAGTGCGACTGCGGTAAGTTAGTGCGACTGCGGTCAGTTAGTGCGACTGAGGTAAGTTAGTGCGACTGCGGTCAGTTAGTGCGACTGCGGTAAGTTAGTGCGACTGCGGTCAGTTAGTGCGACTGAGGTAAGTTAGTGCGACTGAGGTAAGTTAGTGCGACTGCGGTCAGTTAGTGCGACTGCGGTAAGTTAGTGCGACTGCGGTAAGTTAGTGCGACTGCGGTCAGTTAGTGCGACTGCGGTCAGTTAGTGCGACTGCGGTCAGTTAGTGCGACTGCGGTCAGTTAGTGCGACTGCGGTCAGTTAGTGCGACTGCGGTCAGTTAGTGCGACTGCGGTCAGTTAGTGCGACTGCGGTCAGTTAGTGCGACTGCGGTAAGTTAGTGCGACTGCGTTCAGTTAGTGCGACTGAGGTAAGTTAGTGCGACTGCGGTCAGTTAGTGCGACTGCGGTAAGTTAGTGCGACTGCGGTAAGTTAGTGCGACTGCGGTCAGTTAGTGCGACTGCGGTAAGTTAGTGCGACTGCGGTCAGTTAGTGCGACTGAGGTAAGTTAGTGCGACTGCGGTCAGTTAGTGCGACTGTCGTAAGTTAGTGCGACTGCGGTAAGTTAGTGCGACTGTGGTAAGTTAGTGCGACTGCGGTCAGTTAGTGCGACTGCGGTCAGTTAGTGCGACTGCGGTCAGTTAGTGCGACTGAGGTAAGTTAGTGCGACTGCGGTCAGTTAGTGCGACTGTGGTAAGTTAGTGCGACTGCGGTAAGTTAGTGCGACTGTGGTAAGTTAGTGCGACTGCGGTAAGTTAGTGCGACTGCGGTCAGTTAGTGCGACTGCGGTAAGTTAGTGCGACTGCGGTCAGTTAGTGCGAATGCGGTCAGTTAGTGCGACTGCGGTAAGTTAGTGCGACTGCGGTCAGTTAGTGCGACTGCGGTAAGTTAGTGCGACTGCGGTCAGTTAGTGCGACTGCGGTAAGTTAGTGCGACTGCGGTCAGTTAGTGCGACTGTGGTAAGTTAGTGCGACTGCGGTCAGTTAGTGCGACTGCGGTCAGTTAGTGCGACTGCGGTCAGTTAGTGCGACTGCGGTAAGTTAGTGTGACTGCGGTCAGTTAGTGCGACTGCGGTCAGTTAGTGCGACTGCGGTAAGTTAGTGCGACTGCGGTCAGTTAGTGCGACTGCGGTCAGTTAGTGCGACTGCGGTAAGTTAGTGCGACTGCGGTCAGTTAGTGCGACTGCGGTAAGTTAGTGCGACTGCGGTCAGTTAGTGCGACTGTGGTAAGTTAGTGCGACTGCGGTCAGTTAGTGCGACTGCGGTCAGTTAGTGCGACTGCGGTAAGTTAGTGCGACTGCGGTCAGTTAGTGCGACTGTGGTAAGTTAGTGCGACTGCGGTCAGTTAGTGCGACTGCGGTCAGTTAGTGCGACTGCGGTCAGTTAGTGCGACTGCGGTAAGTTAGTGCGACTGCGGTCAGTTAGTGCGACTGCAGTCAGTTAGTGCGACTGCGGTAAGTTAGTGCGACTGCGGTCAGTTAGTGCGACTGCGGTCAGTTAGTGCGACTGCGGTAAGTTAGTGCGACTGCGGTCAGTTAGTGCGACTGCGGTAAGTTAGTGCGACTGCGGTCAGTTAGTGCGACTGTGGTAAGTTAGTGCGACTGCGGTCAGTTAGTGCGACTGCGGTCAGTTAGTGCGACTGCGGTCAGTTAGTGCGACTGCGGTCAGTTAGTGCGACTGCGGTAAGTTAGTGCGACTGCGGTCAGTTAGTGCGACTGCGGTCAGTTAGTGCGACTGCGGTAAGTTAGTGCGACTGCGGTCAGTTAGTGCGACTGCGGTAAGTTAGTGCGACTGCGGTAAGTTAGTGCGACTGCGGTAAGTTAGTGCGACTGCGGTCAGTTAGTGCGACTGCGGTCAGTTAGTGCGACTGCGGTAAGTTAGTGCGACTGCGGTAAGTTAGTGCGACTGCGGTCAGTTAGTGCGACTGCGGTCAGTTAGTGCGACTGTGGTCAGTTAGTGCGACTGCGGTCAGTTAGTGCGACTGCGGTCAGTTAGTGCGACTGCGGTCAGTTAGTGCGACTGCGGTAAGTTAGTGCGACTGCGGTCAGTTAGTGCGACTGAGGTAAGTTAGTGCGACTGCGGTCAGTTAGTGCGACTGCGGTAAGTTAGTGCGACTGCGGTCAGTTAGTGCGACTGCGGTCAGTTAGTGCGACTGCGGTAAGTTAGTGCGACTGCGGTAAGTTAGTGCGACTGCGGTCAGTTAGTGCGACTGCGGGGGCTCATGAGGGTTTATGTTTCTTGCAGCTAGGTAATGAAGGGGTTAAATTTGAAATTTCTGTGAGTGCTGTAAGGCCGACCTTCTTAGTATCATACACTAGACTTTTTACAATTAAACTATTATAGGAACTTTTACTGAATTCTCGTATATTTGTAAAAAAAAATGTCATGGATTTATTATCAACTGATCATCAATCTTTAGCACAGAATACAGTCGTCATCATCACTTGACTAACTCACTGAGAAAGGAACACGCTTGGAGATGACAGTTTCATTTTATCATCAACCAAATTTGGTACAAAGATAGCTGATGATAAGACCTTCCTATGCATACTAATTTAGTTGACTCATCACAAAGGTCAAGGGTCACGGGGCCGGGGGGTTGACAGATGTGTGTAAAATGCTTACACTAATATTTCCCAAAACATGGATTTTGCTGCTGCAGAAGCCAGCCCATGTCATGAAGGTCACACATATGTAAATCGGTCATACACGTGAGCCATAATGGCTTTGCCTTTCTTGTTTAAAAAAAATATTTTTGTTTAATGTAGAGATGCACTCAACCATTCTACAGAATGAAACGCCATTCTGTACATTAGTATCCCATTCTGTACATTAGTATCCCATTTACACTTTAACTCATTCTACCCCCACCACAAGTGCACCATTAGTCAAATGAGATGCTAAGCAACCCATTTCAATAGAATTGTACTCGATGCGTACTCCCCGAGCGGGTCTGTATGGGGACCACACCTGCAAAAGGTCCGGGAGGACCAGGCCAGCGCCACTTTTAACCAATTCAGCCTTGGCACACTACAATAAGAGATGGATAAACCATGGTCGTACCAGAGTAGCTATTTTAGCACAGCCCTCGGGTGTCACGGTGACCTGATAACCCGTACCGATGATTGCAGGTGCACTTTCTAGAGTAACTCGCATGCGGGGTACACCACAAGTACACTTCTGTTCAAATCAGATGCGAAGCATGGCTTTCTTTATGCACGCGTACTTGTGCTGTACTGCCCGGGGGGGGGGGGGGGGGGGGGGGGACTACTCCTGCAAACTGTACGAGACGTCTTCATAAGTCGACTGTCTATTGTCTCATTCGAGACGTGTCACGCCTGGATACGCGGTTTTAGCCCCGTATTCGGACGCAGCACGTCTGGAATGAGTTACATAGTATCGGCCATGGAGCTGAGCGTGCGGACACTGCACATTGGTGATTGCTTGATTAACTCATTCTACCCCATCACCGAAATCCCCAAATGTTGCCGTCGTCCTCTGAAGACTGCGTTGCAGTGCAGGACACAGATCGACCATTATAGTTCAAGGGTGATGCCAGAATAGCTTGGCGCCCATAGGCGCCAAGCTATTCTGGCATCACCCTTGAACTATCATGGTCGATCTTTATCTGGCTGTGGTGTGTCTGGGGTAGAATGAGTTAAATATTGTGCTGAATTCACTCCAGTTTACTCAAGAAACTGCCCTCCGGACTCAAAGGCCTGTTAGTACTAAACTTCTCACAAAAATCCAAGGAACGTTTGCAAACAAACAAACCCAAAAAATGAGTTCAACTCAAAAGCGATCCGACCAAATCTTTTGAAACATTCACAATGTGGAGTTATTGTGGGTGTATCTGATCCTCAGGGTCGTCTGTCACTCCTTTCAAATCAAGTCGAGAACCTATTGCAGGGTCTGCACACGGCAGATGTTGATTTTTCCACTACAACAAACGCCAGGATGTTCAATAGGTTCTCCATAGCAAACGCCAGGATGTTCAATAGGTTCTCCATAACAAACGCCAGGATGTTCAATAGGTTCTCCATAGCAAACGCCAGGATGTTCAATAGGTTCTCCATAACAAACGCCAGGATGTTCAATAGGTTCTCCATAACAAACGCCAGGATGTTCAATAGGTTCTCCATAGCAAACGCCAGGATGTTCAATAGGTTCTCCATAACAAACGCCAGGATGTTCAATAGGTTCTCCATAACAAACGCCAGGATGTTCAATAGATTCTCCACAACAAACGCCAGGATGTTCAATAGGTTCTCCATAACAAACGCCAGGATGTTCAATAGGTTCTCCATAACAAACGCCAGGATGTTCAATAGGTTCTCCATAACAAACGCCAGGATGTTCAATAGGTTCTCCACAACAAACGCCAGGATGTTCAATAGGTTCTCCATAACAAACGCCAGGATGATCAGTAGGTTCTCCATAACAAACGCCAGGATGTTCAATAGGTTCTCCATAACAAACGCCAGGATGTTCAATAGGTTCTCCATAACAAACGCCAGGATGTTCAATAGGTTCTCCACAACAAACGCCAGGATGTTCAATAGGTTCTCCATAACAAACGCCAGGATGTTCAATAGGTTCTCCATAGCAAACGCCAGGATGTTCAATAGGTTCTCCATAACAAACGCCAGGATGTTCAATAGGTTCTCCATAACAAACGCCAGGATGTTCAATAGATTCTCCACAACAAACGCCAGGATGTTCAATAGGTTCTCCATAACAAACGCCAGGATGTTCAATAGGTTCTCCATAACAAACGCCAGGATGTTCAATAGGTTCTCCACAACAAACGCCAGGATGTTCAATAGGTTCTCCACAACAAACGCCAGGATGTTCAATAGGTTCTCCATAACAAACGCCAGGATGATCAGTAGGTTCTCCATAACAAACGCCAGGATGTTCAATAGGTTCTCCATAACAAACGCCAGGATGTTCAATAGGTTCTCCACAACAAACGCCAGGATGTTCAATAGGTTCTCCATAACAAACGCCAGGATGTTCAATAGGTTCTCCATGGTGTTTAGAATTGAACCACAGACCGAGCAATAGCGAAACGTCTTTGGGCTCACAACGGCCGCAGTGGGCGCGCGCACAGCTGTGCGCGGGCCCACTGCGACCGTTGTGAGCCCGAGGACCTTTTGCTTACTGCGATTTGAATGGAAGTGTACTGGTTGTGTACTGGTTGTGTACTGGTTGTGTACTGATTGTGTACTGGTTGTGTAGTGGTTGTGTACTGGTTGTGTACTGGTTGTGTATTGGTTGTGTACTGGTTGTGTACTGGTTGTGTACTGGGTGTGTATTGGTTGTGTACTGGTTGTGTACTCCCCGTGTGGGTCCATCTAGGGAGTACACACGCAATCCGTGTCAGATGATATGCTGATCTCATAGTGTCCAAATCATAATCGATATGTTCTGCTTGGCGATTTTTGGCGCAGTCGTTCCAACAAACTGCACACAATCGTGTAACTAGGACATGAAGAGCAAGGCAGCCACCATCCCGAAAAGCACAAACGAGGACTCGCTTGCAAAAGTTCTCACATGTGAACATGCGGCGTTTTTGTTTTCGTCGCAATTAATGTCTACGCCCACCCGTGTTGGACAGACCTCGTGCAGCGGCGTGTTGAAGTCGTTGCAGTAGTCCGAAATACACGAGTCGAAACACACTAGGCTCCAAGTGTCTTCTGTACAGAAGCAGCTGTCTGCCCGCTGATTGCAGGTACGTAGGTAGGAAGTGATCCTCTTCAACTCTGGAACCAACAGAAAATCCACCGTTATCCCATTCATTGCCGAAATACAAATGCGATCATCTCGCAACCAGTGCAAGGAGCGAGACAACCAGTGTGGATGATATCCGAATGCGCAAAAGGCCATCGGGCCAACGGCGGCCGACATCGGACCGATGGCCTTTTGCGCATTGGGATACGGGCCGATGGCCTTAGTTTCCTTGTTCTCCTTCTCTGTTGGTCGCAAACTGCATTGTTTTCTGCAATAAATGTCGGCACTGAAAACTATATTCGGCCCTTGGGTTGTTTGGCGTCGTATATAAAACACAATGCAGTCTAGTCGTGCTGTCGTAGTGCTCTCCATACATAAAGTTGGAAAGATCATACGTGTACTTCTGTCGACACATGGTAGTGCTATCGACACGAAGCGCTAACGGGATTCACACGGATAAAAATCTGACCGCCACGAAAGTTATACTATCACGTGCTTTGCACCCATCATCAGTCTGGTCCTAACTTCGTGTCCAGAGCTCAGTTCTCTGTGATACGCAGAAGGGGGGGGGGGGAGAGAGAGAGGGGAGGGAGGGAGAGAGAAAGAGAGAGAGGGAGGGAGGGACGGGGAGAGAGAGGGGGAGGGGGAGGGAGGGAGTGTTACGATTGTGGTTGTGTTGTCCTGTGGGGGCGTGCATGTGTTGTTCGTGGGTGGCGATCTGATGTTTATTTGAGCTTTCACGGTTACGTTTCACGTGTTTTTTTTTAGTAAGTTTTTCTTTTGTTCGTGAGTAGAGCCGATTTCGTTTTGTTGTGTTTAGTCCGGTGCGTTGTAAAAGGGTCGCACTGTCTAGTGGCCTCGTAAGTGTCACGTCGGTTGACATCGCAACATTTTCACTACTTTTTGTTTTCCTGTGCGCGTGAAGTGAGCAGCCTTTATTTTGTTTTGGGAATGTTCTCGTACTTTATAGAGCTACCAGGTGATAGGGATACCATACTTTTATGTGACTTAATTATACGCTAGAATTTAGAGCTGAAGTAAGCAGCCGTGTTTTTGTAGCCTGTTATATTGTTTCTGGAAAGTTTATGTTAATGAGCTTCGGCTGCGTGTTTCGTTCTGATTGGTTGAGTTGTATGATTTCCATAGAAGATTCTAGAATTTCGTAGTATTATATAAGGAGGGCGCTGGGAAAGCCCGGGAGTACATTGTCTTGCTTTGTCAGTGGAAGAGACACGCAGTTTATTGCGAGAGACGCTCTGTATGAGAAACTTTGAGTCGTAGTGTGGACATAGCAGAAGAGACTTTGTATCAGTAGTTTGTGCATTTGAAAGTGCATTACTGTGTGAATATCGCATCGCTGAATTAAATATTGTTGGAACTGTTACTCCAGTATTGTCTACATCCTTAAGCCACGTGTGACGGATTGCAGCTGAACGAGGTTTACTTTAAAGAACTCTACGTGCGTGTGTGTCTGGTGTGTTTATCATACTTCGACTACAACTCCACCACGTAACAGGGAGAGAGAGAGAGAGAGAGAGAGAGAGAGAGAGAGAGAGAGAGAGAGAGAGAGAGAGAGAGAGAGAGAGAGAGAGAGAGAGAGAGAATGACAATGACAATGATTCTTTATTTGACAACGGTGAAAGTTTTGGCTGGCACAACCATTTTTCGAACTTGACGTTGCTAATCTAATCTACAAATATTGCAAAAGGTGTGAAAATGTTATAGTGAAAAAATTATAATAATAATAAAAATTAAATAATGAATAATATAAAAACAAAACAAAACAACAAGAACAAAAAACTGCACACACACGCAGACACACACACAAACACGCGCGTGAACGCACACACTGAATAACATAGGGCCGCAGTGAAGGTATTACTATAATGACGTGAGGTAATTGAAAATACTGGCTCTAAAATACGAAAGGGTTGTTGATGTTGTAACTTTCCTAGGCAAAGTGTTCCACAGGCTATGGCCTGAGAACGCTAAACTTGTCTTGTAGAGATCGATTCTAGGTCGTGATACAATAATGAATTGCCTTGATCTTGAGTACGTTGGTGATGGAAAGGAAAATAGTTTCTTAATATAATCAGGCATTTTGCTATTCAATGTTTTGAACATAATTATTCCCTTATTGTACATTAAATGATTTTTCAGGGGGAGAATCTCCAAGGTTTTCAATTTATTACCGGTAGTGTTAGGGTAAGGTAGGATACGTTTTGCGGCTCTACGATAAAGAGAGTTCAGTCTCTTTAACTGGACCTCGCTTGCTCCATCCCACACTGTAGAAGCATAGGCGATATGTGACCTGATGTGGGCGTTAAAGAAGAGTTTACGTATTTCTACATCAGTGATATATTTTAATTTGGCTAAGAGAGAGAGAGAGAGAGAGAGAGAGAGAGAGAGAGAGAGAGAGAGAGAGAGAGAGAGAGAGAGAGAGAGAGAGAAGGAAGGAGGTGGGGGGGGGGAGGGGGCGGGGGGGGGGGGGGGGGGGGGAGGGGGCGGGGGGGGGGGAGAGGTGTGAAAGGGGCGGAGGTCATATTCCAACTTACCAAGACTGTAGTTGTCCTGTGTGATGCAGGTCCTGTTGCAGTGGATTTCATTGCTGGGTCCCGTCAATGTCTCCGGGCTGTAGATACAGTCAGTGTCGTCATCGGGACTGTTAGGGTTGTAGGAATAGGAACACACTCGGCACATCAGACCTGCACAGGAACACAGCATTGCCCAGGTGGGTGTACGGCCAGATACACCCACTCGTTGTACACCACCATACACTTCTGTCCAGATCAAATGCTTAGCAGCTCATTTTAACCCCTTCACTGCCCAAAAAAGTCAACACGGTCCACCGGCCAGCGACATAGATCCTCATAAACCCAGCGACTGCGGTAAGTTAGTGCGACTGCGGGGGCTCATGAGGATCTACGTTTCTTGCTGAGACCAATGTGTATCCATGCTTCTTGCACGGTGTTGGCTTTTGGTCGTTGATTGAAGAAAGACGTCAGACACGACATGTAGGTACAGTGGCAGGGGAAGGGTTGATAGAGGTGGACTTGTGGAGTACTCCCCGAGTGGGTCGATCTGGGGAGTACACCCGCTTAAGGTACGGGGTATCTGTATCGTAGGAACTGATATGAAATTGCAAGGTCAACTTATGCACTGCTCAGTTTTTCATTCCAGGCATAGTGGAAACACTAAGAATACTAACAGTTTGTGGACTACAGCCGAACGCTAGATTGCTTACAAAGTAATAAGATATAAATGTTGACCATATTGTTTACCGCCTGCTCCTGACTAACAGGGAAAAGGGAAACAGCGATTCATTAACACAAATGCGCCGGTCTATGAACGTGGACCTTGCGGTGTATAGCCGTAAGGTTCACAGTCTCCGACCAGCACATATTGAAGGCCCACTACCACCGTAACTGTTCAAGATACACTTCTGTAACAGATGGTTACGAAACGCTACACACAGGTCTAATTAGGGTTCATTAAGACACAGAACAATCCAGTTCAGCACACGTCGTCTATATATCAAGTAATCTGACAATGACTCCACTCCCTTCAGTACGAGAAACAACTAAACATAGATTGACACGTTTAAGGCAGCGCAAAATAAATAAGTGCGATTACGCGTGTGCTTTTGCTGCGTGTCCAAACTACTGTTAAAGTTCATTAGGTGTGTCGACAAAGCGTAACAAACGCAAATGTGTCTTCCGATTTAAGCGTAATGGCACTTTAAGTGGGATAATAAAAGGCAAAGTTAATAAATTCCATGCTTGCTTTTTGTTAACAGTTGAGTTGTGTGAAGTACAATGTAATATTCACACCTTGAGTGACACCACACAGTGCAGCCAGCACATACAGAACGTAGGTACTCCTTGTCAACATATTGTCTTCACAACATGAGAATCCAGCCAGACCAAGCTGACAAAGAAATGATACTTGAGAATCGCTTCCCTTCTTTTGCAACCACGTTTACTCAAACATCAATCAGTTGCTACGTCGAGGTGAATCCAGAGACTGGAGTCATTTAATTAAGTGGTCATGTCACAAAATGTTAACGCGAACTAAGTTCCTGAA
Organism: Semisulcospira habei; assembly: GCA_036245525.1. Classification (NCBI taxonomy): domain Eukaryota; kingdom Metazoa; phylum Mollusca; class Gastropoda; family Semisulcospiridae; genus Semisulcospira; species Semisulcospira habei. Next base: position 142,674 of record BTPG01000007.1, read on the forward strand.
TGAGCACTTGCCATCAACTGGCACAGATGCTTCCCGTGGTCTGTTCTCCGCTCTTTGTGCAAACTTCCTCCACGTCATTCCCCTTATCTATGTGCCTATATCTTCATGTCGGATGCACAGGCGTGGGATGATCGTTGCGAAATCGAGCACCTATATCACGGGTAGTAGGAACCCAGTGTGCAAAATGCCATCGGGCCGACACAGTCGTGCGCGGGCGAACGGCGGCCGACGACGGCCCGATGGCCTTCTGCACAATGGGAAGTAGCACACGTCAGTGTTATCTACAGACGGGTGCTGAGTCGATTTTGCGATCATCCGATGCCTGTGATTATGTGGCGGCGGGATGGGAGGGTGGGCCTTACTGTTTGTGTGACGAAAGCCTGTGCGTGCAATCACCGGACAGTGTCGTGGGTGATCCCGTCGCTAGAACACGATCTGGCACGATCTTTCCCTTATAGTTATGGTGGCCTTTTGCCTTTACAATTCTCCAGTACGTTTCATATCAACTTGTACCGTTGGCGGGAGTACTCCCCAGATAGACCCACTCGGGGAGTACACCACAAGTACACTTCCATTTAAATGAGATGCTAACCCAACGCGCAAAAGGCCACTGAATAGAAGCGTACTTATGGTGTTCACCCGAGTCAGTGGGTCTATATAAGGAATACACGCGCAAACGATACGGGTAATTGTTTGTATACTTTATAGTATCACGATATTGTTTATAATACAATATACACAGGCACATTAATCACACATACACATTTATGGTGGCCTAAGAGCAGTTGTACACAATAACAAGCATACGAAGCACAATCATTTATTAAAAAAAAAAACAACCCTCGGCTGGTTTATTCCATTCTGGGTCAGTTGGTTCACCATACATATCTTTCACTCTCTTGTTTACCGTTGCTTCGTTGATATGTGAGCCACATCCCAGTGACAGAGAAATGCAGTGGGCGCAAACATCCATTAGTCATCATCATGAACCGTCAGCCCCGATGAATTCACACAATCTGAAGGATGACAAATGAAGGTTATCTGTGCGAGGAAAAGGCATGGATTCTTATGAGCTTCTGCAAGCTGCATGGGCTCATGAGAATCCATGCCTCTCGCCGGCACATGGCTTAGCCGGACTTTAACCCTTATCATTCGGAATACACCAGTGTGTGAAATAAGTTGGACTAAAATAGTTCAAGGGTAGTGCCAGAATAGCTTGGCGCCTCTAGGCGCCAAGCTATTCTGGCACCACCCTTGAACTAAAGCCATCCATCTATATCCTTATCTGTAAGTACTATAATGTACCTTGCATATGGCACTGTACAAATTTGAAGCGTTTAGCCTCAGTATGATATGGGTTAATGGCAGGAACCATGCAATAGGTAGGTGTGGACTGCAATGATTTCATCGTGGTGGTTTGCTTTATGATAATGCGATGTGTATTTATTTAGTCGTTTTACGTTTCAGGTCCTACCGGCTAATACACTACTATTAACTTTGACCTTTGTCACATGTTTGCGAGTTCGAACCCACACACTTCTCACGTAATACCCTTCCCTTTCACACACACACACACACACACACATACACACACACACACGCGCACACACACACACACACACACACACACACACACACACACACACTGACACACACACACGCACACATACACAAGTGATGCACGCACCATTTGAGTTTGTCATGGAACCCATGTACATTGACAGTTTTTGGTGTCATATTTCCAACCAATGTTGAAGATCTCGTGAATTTAAACTATGACAATAAGCATACTACACTCAATGCCCTACCGCACAATTAGCATACATAAATTGAAGGGAAATCATTTTAGTATGGTGCTAAATGGCTCTAACACCTTATGAGTCTGGTGCTAAATGGCTCTAACACCTTATGAGTCTGGTGCTAAATGGCTCTAACACCTTATGAGTCTGGTGCTAAATGGCTCTAACACCTTATGAGTCTGGTGCTAAATGGCTCTATCACCTTATGAGTCTGGTGCTACTATGGCTCTAACACCTTATGAGTCTGGTCCTAAATGGCTCTAACACCTTATGAGTCTGGTGCTAAATGGCTCTATCACCTTATGCGTCTGGTGCTAAATGGCTCTAACACCTTATGAGTCTGGTCCTAAATGGCTCTAACACCTTACGAGTCTGGTCCTAAATGGCTCTAACACCTTATGAGTCTGGTCCTAAATGGCTCTAACACCTTATGAGTCTGGTGCTAAATGGCTCTATCACCTTATGAGTCTGGTCCTAAATGGCTCTAACACCTTATGAGTCTGGTCCTAAATGGCTCTAACACCTTATGAGTCTGGTGCTAAATGGCTCTATCACCTTATGAGTCTGGTCCTAAATGGCTCTAACACCTTATGAGTCTGGTGCTAAATGGCTCTAACACCTTATGAGTCTGGTGCTAAATGGCTCTAGCACCTTATGAGTCTGGTGCTAAATGGCTCTATCACCTTATGAGTCTGGTCCTAAATGGCTCTAACACCTTATGAGTCTGGTCCTAAATGGCTCTAACACCTTATGAGTCTGGTCCTAAATGGCTCTAACACCTTATGAGTCTGGTGCTAAATGGCTCTATCACTTTATGAGTCTGGTCCTAAATGGCTCTAACACCTAATGAGTCTGGTCCTAAATGGCTCTAACACCTTATGAGTCTGGTGCTAAATGGCTCTATCACCTTATGAGTCTGGTCCTAAATGGCTCTAACACCTTATGAGTCTGGTGCTAAATGGCTCTAACACCTTATGAGTCTGGTGCTAAATGGCTCTAACACCTTATGAGTCTGGTCCTAAATGGCTCTATCACCTTATGAGTCTGGTCCTAAATGGCTCTAACACCTTATGAGTCTGGTGCTAAATGGCTCTAACACCTTATGAGTCTGGTCCTAAATGGCTTTAACATCTTATGAGTCTGGTGCTAAATGGCTCTATCACCTTATGAGTCTGGTCCTAAATGGCTCTAACACCTTATGAGTCTGGTGCTAAATGGCTCTAACACCTTATGAGTCTGGTCCTAAATGGCTCTAACACCTTATGAGTCTGGTCCTAAATGGCTCTATCACATTATGAGTCTGGTCCTAAATGGCTCTAACACCTTATGAGTCTGGTGCTAAATGGCTCTAACACCTTATGAGTCTGGTCCTAAATGGCTCTAACACCTTATGAGTCTGGTCCTAAATGGCTCTATCACCTTATGAGTCTGGTCCTAAATGGCTGTAACACCTTATGGACGGTAACTGTTATAGAAACTCTTGCGTTGTCTACAAGAGACGTTGTTGGGAAATCAGACGTGGGTCCAAATTACACGCGTTTCGACGAAAACAGGAGATTAAAAGCCCGGACAAACATGCGATATCGCCTGCTAGTCCGGGCTTTTAATCCACTAAACGAGACTAAACTGCCAGTGCTTGTAATTTAGAAGAAACTACCAAGTAATAAGGAAAAGGCACTGTCAGGGGAGAAAAGTGCGCATTATCAACCAATGATCTACTTTGGTCAAAGCACATAACAACAAAGAAACAAATAAAATTAGGAAAGAGGGTGTGCTAAATAAGTGACTTGAAGCAATGAATATGGAAGCCCCCCCCCCTCCCACTCCACCCCGTTGATACATGAAAATTTAGATCTAGGTCCCCCAAGGGGGGTCCAGATGTTTAGCCGGCGTGAACAATTGTTTCGGTCTAGGCGACCTCTTCAGCATTACTGGAGGGAGAGAAGGAGTCTGTCTACCTGATCTTCTGTTTTCGTCGACACACCGCGTGCTGTTTGGACCTGATTCTCATCAGGAAATCGTCTGTTCTACACTTGTGTTATAACATTCCACACCCACCGGACACTGGAAATCGTCTGTTCTACACTTGTGTTATAACATTCCACACCCACCGGACACTGGAAATCGTCTGTTCTACACTTGTGTTATAACATTCCACACCCACTGGACACTGGAAATCGACTGTTCTACACTTGTGTTATAACATTCCACACCCGGGTTAGCGCATTTTTGGGGAAACAATAGGCGCACAGGCCTCTTTTCGTGTTTGTCCTTGCTAAACTACAACATTCTTAGAGAGAGAAAGAGAGATGAAATGAAACTTTATTAAGAGAGAGAGAGAGAGAACACAACAGCCTAGTGTTAATAAAGTGTAAAAATGGTTATAACTAAATAGTGTATACACGGTATAAGCGTCGTACAATCCGTGAACTGAAAAACTCGAAAAGCTTTTGGTCAGGCAGGGAGCCGCATGAGCAAAAAGGAGGGGACAGGGAGGAAATACGGTCGCGGCGGGTTTGACATGTGCCAGATATCTCTCACGACAGCTTGATGATAACTGACTCGCAACCACACTTGCGGGAATTCAGGGACCTTTTTTTTCTCTGTCCGTTGAGTTATAGACTGTATTGAAAATGTGGGTTGGTTGGTATCTCTTCATCTCTCATGCTGTCTTCATAAGTAGTAAACTGAAAATCAACTCAGTCTGAGGAACACAGCTGCATAATTTCTAGATGCAGTAACTGTGAATTGAAATGAACCCTCATGAACGACACTTACTCATGTGACTCCTTCATTTCAGAAAGCGTTGCTGCTTCCTACAAAGCAGAACGCAGATTCAACAGGAATGATTCCCTCACTATAGCGAGCACAGCTGTAAATTCTGGCTCAGATATAACAAACGCCCCTCTATACCTGCGTATGAGAATCTATGCTGTTTAAATGCTGAAGGTGGTGCCTGTCGGCAGTCACACGGCATTAGTTTTATTAAACTCCACGGGCTTGCTTCATGGAGACGGCTGGTGTTTATGTTAGCTGTCAAGTGGCGGGGGGGGGGGGGGGGGGGGGGGGTGGGGGGAGGCGCCTGTTGGGGAGGAGGGGGTGCATTTCCCCACTCATCCAGCTTCGGTACTTTGTCGCTAGACTGGTTAAGTAAGCATAGCGAGACAAAAAGCATGATATAAATAATAAACAAAGGCAATTCGAGGCAAAATATATTTATGTAAACCCCGCACTATGCGATGGCTTTATGAGGATCTATGTCTGCTGCACATGCTGGGAGTTGTGCCTGTAGGGTTTCACACTGGCGGTGCTGGCAGCGTACAGTGCTGTAGTTGCTTCCGACAAGCGGTGTAACAGTCCCACGCTCGCAATACGATCAACGCGGCTGCAAGATGTCTCATTTATCGCGGTCTGTCAGCATTGCTGGACGGCTGGATAATTATCTGCGCTAGTGGACCTGACTCAGCACGTGTGTTCTATACGTTATGTGCCTCTATGTAAATGTGTACAATCTTTCCCGCTTTTAACAGGTACTGTGAGGTTCTACGCACATTCAGCTGAATATGCCAAATCAATCAAACAGTCTTAGTCCATAAGCTAGCAAGATCTACCGTGCACCCCCCCCCCCCCCCCCAGTACTTAATAAGATGGGTTTCAAAGTGTTCCTTAGTATGTCCTGAGACGTTTAAGCCATGTTCCTCGAAAATCCTTAGGAACACACCAATATAGATATAGCCAATGGCGCAAGGGTACCCCAATTCATGCTCTTCGCAGATGCTAATAATGAGGTTGAGAAATATTTTTCTCTAAATATATCAGAATTCATTCCAGAAGCCCAAATCAGGCAATATTATGTTACGGCACACTTTCTGCATCCTCTGCAAAAAGCAGAATGAAAAAAATATTGAATCTCTGTCTCACAGTGAACGTATTTGTGCACCCAGTAAACGACCATTACCGCGAAATCGCAAAAAAGACAAAAATAATGTGTCAGATGCCTTCAGACATTTTCTATAGCGCTGGCAGTCCATTTTCAGGCTTACATCATTAGAACAGGATGTTACAATTATTATAAACTTGACTAGGTGATGCTGTGATTACTGTGAGTGCCACAGTGGTTGATTTTGTATCCCTACACCCAAGTTGTAAAAATACACAAAATTAATTAGAAAAAATTACTAAAGTTATTCCATTTCATTTTGACCTCTCTTTACCTATTACGTTTCAATAATGTGAGCATAAAGTGCAAGAAAATAAGGAAAGTCGGCATCCTTTACAGTACATTCGTGGTGAATGATAGCTTTTTCCCATTTAAAATTGCAGAATTGGGAAACGTACGTTGTTTCTAATGCCCTCAAAAATTGAAATTGAGACAAAAAAGGTGACTGTCAAGCGTGTGAAATGCAGAGAAAGACCCAAGAGAGAAAGAAACACGCTTAGAAAAGACAGTTACAAAACACTTTAAAATATTTCGGGTAAATACCCTTCTTCAAATAGACAAACAAACAAGTATATAGATCAGTCGCTATTTAACTTATCACAGAAGGAATGTCGCAACTCATAACGGTTATGTGAAACGGGCAAATAAAGTAGCCCCCCCTGCCCCCTTTGATTTTCCGGACAACTGAACAATTAATGTTGTGAAAACTATGTCTCCGTCAACCTTTTATTTTTTGTTTTGAACCGGAAAATAAATAAGAAAGCATTATTGACTGCATAGAAGTGGCAAATCATCTTGACCCCCCCCCCCCCCCCACACACACACACACACACACAATTACTTCGGCATACGTCGCTCAGCGGCGCCTGCTTAGATTGAGACTTCTCTTAAGATACGGATAAACTACTTGTATAGATAAATTTGATCCTTTTTCGTTGCAGTCTGCGGGACTTTTAAGTTGTTTTTTTTAAAGTAATGATTTTTTTTTCAAATATTAATAAATTACCACGCAGAAAGTTGAAGAGGTACAGTGTTGGTGAACGAAGTCATCCAATGTCTTTTTGTAATCTAACTATATATTATGCAAATATTAAACCGGTAAGAATAATAACAAAAACTGATTAGGGACCAGCCAGTTTTCTTGAAACGACTATGTCCGATCAATTACAAATCCCTGAAAACATCTCCGGGGGACATCTTGTATAGGGGAAAAAAACCTGAAATTTTTAGGCTTGTCCGTCCACAAACGCCGGCGCTATTCAATTTTACACAGTGACACACACACACACACACACACACACACACACACACACACACACACACACACACACACACACACACACACACACACACACACACACACACACACACACACACACACACACACACACACAGCGCTTCGTTTCAAACGTACATGCTAGGCTGGCGACAGAAAGTTATTTTTATTTCAAGAAGCATCAGGCCACGTCTCCCTGACTGGCACACTCAAGTTAGTATCCAGGTTGTTTGACTCACTTTTACTCAAGTTAGTATCCAGGTTGTTTGACTCACTTTTACTCAAGTTAGTATCCAGGTTGTTTGACTCACTTTTACTCAAGTTAGTATCCAGGTTGTTTGACTCACTTTTACTCAAGTTAGTATCCAGGTTGTTTGACTCACTTTTACTCAAGTTAGTATCCAGGTTGTTTGACTCACTTTTACTCAAGTTAGTATCCAGGTTGTTTGACTCACTTTTACTCAAGTTAGTATCTAGGTTGTTTGACTCACTTTTACTCAAGTTAGTATCTAGGTTGTTTGACTCACTTTTACTCAAGTTAGTATCCAGGTTGTTTGACTCACTTTTACTCAAGTTAGTATCTAGGTTGTTTGACTCACTTTTACTCAAGTTAGTATCTAGGTTGTTTGACTCACTTTTACTCAAGTTAGTATCTAGGTTGTTTGACTCACTTTTACTCAAGTTAGTATCTAGGTTGTTTGACTTACTTTTACTCAAGTTAGTATCTAGGTTGTTTGACTCACTTTTACTCAAGTTAGTATCTAGGTTGTTTGACTTACTTTTACTCAAGTTAGTATCTAGGTTGTTTGACTTACTTTGAAGACACTGGAACAAGGTGTCCGTTTTGCTGCACAGCCGTAGCAAAAAAAAAAAAAAAAAAAAAAATCCTTAACTCATTCTACCCCAACACCGAAATCCTTAAATTTTGCCCCTGTCCTCTCAAGACTGCATTGCAGTGCAGGACACAGATCGACCATGATAGTTCAAGGGTGATGCCAGAATAGCTTGGCGCCGTAGGCGCCAAGCTATTCTGGCATCACCCTTGAACTATCATGGTGGATCCTTATCCTGCTGTGGTGCGTCTGGGGTAGAATGAGTTAACTCATTCAGCCCGACGCACGTAGTTCCTAAATTTTGGAGGCGTCATCTAACGACTATGCACCTGTTGCAGGAGATGGATCGACCATAATAATTCAAGGGTAGTGCCAGATTAATCTGGCACTCCACTTGAATTATCACTGGTCCATCCATCTCTTGCTGTAGTACGTCGGGGCTGAATGGGTTAAATTACTGACCTCTAAATGTGCCTATAACAAGAAAGAGCCATCATTCTGGACTGTGCAGTTGCTTTATAAACACATTGATACATATTTTATAGGCCGTTATCCCGTCGATTATAGGCTAACAGACGAAAAGTCTTTGCACTAATTAAGAAACGATTGGCCGCCTTGCGGGTTCTCAGATCATCGGATTGCTTTATGCAATGTCATTCAATCGCAAAACGATCCGTTGGGCCCTCTAAAGCTTATGATTTCCAAATGTGGAAATGATTCCTAAACACATGCATAAGCATGTTGTACCGCCCTATCCCGTCCATCATTGGATGAAAGACCAAAAATATTGCGCAGTACCGTGCTTATTATTGCGCTTAATAACGTTTGTGTGCCTTCCGGCTTCTCAGTCATAGAGGTGCTTCAGTTAATACTGTCTGATGGACAAAAGGATGTGTTGTGTCCTCTATTGCTTAGCATTGCTTAATGTGAAAATGCCTCCTGAACACATTTATAACCATTCTTGTATGTCATGAGTGTTTGCCGCGCGGGTTCTCAGTATAGGGATGTTTCAGTTTATATTGTATGATGGATAAATTGACACGTTGTGCCCCCTAATGGTTATCACTGTGGAATGTGGAACTGTTTTCTGAACACATTGATAAGTATTTTATAGGGCCCTATCCCTTCCATCATACGATAAAAGACTAAACAACTTTGCACTAATTAAAAAACGATTGGTGCATTGCTGGATCTTCAGCCAATACCGCTCAATCGGAAAACGATGCGCTGTGCCCTCTTATGCTTACCATTTTTTAAAATGCAGAAGTGCATCCTAAACACATTCATAACAAAAATTCCGCTTATTAAGTAAGGATTGGCCGCCTTGCAGTTCCTCAGTGTAGGGGTGTTTCAGTCAATACCGTCTGATGTCAAAACGATGCTTTGTGCCCTCTAATGCCCATCCTTTTTGAATATGGAAATGATTTCTCAACACATTCGCACTGTGTTATGTACCTTGTTGGGGGGGGGGGGGGGGGGGGGGGGTTGGGTTTCCGGCACACATTCAGTGTGTGCGTGTCTCTTGCTTGCATTTTGTAGATGTATATCGGTGTGGCGTTTCTTAAGGCCGCACTTGTTCCCAGAGGATCTGTGTTCCTCTTAAGGAATCGTGGTTTGAGTTGACCATTTTGACGTCGAGTTATGCCGGTTGATAGCAGGGCACTGACTATAGACACTATAAATGACACAGCTGTCAATATTCACGATACCCTAGCAGTCAGCGAAACAGTGGACTGAGGGGGGACATTTCCGATGTCCGGTCAGCGTTCCTGGCATTTGAGGCCCCGCCTTCCCATATGGGTTGTTATCATCATAGTGTGGCTAGATCAAGGTCTTAGCGGCTACACATGTTGTCACATCAGCGCAGCGATTTGATGGAGACAACCAGGGTATGGGTCTACGCTAGGGTTCGGCGCCATTTCTGTACGTCTTTGCCAAAGACTTTCGGCCAGGTGGTAAACAAATCTTTTTGTCCACGAAGCGCGTAGCCTTACCAACAGTTTTTTTTTTAATTTAATTTAATTTTTTAAATTTTTATTTTAGTCTTGCCAACATTTAATACAAATGCACATCAGTGCCAATATCAGTTCCTGACCGTAAAGTATCACGTGAAATCGTCAGATTCCGCAGCGCAGTGTTCCCACAGCTTGTAATCAGCTCTTTCCCACCCAAAGTCAACCGAATTACATTTCTGTTAACTGAGACCCGCTTCGTCTGTTTAGTCTTAACCCTTTTTATCCTGATACACCCATTGCTTGACACAAAGTTGACAATGATAGTTCAAGGGTGGTGCCAGAATATCGTGACGCCTGAAGCGCCAAGCTATTCTGGCGCGTGACCACCCTTGAACTAACAGGGTTGATCTATCTCCTAGCCTGTAGTGTAGCCTTCATACGCACTGACATTTAAAAACAAATCATCCTCATGATGCAATGCGTTCAGTAAGACACATAATTTGGAGAAGATGAGATAGCGTTTCTTGCCAGTTGCTTTTTGTTTCACTATCGTGCATATCAGTCGAGAAAGGCACCTTATTCCTCAAAATGGCTGTGGCTGCGCCAGCCCACAGAACGTATAACCGGTAGGAAGCGCCGTGTGTCTACCGCCTGTGTTTGTGTGTGCCATTTTGCCGTTTCAGTGTGTTTGCGTGTGCCATTGCCGTGCGGATCAGGCGTGGGGGGGGGGGGGGATTAAAAGGAGATACTGAATGAGTTTGTAATCCAGCCTTGTATTTCTCAAACTTTTTCAATAATGATTTATTTATTTTTGCTAGTTTTGGAGCCACTATTTACTCCTATCAAACAGTCCGCTCTGGAAGAGGCTGGGTGGAACAAAACAGTCCGCCCTGCAAGAGGCTGGGTGGAATAAAACAGTCAGCTTTGGAAGAGCGTGCCGCCTTTCGGATGAGTGACGTGAAACATCAAATTCGTCACAAACTGCGTGTTGTGACGAGTTATTTACGGATACCAGCGAGTCAAGTTATTTACAGATATCTATCTATCTATATCCCGTAGTTTTGCCGACCGTTGGGGAACCACTGATGACTTGGCAACCAGCTCCCTCCATTCCTCTCATTTCTCTGCCATTCTCAGCGTATCGCCCAGCTTCAGTCCTGTCCACTCTGAGATATTGTCTTCCCATCTTTTCCTCTGTCTTCCTCTCCTTCGTCCTCCTTGCACAGTGCCTTGCAGGGTTGTTTTGGCAAGCCCTGCTGAACGCGTGACATGCCCATACCACTTCAGTTTGCGTTTTCTCACAATGGCTAATAAGTTTTCATAGAGCCCGATGGCTTGCCTGATTCTGCTTCCCACTTCCTCGTTTGTGATGTGATCTCTGTATGAGATGCCAAGCAGCCTTCAAAAACATCTCATTTCAGTGGCTTGTATCCTCCTTTCAAGGTCTGCTGTGAGGTCCATGACTCGCAGGCATACAAGAACACTGAGATGACTAAGGAGCGCATCAGTCTGATCTTGGAGCAGAGTGTGATGTTTCTGTCCTTCCATATGGTCTTCAATCTTGTCAGTGCTGTTGTTGTCTGCGCAATCCTGGACAGTATTTCTGGTTTTGATCCCTCATCTGTCACAATGGCTCCTAAGTATTTGAATTTCTTAACTGTTTCCAGTTTTTGGCCTCCAACCATGATTTCAGTGCCAATGCCACTGGCGTTATTGGTCATCAGTTTGGTCTTCTCTGCACTGATTTCCATCCCATATGCAATGGCTGTACTATCCAGCTTTTCCACCAGCTGAGCTAGCTCCTTCTCTGTTCCTGCAAGGCCATCAATGTCGTCCGCAAAACGCAAGTTCGTGATTGTTCTGCCTCCGATACTGACAGTTCCTTCATGATCTTTCAGAGCGTCCGTCATGATTCTTTCCAGGAAGATGTTGAAAAGAGTAGGTGAGAGCAAGCAGCCTTGTCTGACTCCAACTGTAGTCCAAAACCAGTTTCCTATTTTGCCGTTGAAGCAGACTGCGCTAGTGGCCTTGTTGTAAAGGTTTGCTATGACTTTGATCAGATTGGCATTGATGTTGTATAGCTTCATGGTGGACCAAAGGGCTGCATGCCACACCCTGTCAAACGCTTTCTTAAAATCCACAAAGACATGATAGAGATCCTGCTGGTGCTGGAGGTATCTCTCACATAGAACTCTCAGGTTGAAGATCTGCTCAGTTGTGCTGCGCCCTGGTCTGAAGCCTGCCTGTTCCTCAGCTATGATTTCCTCTGCCTGTGGCTTCAGCCTGTTCAGTAGGATCTTTAACATGACTTTGCTTGGGTGGGATATAAGACTGATCGTGCGATAGTTCTGGCATTGATCTAAGTTGCCTTTTTTGGGGAGAGTTATTATAAGTGATTGGGTCCAGGGTGTTGGCCAATCCCCTGACTGCCAGATCTTATTGCAGATTGTTAGTAAGGCGCTTATCGTATCTTCTCCCCCTTCTTGGACTAGCTCTGCAGGGATGTTGTCTGCTCCTGCTGCCTTCCCTTTTTTTCAGCGACTTCACTGCAGCCTCTACTTCTTCTCGGAGGATGGGATAGTTGCCATTGTTGGTCACGGGTGGGTTGACAAGTATGCCTGGGTCCCCTGCAGCTCGGTGGTTGTACAAATCTGAGCAGTACTCTGTCCATCTCTTCAGTATGTCTTGGTCTTCCGTAAGACAGTTCCCTTCACTATCTTGAATGTTCGAGGAGCGTCCTTGTTTTACACTGTCAGGTCTTTCACCAGCTGGTATGCTTTTTTGCTATTATTTTTGTTCAGATTTTCTTCTACGTGGTTACACTGATCTTCAATCCACTTATTCTTTGCCTTTTTCATGCTTTTCTTGATATCCTGGTTAATTTGCCTGTATTGTTTAGCTCCTTCTACCTCTGATTTCTTTTTCTTTAATTCTCGACGCTTGTCACATAGAACAAAGATGTCAGCTGTAACCCAAGGTTTCTTTGCTTGTCGGTGTTTGCCAAGGATCTCACTGGCTGTTTGGGTTACAACAGTGTTAAATGTGTCAATCAGTGTGTCCACGTCCATGTCTTCTGCACCTAGAAGTAGCAGTGGTGCGAATTTTCCTCCTATCTTTGCCTGAAAGGCTTCCGCTACCTCTGGGTCTTTCAGGTTCTCGAGGTCAAACTTGATTCTGGTGGGACCCTGCTTGTTGACCTTCTTTAGGTGGAGTCGGAAGGTCATCATCACTAAGTCATGGTCGCTTCCAATGTCTGCTCCTGGAAAACTTCTTGTCTTGGCAATGTTCACACTGGTTTGGAAGCGTCTCTTCACCATGATGTAGTCAATTTGGTTATGGTGCTCTCCATTCGGGCTGTGCCATGTCCACCTTCTGGATGCTTTGTGCGGGTCAAACGTGTTCATCAGCTTTAGATCATTTGAACTGGCAAATTCCAGGAGCCTTAAGCCTCTGTCGTTGGTCACTGCATTGCAGTAGCGTCCGCATGTGCCTTTCCAGTTCCTAGCAGCATCCTCTCCTATTTTGGCATTCCAGTCTCCCTGCACCACAAGAATGTCTTTCTTGGGGGTCTGGTCCAGAACTTCTCGCAGTTGGTCATAGAAGTCTTCTATTTCCTCATCGCCATAGTCTGTTGTTGGGGCATAAACTGTGTACAATGGTGATATTAAATGGGGTTGTCCTCAAGCGTATGGTGATAAGCCTACTGGAGACTGGCCGACAACTCATGACGGTGTTCACGATGTCTTTGTGGACGAGAAATCCGACACCCATTTACAGATACCAGCGAGTTATTTACGGATGCGTGCGATTGACTACGAGTTGGCGTTCCGTAAGGACTCGTAAGAAACATGCGTGTATGTGAAGGGGTATTATCCCCACTCCCCATCCCTGAACCCTCCTTCCCACGCTTCTTTACTCTCGTTAGCAGCGAGTGGGGAAACGCACTCCACCTCCCCCCCCCCTCCCATCACTCGTCCCCGCCACACTTGACAGCTAACAAACACCAGCCGTCTCAATGCAGTAACGGACTGACATAGCAGTTATCATCAAGCTGTCGTGAGAGATATCTGGCACATATCAAAACCCGGCGCGACGGTATTTCCTCCCCTCCTTTTTGCTCCTGCGGCTCCTTGGCTGACCAAAGGCTTTTCGTATTTCACGGATTGTGGCTGACTAAAAATCATAATATCTCTACATGTACTATAAACTATATACTCAGTTTTACACTTTATTGTTATCACTAGCCTGTTGTTCACAGCAACCTTCCTGCAAACTTTTAATGATGACTCACGAGTTGTTGGCACCGTTTGAACAACAATAATGATAAACACACAGTATGGTAATTTAATTAACTGCAGTGGACAAAACGGTCAATAATAACAAAACGGCCAATAATAATTAACTCATTCTACCCCAGACACACCACAGCAAGATATGGATCGACCATGACAGTTCAAGGGTGATGCCAGAATAGCTTGGCGCCCATCTGGCATCACCCTTGAACTATCATGGTCGATCTGTGTCTTCCACTGCACTGCAGTCTTCAGAGGACAACGGCAACATTTGGGGATTTCGGTGCTGGGGTAGAATGAGTTAAGACACGTTTAATACAAAATCGTACGTGGGCTTCTCACACTAAGTATTATTTTTTGCACGTAGTACAGGGAAAAAAAAAAAAAGGGGGGGGGGGGACAAAAAGGAAAGGGACTATTGCTCTGCCGTCCGCTGTAATATAAACATGCTACTGGGCTTGTGGGGCCATGTGTTGTGGAGGGATATCGGGTTATCTCTGCACAGAGAAAGCTCCGAGCGGTTGAGGAGATAAGAGCCGTGAACTGAATGAAGGATGAGCCATCGCAGTCTTTAGGTCCAAAGGGAGGGAGAGGGTTGTGGAAAGTGAGGTGGGTGAGGGTCAAGGTATCTATACTGATCAACAAAAGAAACGCGAAAATTAAAACGTTTATTCTCCTAATAAAACATCTTAACTGTAAAGAGTGAACTTGTGTGACAGGTATCTGAGTACTGCCAGCCGGTGTTAGGTCGGTCTGCATGGTGTGCAAGTGAACTTGTGTGACAGGTATCTGAGTACTGCCAGCCGGTGTTAGGTCGGTTGTTACACGATAAGTGTATACGACCAATATCACGGTCGGGTAATTTTATAATTTCCCTTGATATGAAAATAACGAGGGTATAATTAGTACCACGGGCTCACGTGGAGTTGACAAGTGGCCGGCCCTACTAAGCTGGGCCTAATGAATAAATAATGAGCCCTCGTTAGTAGTGAGGAACACAGACTCCTGCTGACAAGGAATAATTATGAGAGTCAGTAATAGATTACTGGTCAGCTAAGATCAGAGGACGCTGGCCACCATAATAGATGTGGGATAATTAGGAGAGACAGTAATAGGTCCCTGGTCAGCTAGGATCAGAGGACGCTGGCCACCATAATAGATGTGGAATAATTATGAGAGACAGTAATGGGTTCCTTTGATAGCGAGGATCAGAGGACGCCGACCACCATAATAGATGTGGAATAATTAAGGGAGACAGTAATGAGTTCCTTTGATAGCTAGGATCAGAGGACGCTGACCAGCATAATAGATGTAGAATAATTATGAGAGACAGTAATGGGTCCCTGGTCAGCTAAGATCAGAGGACGCTGGCCACCATAATAGATGTGGAATAATTAGGAGAGACAGTAATGGGTCCCTGGTCAGCTAAGATCAGAGGACGCTGGCCACCATAATAGATGTGGAATAATTATGAGAGACAGTAATGGGTTCCTTTGATAGCTAGGATCAGAGGACGCTGGCCACCATAATAGATGTGGAATAATTAGGAGAGACAGTAATGAGTTCCTTTGATAGCTAGGATCAGAGGACGCTGACCAGCATAATAGATGTGGAATAATTATGAGAGACAGTAATGGGTCCCTGGTCAGCTAGGATCAGAGGGCGCTATCCACCAGAGCAGATGGGGGATAGATTATGGGCGACAGTAATAGCTCCTTTGACAGATAGGGTCAGGGGACGCTGGCCACCATGATAGATGTGGAATAATATGGGTGACAGTAATAGCCCCTTTGACTGGTTGAGACAAAGGGGCGATGCCCTCGGCCAGAACGGGTATATATATTGGGGGTAAAGACCAGAACGAGAGAGCTCACAACGAAGAAAACGAGATAGAGAGAGAGCTCGCACAATGACCAGAACGAGAGAGCTCACAACGAAGGGAACGAGATAGATAGAGAGTACACAACGAAGAGAGTGAGATAGATAGATAGAGGGAGCTGAGAAGCGAGAGACCGAGCTCCGGTATTTTCGCCATTTTAGTATGCCATGCTAGTAGGTTGGTTGTGCCCAACCTATTAGACCCACGATGACCAAGAAATAAAAGACTCTTCTGGAAACACTCTTGTCTGGCTGCGTCTTCCATCTACAACACCTTACGTGTGGCTGCGGTAGTGTAACACGGTCTGCATGGTGTGCAAGTGAACTTGTGTGACAGGTATCTGAGTACTGCCAGCCGGTGTTAGGTCGGTCTGCATGGTGTGCAAGTGAACTTGTGTGACAGGTATCTGAGTACTGCCAGCCGGGGTTAGGTCGGTCTGCATGGCCGTGTGCAAGTGAACTTGTGTGACAGGTATCTGAGTACTGCCAGCCGGTGTTAGGTCGGTCTGCATGGTGTGCAAGTGAACTTGTGTGACAGGTATCTGAGTACTGCCAGCCGGTGTTAGGTCGGTCTGCATGGTGTGCAAGTGAACTTGTGTGACAGGTATCTGAGTACTGCCAGCCGGTGTTAGGTCGGTCTGCATGGTGTGCAAGTGAACTTGTGTGACAGGTATCTGAGTACTGCCAGCCGGTGTTAGGTCGGTCTGCATGGCCGTGTGCAAGTGAACTTGTGTGACAGGTATCTGAGTACTGCCAGCCGGTGTTAGGTCGGTCTGCATGGTGTGCAAGTGAACTTGTGTGAC